>CM053033.1:160357798-160822798 GCA_028564925.1 Lithobates sylvaticus
TGAATCGTAGCCTGTGGATCATGCTGACCTTGAATGATTTGTAATGATGACTGCTAAGCATGTCCTGCACTGTGGCTATGTCTATTTGGGTTTCTTCCTCCTGGGGCTCTTCCCCTCTTGAACCTTAAAAAATAAAAGAAGATGGATTTAAGTACATACAGATTAAATTATGTATTAATGTATTTATTACCCTTCATTTTTTGCAATATACACAGTGATTGATGTGGATTCTAATAATTCTAGTGGCTACACCATATGAACCTAGGCTACTATAGAGATAGTATCCCAGGTTCAACGCTGGACCCAGAGCTGCAAAGTATACGATTAGTCATGCAAAATCATCATGTATTCTTCAAAGTGATATGGATTTTTTAACATTAAAATAACAATCATGTTATACTTACCTGCTCTGTGCTTTTGCACAGAACAGCCCCAATCCTCCTCCTCCTCTCAAGTCTCCTGCCGGAGCACCTGGCCCCTGCTTCCTTCTGAGTGCCCCCAGAGCAAGCAGCTTGCTTTGGGGGCACCCAGGCAGGCTCGCTCCCGAGCCACTGCTCCGTGTCCATTCACACATGGAGCACAGCTCATCCCCGCCTCCTCTCTCTCTTCATTGGCTCACTGGCTGCGATTGACTGTGGCGGGAGCCAATGACTCCTGCTGCTGTCTCAGCCAACGAGGAGGGAGAGTTCCCGGAGAGTCGAGGCTCTCATGAACAACGCTGGAGAAAGATCAAGCTCAGGTAAGTATTAGGGGGCTGCTGTAGAGAAGGTTTGTTTACCTTCATGCATAGAATGCATGAAGGTAAAAAACCTTGAGTCTTTAGAACCACTTTAAGTGTAAAAGACATGCTAGCAATAATAAATCTACTCATCTACAATGTAATGCTACCAAAAACATATATTAAAGTGGTTGTAACTGCTCAAGGCATTCCATGCATGAAGGTAAAAAACCTTCTGTGTTCAGCAGCACCCTCCCTTCCCCCCTTAAATGTACGTGATCCCCATCCAGCGATATGCATTAGAGCCTCAGCTCTTCAGGGTCTCTCCCTCCACTTTGGCTAAGACAGCAGCGGTAGCCATTGGTTCCCGCTACTATCAATCACAGCCAGTGAGCCAATAAGAGAGTGGGGCAGGGACAAGCTGTAAATGGACACAGGGAGCAGCGGCTTGGAATTGAGCCAGCTCGGGTGCCCCCACAGCAAGCTACTTGCTCTGGGGGCACTAGGTAGGAGGGAGGGGCCAGGAGAGCCAGTGGGCGATACGAGAAGAGAAGGATCAGGACTGCTCTGTGCAAAACCACTTCACAGAGCAGGTATGGATAACATGTTTTTTTTTTTTTTTTTTTAAAACAAGCCTTTAATATCAGTTTAACCAAAAACATATTTTTCAGAAGCTGAAAACTAACATGTCATACAATACACAAGTTTAATAAATGGCAAATACCTTCGTTTCCCTACTGATATGGCCAGTTATTAGTACAGAGGCTTCTTGATTCATAGTTACATAGTTAGTTAGGTTGAAAAAAGAGTCCATCCAGTTCAACCACAAATAAAAAAAAATATATATATATATATATATCATACAATCCCATATACCCCATTCTATAGCTTCTATACCCTGTACATTCTATACCCACAGTTGATCCAGAGGAAGGCAAAAAAAAAAAAACAGCAGCGAATGCTCCAATTTGCTAAAGCAGGGGACAAAAATTCCTTCCTGATCCCCAGAGAGGCAATCGGATTTTCCCCGGATAAACTTTACCTATAAATGTTGGTACCCAGTTATATTATGCACATTAAGGAAAGTATCCAGGCCTTTCTTAAAGCAATCTACTGAGCTGGCCACAACCACCTCTGCAGGGAGTCTATTCCACATTTTCACAGCTCTTACTGTGAAGAAACCTTTCCATATTTGGAGATGAAATCTCTTTTCCTCTAGACGTAAAGAGTGCCCCCTTGTCCTCTTTGTTGACTGTAAAGTGAATAACTCAACACCAAGTTCACTATATGGACCCTTATATATTTATACATGTTGATCATATCCCCCCTTAATCTCCTCTCAAGGGTGAATAAATTCAGTTCCTCTAATCTTTCCTCATAACTGAGCTCCTCCATGCCTCTTATCAGTTTGGTTGCCCTTCTCTGCACTTTCTCCAGTTCCCCAATATCCTCTTTGAGAACTGGTGCCCAAAACTGAACTGCATATTCCAGATGAGGTCTTACTAAAGATTTGAACAGGGGCAAAATGATGTTTCTCTCTCTGGAGTCCACACCTCTCTTAATACAAGAAAGGACTTTGCTCGCTTTGGAAACCGCACTTCGGCATTGCATGCTATTATTGAGCTTATGATCTACCAAAACCCCCAGATCCTTCTCCACTACGGATCCCCCCAGTTGTACTCCCCCTAGCACAGGCCTCGACAAACCCCGGTCGCCCGGGCGCAATTGCGCCTAGAATTGGGGTCCTGGCGCCTGGGGCGACACAGCTGCGCTACCCCATTAACCTGTGGACACCGACCCCCGCCGCGCGATTGCATTGGGCCGCGCCGGCCAGAAATTTAGGCCGCGGCTTTGCGGCCTTCTGAAATCCTTCTATGGCGCCATCTTGTGGTGGACGTTGGTATTGCCACCCCTCTGTCCAAGGTTTTACTTACCACCTCATAAAAAGAAATCAGGTTTGTCTGACAACTTCTGTCTTTCATGAATCCATGCTGTCTGTTGCTTAAAATATTTTTTTCCTGCAAGAACTCGTCTATGTGGTCTTTTATTAATCTCTCCAGTATCTTCCCAACTATAGAAGTTAAACTAACAGGTTACTTGGTAAAGACTTTGTTCCCTTTTTAAATATAGGCACCACATTGGCCCTGCGCCAATCCAGTGGTACTATTCCTGTCATTAATGAGTCCCTAAAATTAGATACAATGGCTTTGAAATTACAGAGCTCAATTCTTTTAGGATCCGTGGGTGGATGCCATCAGGTCCAGGTGCTTTATCCACCTTTATTCTGTCTAAATATTTCTGGACCATATCATTTTTGAGCCATTGTGGATTTGGGGCTGTGTCACTACAACCCCCATTATGGACATGAGCTCCCCTATTCTCCTTTGTATACACAGAGCTGAAGAAAGTATTTAATAAATTAGCCTTCTCTTTGTCCCCAGTCACCCACTCTAGATTATTTTGTAAAGGGCCTACATGCTCAGACTTGACCTTTTTACTATTAATATATTTGAAGAATTTTTTCGGGTTTGTCCTATCTTTTGCAATCTGTCTTTCGTTTTGAATTTTTGCATCCTTGATTTCCTTTTTACATATTCTGTTATATTCTTTGTAACATTTAAATTACACTAGTGATCCTTCATTTTTATATTTTTTAAAAGCTCTTTTCTTATAGTTTATAGCTTTTTTAACTTTGGCCGTGAGCCACATAGGTTTTATTTTTATCCTTTTAAAATTATTGCCCATGGGAATATACTTTGCAGTGAGTTCACAAACAGTCTTTTTGAAGAAAACCCATTTCTGTTCTGTGCCCATTGTTGCCAATATTCTCTCCCAGTCTAAGTCCTGGAGAGCAGCCCTCATCCTTGGAAAATTTGCTCTCTTGAAATTAAGTGTTTTTATCTTTCCCGTATGTGATTTTTGCTTACAGCTAACATCAAATGAAATCATGTTATGGTCACTGCTACTCAGATGTTCCTTTATCTGAACATTAGTAATATGCTCTGCATGGTTTGAGATTACCAGATCCAGCAGAGCATCATTCCTAGTTGGGGCCTCAATAAACTGGACCATACAATTGTCCTGTAATAGGTTTATACATTTTTGCCCTTTAAAGAGGAAGTAAACCCCCCTAAACCACTTTGGCCTACAGGTAAGCCTAGATTAAGGCTTACCTGTAGGTCCAATAAATATCTCCTAAACCTACATGGTTTAGGAGATATTTATAAAAAAAAAGAGGCATCGCTGTCTAGACAGCGGCGCGCAGGTGCACTGCGCAAGCAGAGTTCACGGCGATATGCCGCTTTCCTGCGCATGCGCGGGAGTGACGTCATCGCCGCTCCAGCGAATCACAGCGCTGGAGCGGTGAGACCCGGAAGTCACTCCTGTATCGATGGCGGCGGAGGAGGATGTGGACGAGGGGCGCTTCGTTCTCAGGTAAGTTATTCATAATGAGCTAGTATGCTATGCATACTAGCTCATTATGCCTTTGCCTTGCAGGTTCCATTTTTTTTTTTTGTGAGGAGGGTTTACTTCCTCTTTAACTGTCCCAGCAGTGCCATTACTCCAGTCAATTTCTGGGTAGTTAAAATCCCCCATTATTATCACTGTCCCAGCCCTTGCAGCCATGTGCTATTGCAAATAGTGCCAAGTCCAGCTCACAATATTTTTATTTTGAACGATTTGCCTAACGCTATGCTGCTTCCCACAGCACCCAATATACAGTTTTTTACACATACAGTGACCAGTGAGATGCAAGTAGTAATAGAAAAGTATAGTATACAGTGATAATCTTTTTTCCTTGTCTTATACATGTTTCACGGGGATGGAGGTTTGTTACTGCGGATGTGTCAGGTCACGTCTCTCCCTTTTATTTCTCATATTGGGTGGAAGACACCCGTTTCTTTCCTGGTGACCTGCCACGCCATTTATTATTTTTATGAGATACCATATATCCCCTATTATAACCAGCCTATTGTAGTTACATTTCCTATTTATTTTGGGCCCTTCCTGCAAAGTTGTCTCCTATCTCGAATCAGCCTGGATTGGGAGCGGGGGGGGGGGGGGGGGGGGGTTTCCTTGACTGTGTTCCGTTTCTGGGGTTGCGAGGCACAGCACCTCCTTTGAGATGTGGGCGGGGAGTGTCCTGTGCATCTGTGTCATACACATGCCCGCTTGTGGCATCATGACTCCACGCTGTGGGGTAGTGTTTTTATCATCTGACACCGGAGATTGGGTGGGCGTGATCCCGCTTCTGACATCATGCCGGACATGGTATCCTCTGCCTCCCCTTGCCTCCATTGGCGTCTCAGCATGACGTTGGCGGAAACACGCCCCCGACTGGGGGGTACTTAAACAGCCAGGGCAGACCAGCAGGCCATATCTGATACATCCATCACCAGATAGACACATTTTTCACGGTTCTTCTCGTCTTCACACATGTAAGTCACATCTGACTCCATTCACCATTTCATCTATCTATATGTTTTTTCCAATATATATAAAATGTAAATGAATTATTTATTTTTGTCATCCCATTTTTCACATACACTTATTTATTTATTTTCAAATTTTAGATACATGTGGTTGAGACACGATCACAATATGCACAACACACATGGAGTGTGTTGTGGCATTCTGGCATATACCTGGCTGTTCCCTCGATCTGGGTGAGATTCCTGCCTCAGCCCCGGACCAGACATTTTGTCTTGGGGCACCGTGCTTCCCTTTCAACAGAATGAGCAGGGGTTTGGAGCCTATTTTGTAAGTTATAGACCCGTAGCCCCCTATTAGTTCTCCCCCTTGGGGGAAGATTTAATAACACATTTTTTTGATGATTTTTTTATAGTCTACTATTGCATCTAGCTCCTGACGGTTGGTCGTGAGAAATGAAACGCGTAGAGTTTACAGGGTCCACAGACAAGTTTGATTCATCTTTTTGCTCAACTGGCTTGTGCTTGCTATTTATGTATTAACCATTTATTATATGCCAATTCTGTAAATGGTATCTGTGTATCTATTTACCAGTTTCTGCATATGGTTTTGAAATTAAACCTGTAAATACATATGTATTTTATATCATTCATGTTTACATATGTGAACGAACAGATAAACTATTGATACAAATGCATTGTTAACTGCTTACCTACTGCTTCATGCACATATACTGTGGCAGAAGGGCATGTACAGGCAGAATCACCTACCTGTACGTTGCCCTTTAAGAAGCGGCTTGCGGGTGCGTTCCCGCCGGGAGCTCTGTGAGCGTGATCGCGGGTCCCGCGGACTCAATGTCTGCGGGGATACCCGCGATCGTCTCACGGAGAGGAAGAATGGGGAGATGCTAATGTAAACAAGCATTTCCCTGTTCTGCCTAATGACACTGACCACAGCTCCCTGTAATCGGAAGCGGTGACCAGTGTCGTGTCACACACAGCCCCTCCCTCCCACAGTTAGAATCCCTCCCTAGGACACACTTAACCCATACAGCACCACCTAGTGGTTAACCCCTTCACTGCCAGTCACATTTACACAGTATTCAATGCATTTTTAATTGCACTGATCGCTGTATAAATGTGAATGGTCCCAAAATTGCACCAGAAGTGTCCGATGTGTCCGCCATAATGTCGCAGTCCCGATAAAAATTGCTGATCGCCACCATTACTAGTAAAAAACAATTATTAATAAAAATGCCATAAAACTATCCCCTATTTTGTCGACGCTATAACTTTTGCGCAAACCAATCAATAAACACTTATTGCGATTTTTTTTTTACCAAAAATATGTAGAATACGTATCGGCCTAAACTGTGGAAAAAAACGTTTTTTATATCTTTTTTGGGGATATTTGTAATAGCAAAAAGTAAAAAAAAATTACATAAACAGCAGAGGTGATCAAATACCACCAAAAAAAAGCTCTATTTGTGGGGAAAAAAAGGACATCAATTTTGTTTGGTAGCCACGTCACACGACCAAATTGTCAGTTAAAGCGACGCAGTGCCGCATCGCAAAAAGGGCTCTGGTCTTTAGCCAGCCAAATGGTCTGGGGCTTAAGTGGTTAATAGCATTGACATTCCTTATTTAAAGTCCCAATCTTTTTTCATAGGGATGGAGGTGTATTAATGCAGATGTGTCAGGTCAAATCCCTCTTTTTTGTTTATATAGTTACATAGTTAGTTGGGTTGAAAAAAGACACAAGTCCATCTAGTTCAACCAAAAAATATAGTATACAGTATTATTTTTCCTGACAGACTGACCGGTTCTGGGAAGATGAGTGCAGCAATTACACACCTGCTATGCTGGCAGTCACACGTACAATACAGTCTTTAAGATAATTAATGTATGGCAGGTCTCATCACTCACATCTATAGGGTGTAATGTGGTCAATATCAAGCCCATACTATACCAGTTACCATTATTTAAAGTCGAAAAGTATGAATTACATTGACACATCAAGGAATGCAACCTTGACGTAAAGAGAAAATCACCCGTAGCATTTTTATTCTCTTAAAGTGTCCTATAATTTTTTTTCTGATTGATCAGTTGAGTTGGGTCTTCATAAAGCTTGAGTTTGCTTTGAGTGATATGATCGACCGATTGTCTAATGTCTATTGTCAACTTTATAGTAAAACCTAATAAAAAAAAAAGTAAATTAAAAAAACAACAGGCATCTGGCATCACCCCTGATGGTTCAGAAAAAATACAGTCATAGAAAGACATTATCATCAATCGATGTACATGGGATTTTAGCATTTTTGGCCTGTGAGATGTAGTTTGTCTAGCTACTTCCAGAAAGCACAGGTTGTCTTTTTAGGTTGATGCTGCTATTATAACCACTCCCTTTCACGCCAATGGACTTAAAGGGGTTGTAAAGGCAGAATGTTTTTTATTGTAATACAGGAAAACCTTGGACTGCGAGGATAATTCGTTCCAGAAACATGCTTGTAATCCAAAGCACTTGTATATCGAAGCAAATTTTCCCCCTCAAATGATTTATTCCACCACCATTTATTCATAGGTCCTTCAGCTCATAGTCCATATAAAAAGATTTTAGCAATGTGACCAGGTTGTGTAACCATAAAATGTCCATCCACAAATGGAAGCCTCCACAAGGGAATTAGAAGCAAAATCCAGCAGGAGCTACAGAGTATAAAAGAGAAGAGAGGCGCCTCTAAGTGTAGCAATATGGTGCTAAATGTTGTACCTTCATTAAATGTAACTATATTGCTACACTTAAAGGTGCCTCTCTTCTCTTTTATACTCAGTTGTGACATGACGCTACTTGTAAATCAAGACATCGCTTGTATATCAAGTCAAAACGTATTAAAACCTTTTGCTTGTCTTGCAAAACGCTCTCAAACCAAGTTACTGTACATTCTATGCATTAAGATAAAAAGCATTCTGCGTGCAGCAGCCCATGTCTCCATGCAGACATGGAGCCCCGACCCATCTCTCCCCTGATTGACTATCAGGGGGAGCCAGTGTCTCAGACAATCAGGAGGAGAATCTCCGATGGCTGAGACACTCATGGATTTAGCTTCACAGAGAGGGACCTCAGGTAAGTATTATGGACTTACCTCAGGTCCCTCTCTGTCCAGCGATCTCCACGAGTGTTTCAGCCGTCCGAGATTCTCCTTTCTGATTGGCTGAGACACAGCAGCGCTGCCACTGGCTTTCCCTGCTTTTAATCAAAGTCAGCTAGCCAATCAGGGGAGAGAGGGGGCGGGCCGGGTCAGGGCTCTGTGTCTGAATGGATACAGGGAACTGTGACTCAGCTCAAGTGCCCGCATAGCAAGCTGCTTGCTGTGGGGGCACTGAACAGGAGGGAGGGGCCAGGATCACAGTAGAGGGAGCAGAGAAGAAGAGGACATTGGCTGCTCTGTGCAAATCCACTGCAACAGAGCAGGCAATGTAAGTATAACATTCTTGTTATTTTTAAAGGGGGCCTTTACAATCACTTTAATAAGTGATGATGATACTGCACTGCATCCTGTGAGCCTAAACATGTGGAAAATGGATGGCAATCTTCTACCATCTTTAGGTATTGTACAGAACAAGGAAACAGCTGAAATACTCATTTGAATAAATTAATGAATTTCATCAAATACTACTATGTTAAAGACAAATAGGATATGTTTTTTATAAGCTTCCCATTATCCAATGCAGCCAATTGAACAGTTCTCATATAGCTCCTCTGCTGCCTCTAGACAGTTGCAAAACGACAAAGAGCAAAAGAAAAAAAAAAAAGAGTGTACCAGCCTCGTGCATTACTATTTATTGGAATTATATATTTATAGAATTAGACAAACATTTTTATACACACAAACCAAGCTAAATAATAGACTCATACAATTGCTAGGGCACCAGCCTTCATCCTTGGCTCAAACAATGACATTAGGTAGACCTGGGCATTATCACACGCCAGAAGCAAGTGCTAACACCTTTCAAGGGTTATACCTTCTTCATCAGAGCTCTGATGAAGAGGATATAACCCTTGAAACATGTTAGATGTCAGATACAGATGTCTGCAGAGAATGGTGCCTCAGCATGAGCATAACTTGAGAGACGTGCAGAAAAACTGGTTCAGGCAGTAGAGACATTGTAAGTAAACAGTCAAGATACCAGCCAAGGCATTAGCTAGATGAGGTCAGTAAAAAGGCAAGAGGTAAATCCAGGTGGCAGGCAGAGACGTGGTCAGTCTGGGCAGCAGGAAGAAGATAAAGGGTCAGTCTGGGCAGCAGACAGAGGGGTGATCAACCTGGGGCAAGGTCAGTAAACAGAGCAGGAAGATCAGTTAAAGGCAAATAGCAGAAGGTGAGGCACGTGGCCCCCACAGAGCTTGTGGGGTTCCTGCAGACTCTCCCTCCAGCTTTGTGCATGTAGCTCCATATGGGCTTTCAGCAAGAATAAATGGGCACTAATCAGCAGAACTACAAGCCATCTGCTGCAGTGGAAGACAGGACTTGTAGTTTTCTCATTCACAGATTCCTGTAAAAGAATGACCCCTGACAATGTGACGGGGAAGGATTCACATGC
Organism: Lithobates sylvaticus; assembly: GCA_028564925.1. Classification (NCBI taxonomy): domain Eukaryota; kingdom Metazoa; phylum Chordata; class Amphibia; order Anura; family Ranidae; genus Lithobates; species Lithobates sylvaticus. The sequence goes on from CM053033.1 coordinate 160,367,546, forward strand.
CTGTTGTCACAGGATGTGTGTGGAGGGGGATGGGGCTTTTGCTAGTAACATGTTACTAAAGGTGAACTTATACTTTAAGGATTTTGCATTCATATGGTTCAGCACGATTAAATTATTATACCAAGCAGGTGCCAACGATAAATAAGATAACATGTAAATTAGAATACAATCATTAAATCTAACAGAATTGTCAGAAAGGGCATGCCAATAGACAACATGGTTCCTCTAGAGTCTAGACCAGTGATGGCGAACCTGATAAAGAAAAAATGGGAGTTGGGACTAAATGAGATGGTACATAGGTTTATTCATAAAAATGCACATTAAAAAAAAAAAAACATGGTACATTGGAAATATAAAAGACTGATATGCATATAATTGACAACAATAGATAAATTCATGTTTGCACATGGTAGATAAAATTCATATATATGATTTGATTATAAACGCCATATATTCCATGATGCTCATGCACTCTGCAGTGTAGTTGAGCATCATGGGAAATGTAGTTTCAAAACATCTGGGGTGCCAAGGTTCACCATCACTGGTCTAGACGGACTTTTGTGCTTCTTCACAGGCTAAGTCATGCTTCCTCTTGTAGACGTGGAATTTGGCTAATACATTGCACATGCACGCATATGGGCATGCACACATGTGTGCATCAGCATTCTTACGTGCACTTGCAGATGTAGCCACCAAACGGGCTATTTAAACTGTGTCAGTGCTCAGGTTCAGTGCTGCTTTGTCTTTCAGCCTTCCCTGTACCATGGACCCTGCATGCTGACATTTAGTTGCTTACCCAGCTTGTCTGACCACTCTCTATACTCCATCTGCACTGACCCCAGCTTGTCCTTGATCTCTGCTTCGTTCTGCTCCGTTTGCTTCTCTTCCACTGATTGGCTCTGACCCAACTTGTACCCAAGCCATGCTCTTGCCTGCTCCTCAGTACCGGAGCTGTCTTGCCAGTGTATGACCCAACCTGCCTGACTCTACTAATCTTCCTGAGGTTTCCAGTACTTGCCTTACATCCTGCTGTTCTACTACCAGTGCATGCCTCATCCGCTCACTGTCGCCATTACCAGCCTCCTTCAGTTTGCCATCCACCAGCTGTCTACCAACCCGCCTGCTTCACTAAAAACCACTGACGACCTCTCCTGCCTGGCATGGATACCCACTCTGCTACTGGCAGGACCTACAGACACTGGTGCCACTCTGCACTCCTGCGCCTTCCTCATCATTTCAGGCTCTGCTACCATGTATGTGATAAATAGCTTCTGTGTAGGAGAAATTAAACTGAGTGCTTCACTAACAAGCGGAGGTTGCTGAAGACAGTCAATGTAAAAAAAATAGAATCTGGCCATATGCTAGTAGATTTTTTTTCTTTGAAAATTTGCAGTACATTTAATGACTTGATGAATGTCATGTCATTTAAGTAAGTACCGTACTTAACAATTTTTTCACTTTCAAAATTTGATTTTGGAAGAATGGACAACCGATCAAAAACCACGTACATTGCTAGCAATTTCTTAATTCAAGAAAATTCATTGGCATTTTTCAAATGTTCTCGTCACTGTGGTGGCAAACAATTGTTGATTTGACCTCATTAATGATTACAAAATGGAATGAATGTTCTTAAAAGAAAATATTTTGAATTAAATTCTACTAGTGTATGAATACAGCAACATGATGCTAGGTGATCTAACTACATCAAGGTTCCTTGAAGGCAGAAATTTCAAGAAAGACAGGTTTTTAAATGTGCTTTTCAAGATTTTCTGCAGAAGCACAGAGGACCAGGCAAAAAAACATCAGGCTGACTTCACCTCTACATTGGAAATAGTCCAGTAGCACCATCAGCTCAGACCTGGCAGAAACCAATAGAACCTTGGTGCAAAGATTCTCTGGACTGACGAGTCCAAATATGAAATATTTAGCAGTAACAGAAGGCAGTTTGCTTGCTGAAGGACTAGAGCAATGTTCCCAACCGCAGTCTTTAAGGCGCCCCAACAGGTCATGTTTTCAGGATTTCCCTCAGATGAAACGACTGTGGTAAATACCAAGGCAGTGAAACTGATCAAATCACCTGTGCAAAATAATGGCAAGCCTGAAAACATGACCTGTTGGGGTGCCTTGAGGACTGGAGTTGAGAAACACTGGCCTAGGGAGCGGTACAAGGATGTTTATCTGCAGGCAACAGTGATGAATGTTGCAGGCTTGATGCTGCATTTTTGTACACAGAGTTGGGGATTAGATAAAAATGAATGGTCCCCTCAATGCTGAAAAGTCTAGGCAGATCTGTCATGCAATACCATCCATCTGTCTATCATGCAAAGCCATTAGGTATGATCATTCCGATATTTATTCTGCAGCAGAACAATCACCCTAAATATACACTCACCGGCCACTTTATTAGGTATACCTATTCAATTGCTTGGTAACACCAATTGCTAAGCAGCCAATCACATGGCAGCAACTCAACGCATTTAGGCATCTAGACGTGGTGAAGACGGCTTGCTGAAGTTCAAACTGAGCATCAGAATGGGGAAGAAAGGGGATGAAACAGCTGATCTACTGGGATTTCTGTGCACAACCATCTTTAGGGTTTACGGAGAATGGTCCGAAAAAGAGAAAATATCCAGTGAGCGGCCCTTGTGTGGACAAAAATGCCTTGATGATGTCAGTGGAGAATGGGCAGACTGGTTTGAGATGATAGAAAGGCAACATTAACTAAAATAACCAATCGTTACAACCAAAGTATGCAGAATACCATCTCTGAACGCACAACACATCGAACCTTGAAGCAGATGGGTTACAGCAGCAGAAGACCACACCGGGTGCCACCCCTGTCAGCTAAGAGCAGGAAACTGAGGCTACAATTCGCACAGGTTCACTAAAATTGGACAATGGTTCAGGCTGGTGGTGTAATGGTGTAGGGGATATTTTCTTGGCACACTTTTGGCCCCTCAGTACTAATTGAGCATCGTTTAAACGTCATGGCCTCCTGAGTAATGTTGCTGACCATGTCCATCCCTTTACGACAACAGTGTACCCATCTTCTGGTGGCTACTTCCAGCAGGATAATGCACCATGTCACAAAGTTCAAATCATCTGGCTCTCAGTGACTAGTGAGCTCTAACCATTGTGAAAATTATGATGGATACTCACTTCTAGGATGTGTATTATAGTGTACGGCCTGCTACACTGGCACAAAGGCGCAGTAGGTCAGTAGAGGCTGCAAGGGTATTTGGAGTTGGTTCACCATTTTTTGTGAAAAGGCAACATACTCCTTTAACCACTTGGACCACCCACCGTCATTAAACGTCGGCACTTTGATGTTGAATACCGGGGTTATGGTAGCAGATAGCCTGATTTTCTGAATTGGCGGGCGGTCTGCTTTAAGATAAAAGTGGTGTCAGTGGTGTCCGCCACTTTCCGGTCGTCTCTGCCGTTTACCGGAGCTGTTGGTAGCGGCTAAGACGGTCCAATCCTTTCCCCTCAGAGGCACTGTACCGAGTGAGGGAATGATGGTGGACCCCACTCGACTAAATGACATTGGATGAAAGAAACAACGTCAAAACATCACTTGTCTCGCCCAATGCCCTTAAAGGGGCTTTTTTTAATTGAAAAAAACATTATTTTTTTTTTTATTAATGCATTTAAGTGTAAATGTGAGATCAGAGGTGTTTTTGACACCAGATCTCACACTAAAAAGGTCCTGTCATGCTTTTTTTTTTCTATTACAAGGGATGTTTTCATTCCTTGTACTGTAATAGGAATAAAAGTGAGCCAAAGTTTTTTTTTAAAGGGACAGTGTGAAAAATAAAAAGTAAATTAAATTTGAAAAATAAATAAATAAATTATAGTGCCCCTTCCCTCCGTGCTCGGGTGCAGAAGAGAACACATGCTTAAGTCGTGCCTGCATATGTAAACTGTGTTTAAACCACACATGTGAGGTATTGCTGTGATCATTAGAGTTAGAGCAATAATTCTAGCAAAAGGCTTCCTCTGCATCTCAAAACTGGTAACCTGTAGAAATTTTTAAACGTCACCTATGGAGATTTTTAAGGGTCAAAGTTTGTCGCCATTCCACGAGCAGGCAATTTTGAAGCATGACATGTTGGATTTACTCTGCGTAACATTATCTTTCACAATATAACTTTACTGTTTTCTTAGTTATTTATTAAAAAAAGTGTATTTTTTCGCAACGACTGCTATTTTATTCTCTAGGGTGTCTGATAAAAAAAAAAAAATTATATATATATATATATATATATATATATATATATATATATATATATATATATATATATATATATATATATATATATATATATATACATATATACATACACACACACAATGTTTGGGGGTTCCAAGTCATTTTTTAGCAAAAATTTATTATTTTAATTTATAAACAAGTTTGAAAAATAGGCCTGGTCCTTAAGCGGTTAAACCTTAAAATCTTATGACAAACATGAGCATAGCAACATAACACCAGGTTGTCATCTTGAATTAACAAGTTCTTTCCCAAGCAAAAACACAGAAGAACAAGAAAACTAGATACTGAGTGCCACAGATGAGAAATGCTTAAGCTCAGAAATGGTAGAATCCATATGGCACTGGTGCACCCATCTACATTTCTGCACATAGAATTGGTGATTTGGTCAAAATTGATGCCACTCTGACTGTTGAGAAATACAGGTAGATTATTATCCATCATGCAAAACCATCGGCAAGGTATTTGGTCGCTCCCAAATTCATTCTGCACCATGGCAATGAACTCAAATACATGGACAAAATCATACCCTGCAGTAAAAAGAACAGAAAATAGTGCAGTAGATGGAATGGCCTCTGGAGTCTTGAATTAATTGCAGAGACAGAAGTAGTAAGACAGCCAAAATCTGTGGCAAGCTCTCCAGGATTCTTGAACCAACCTAACCTTGTGAGTACTTTAAAAAAACACATTTAAAAGTACCTATGATAATTGGTGCTGTGTTGACGCCAAGGGTGGTCACACCAAACCCTGATTTGATTTATATATATTTTTTTCTAGTTACTGCACCGAATCAAAGTCCAGAAAAAAATTAGTCATCATACAGCTAGATTGCATTCCTTTGTGTATACAATTGGTAAATTTTCATACCTGTGTACCTGTTTCATACCTCCATAGATGTTTTTTGATCAACTAATGTGAATACTGAATCATGACCCTCCCTCAATGTCATATACTTGAGTGACGGCAGCTCCTTCCAGTACACAAGAGGTTAATCCCAGTCTTCACTTTCTAATGATTTAGGCACTGGGAAATTGTTAACAACTTTTTCCCATAAAACTGCCATTAGCCCCATTATCAAACTCATATATCCTTCTTTACTAACACTGTTTTTCCTTAAAGCTATTAGTTATAATGAAGGTAACTGCTCATTAAGCCAAAAACGTCTATTACTTTAAAAAATAACAGGCCGGAACACCAGACATTTGCTGCCCTTTTATGATATTTTGGATCACAACCAATTTGGAAATGAAGGTTTCTGACGGATTTTGTTTAAATATAGCCCCCATGATGCCAGCATTGGGAGCCGGGAAATAATCAGTCAGATGCTTTTAAATAAAGTGCTGCATAAAATATGGCAGAAACTGTGATTTAGCCTCTTGTGGAGACAGCATGACATGCAGCTTACTGCACTTGCTAATGCAGGACCTAAAAGCCATAGACTTGGGATTTCAGAGACAGATTAATGAAGACGTCATTGTTTTGTTTAAATGGAAGTGCCTTGTGATATGAGAGGAAATAAACTTGCCTTTATGTAGATAATTAATATAAATTAGAGAAAATGCCACCATATTCCAACAAGGCTGAGCAAGGAAGGACTAATAAATGTACAAGCATAAATATCAAAGTAAAAAAATAAATAAACAGACACAAAGTGCAATGTGTCATAGCTGAACTACCTGTTGAAGCAAGGAGAAGTAAATAGGTTCACAGTAACCAATCAGATTTGATTCTTGGTTAGGTAAATACATCAATAGAAACATGCTTTACCACTTGTGTCCCTCCAGATTGTATGCATTAGATCCTATATTTAATTTATCTGCATTTCAAGTCTACTGACCTGAGTTTTTTTCCTATGTTTAAAGGAGTTGTAAAGGCAGAAGGTTTATCATCCTAATGCATTCTATGTATTAAAGCGGAGGCTCACAAAAAATTTAACCTCTGCTTTTCAGAACCCTCCAACCCTCCGGTGTCACATTTGGCACCTTTTCAGGGGGGAGGGGGTGCAGATACGGGGACGGTTCAGCCACGGGGGCCGTCAGAGATTCTCCCTCCTGATTGGCTGAGACACAGCAGCAGCACCATTGGCTGTCGCTGCTGTCAATCAAAGTCAGCTATCCAATCAGGGGAGAGAGGGGACAGGAGCAGGGCCAGGTCAGGGCTCCGTGTCTGAATGGACACAAGGAGCTGTGACTCAGCTTGGGTGACCCCATAGTAAGCTGCTTGCTGTGGGGGTAGTGAAAAGGAGGGAGGAGCACAGAAGAGGGACCCGAGAAGAGGAGGATCAGGGCTGCTCTGTGCAAATCCGCTGCAACAGAGCAGGTAAGTAGAATATGTTTGTAATTTTCATGGGAAAAAAAAAAGAGACTTTACAATCACTTTAATTTCTATCAACTGTGAAACTGCTTACTACTCTGATTAACCCTTAGTTCATACCTATTCGTTGTTTAATGCTAACACTACAGTCCATTTAACATTGTTTTCTAGGGATCTGTGCATTTTAAACTGGTGCAATTTCTGGAAAGGGTCAGGGACTTTTTTTTCCGGCAGCAAATTGCATTTTGCATGTAGTAGACTTCAATTGATCTGCACCAAAAAAGCAAGTGTTGCATTTTTTATGTTTTTTGGCTAACAGGAAAGTATGACAGTTCTGTTTATGGAGTGCAACTTTACACTCTCTGCCACTCAAGACACAAAGTTCCATCAAAGTAATGCAGGAACCTTTATGTGTCCAAAGTTGCATATTAGGATTAAGGACTAGGGTTAGAGTTAGCAGTAATTGTTAAGGTTAGCAGTAATTGTTAGGGTTAGAGCGCTAATCCTAACTCTAATGATTACCACTAACTCTAACCCTAGCCCTTAATCCTTACCCTTTATCCCAACCCTAACATGGGACTTTGGACACATAAAAATTCATGCACTACTTTGATGCGACTTTAATGTGACTTGAGTGCCAGATAGTGTAAAGATGCACTCCATGAACAGAACTGTTATAGTTTCCTATTAGCCAAAAAACAAACAAAAAAAAAATAAAAAACACACAAAAACACCTGTTTACAAACACAAAACACAACACAAAACACGGCAGAAATACACATCAACCGCAACCTGCATAGATGTGAACCTAGCCTAAGATGAGACCCAAAATAAGCAGTTGCAGACCAAAGCAGCAGCTGTATCAGGGTGTGAGCACGACATGACCATGCTTGATAAAAAACAAGTCTACTAGAAAAGTGTGATATGGCAAATAGAAGAGATATAAACCAGTTGTACTCAACTTCATGTCTGTAGGCCCCTTTAACACGATCGGCACGCTCGGATCCACTTGTCCGTTTTTCAGGCGGATCCGTGTGTGCCACCCATTGACTTCTATAGGCAGGCGGATGTTAGTGGATAAACGTCCGCTGACCCCTGCCTGTCATCCAGCGGATAGGATGAAAACGGTCTCCCCATAGAGAACAGCGGGGCTCTGGCAGGTCCATCTCTGCACAGTGAGACATGGAGCGATCCCCCACTGGACTAGCGACGTCCATCCAGCGGATCTACCCTGTGTGAAAGGGGCCTTAGGATAAAGGCATGTTTCGCTAAAAAAAAAACATTTTTGTATGTGTTTGATTTGCAAAAGAATTTTCAAAGGAGTAGCCATGAATTGTCAAATTATTATTGAATAAGACCAATTAACCACTTGACCTCCAGAAAATTTACCCCCCCTTCATGATCAGGCCATTTTTTTTCAATAAGGCACTGCGTTACTTTAAATGAAAATTGTCGTGTGACATTGTACCCAAATAAAACGTACGTTTTTTTCCCAAAAATAGAGCTTTCTTTTGGTGGTGCTTGATCACCACTGCAATTTAATTTTTTTGGTGGAAGTTAATCAAAACCTAACATTAAACCTATTCTCTGCCACATTCCAAGCCTAATCTATCTAACCCTGTAAATAAAAAGAAAACGCTATATTCCGTTCTGCAGCCGCTCTGGTCCGGTCCCACGCTAAGCTGTCAGAGGCAGCTTCAGTGTGTAGGTGGTTGCAGGAGAGGCAGTCGACAACTGAAGCCCCATAGTAAGTCTATGAGTGAAGTCACTTCCCAAGCATTTCACAGCCGTTGTCTGTTCTCTCCTGCACAAGGCAGCCGCCGCTGAAGACTGGACCAGAACGGCTGCAGAAAAGGGAAGTATAACGATTTTTTCTTTACAAGGCTAGTTTGATTAGGCGTAGAATGTGGCAGAGAGTAGGTTTAGTGTTAGTTAGATTTTGTCTTTACTTCCACTTTAAGGGATCTGCTACTGACGGCTTAATGCCAGATACCACAGTATACTCAATATTAGATGGGTGGTCATTAAATTATGGCAAATCAGTATATATAAATTACAGGACTTAAAGGTTCTGCTACTAATGGCTTTGTGGAAGATACCACAGCATACCTTCAGAGGTCTAGCGGAGTTCCATGCCTCAATGGATTATGGTGGGTGGTCATAATGTTATGGCTGATCGGTGTATATACACTATATTCCTCAATGACATTACTGGGGCGTACAGGTACAGATACAAAAGATCTCCTATTGTATCACTGTTGGTAATGATACAAATTACACACATACATACACATTCTTGTTTGTAGCAAAAGCAGAAGTTTAGCATGCAGATCCATATTGCTGTATCATTTTTATGGAGTAGTATTTTGCTTAATGAAATTTTTTAATTGTAATTCAATTAATTACATACACAAAGTCCCTCATTACGGCCCCCAATAAGACACTGGCTTTTCATACAGGTCTGAAAGCACTTAACCAATTTTAATATATTAAGAGCAATTTCCTCTGAATACTAATTAGTTCTTAATGATAAGATAAGGAGGGGAGCATCATAGAAAGCAAGCGGCAGGATATAAAGTTCAATTAGCCGTGGAAAGGCCGTGCGCTCGCACAACTTGCATTTTAGAGGGTGGATAAGGCAGGAACGCAAGCTTATAAATCTTTAGGATATTTGGAAAAGAGTATAAAAGCAAATGTAGGGGTCTCTGTGTTTATTATTTATTTATCTGTTCTACATTTTAATGATCTGGATAGACACCTCTACTATGAATTATTCAAAGCTGAACTCCAGTCCAAGCAAATGAAAAACACCCTTTTATACAGTTTATATTTTTTCTCTTTAAAAAAACTAAATGTTTTCAATACAGCCTGTGACAGACCCAACAGGGACATGGGATTTTGGAGGGGACTGCAGGCTAGCCTCTTGCCCACTGACTATGGGCCTTGGCATTTGAAAGAGCTATGAGCATTCAGGAAGATGTCCTGTTATATGATGCAACATGACATGTAATTAACCACATTTAACAGTCAAGGAAGCCATGGTGGTTTCTGACAACTTGAAACTCAGTGAGAAGATGGATCTAGGTGACTAGTTGTTAATTAGCCAACTGTTAATTAGATCACTGTTAGCTGTTAGTTACTAGCTGTTGATTAGCTTACTGTTTATGTTTATGTCAGCTGTTTATTAGCTGTACTATGATATTGCTGTTTGAAGTTTGCATTGTTTAGGACAGGGGTGCCCAACCTTTTGAAGAGTGAGGGCCACTTAAGCGACTTGGTAACCGGTCGCGGAGCGGGTGGATGGCATGTCCGTGTCTACTCTGCACTTGCAGAACGGACACGGACGCAGCCCACGATACTTTTTAGCGGATCGTATTGGAGGTAGAACACAAGTCGGTTTATGTTTGCCACTACTTAGAGGTGAATGGAGGGTCTAATTGGTCGGACTGACCATGTGAAAGTGGTCCAAGGCTGCTTTCACACTGATGCACTGCGGTTTATCAGCACCACAACACAGTGTACCTTTGGCTTTCCTGCAGTTTGCAATAGACTTCTATTATATTCTGCAGGTTTGGTGCACTTTTAGAAAGCTCACCAAACTTGCAGGTAATAATAGAAGTCTATGGCTCAGTGCAGGTAACCCACAGGTAAACTGCTCTGCACCTGCGGATCAGATTGAAAGCAGCCCAGTAACCACTGCAGAAAAGATATGCCCATATATATACTGTGATTTTAGTAATAAACTGACCTTTAATAACAGTATTCTTTCTTTTCTATCCCAGAGCAGGAGGTCGTGGGCCACATCAGAGGGCTCCGTGGGCCACCTGTGGCCCCCGGGCCACTGGTTGGGCACCCCTGGTTTAGGATAATGTGATCAAGCTCTTATATGATTTTGTGTGGTATAAATTCTGTGTGAGTTTTTTCAATAAAGAGTTCCAGTTTGCACCTGAACTAGCGTTGTCTAGTTCTTGGGTGCAATCCTATAATACCTGGTTCCAAAGTGGAAAAAGCTGTATCTTGGCGGAGGCATCTGGGCTGGGTGCCAGGCAGACTGTCACACAGCCATTATAAGTATATTTAATATTGGCCTTAAGAAATCCTTTGCACAGTAGGTCTGGTAGTTTGGAAAAAGGAAGACCAGCAGTGGAAGCCCATCAGGGATATGTTGCATTGCATTGCACTGCACGGTACTATTAGTCTTAAGCTGGCCATACATTTTCATTTTGTTCATTCTGTAGGCTAAAACAGGATAAATCAAACCATCCATGCTATACAGTGTGGATGGAAAAATCCCCCTGCTGGGCTCCTGCATTCTGACACTAATGAACCGCACCTGTACCTGATTGGATTTTTCTATGGAAAGATGTTGGACAGGAGGGGGATCAACAGGGCCATCCACTAAGTAAAGTTCAGTGCCGTATCGCAAAAAATGGCCTGGTCATAAGCAGCCAAATCTTCCGGCCTGTAAGCGGTTAATGTGTAAACATTTTTGGTTACAGCTCTGAATGCAGGACATGCTTATGCACCTGTGTGAATATCTCAATTGAAAACAATGGAGCTGCGTTCAGATCTGCTTGGTTTGGAAAGGTGAGTTGTTCCCTAATAGCTACAGGTGAACTGATTTACTGTATAAACATTCTGATACACAGCAAAAAATTATAACATACGTATTAACCCTTTCGCTGCTAGGCCCTCTGCTCCACTTTTACTCAGGTGGCTAGGCCATTTTTGTGATTTTTCCATGTTTTATTTTTTTATTTTTCCCTCACAGCTTTCAGAGTTTGTGAAAGACCTCCAAACCATACATTTTCTGAAATCATAGGACCAGTAGAATAAAAGGAAGGTGCTATTGATTTTTTTAGGTCCTGTGATATTTGCGTAAATGTTTATCAAAACAATATTTTTGCTAACATCATTCTTATTGGATACATACATAGCAAAATTTACAATTTTCCTACTGAATTTCTACAACATATAAAAAGTTAAAAGTTAAAAGTAAAAAGGTCCAGACCCCTGATGTCTCCTTTTTGAGACAAAGAGACGGAAAACTGTCCCTTTCTCTGTAGCCTGAGCTGCACATTACACAAATGAATAAGCAGTCTGTGTAGAGACTCTATTCATTCATAAACTGACATATAGTAAACAGAGTTTACTATGCTCAGTTATCAATGGACACAGAGGGAGAGGAGTGATCAGTAGTGATCATGTCCATGGTAGGAAAGGGAGGGGGCTGGTAAACACATGTTTGACAAAATGTTGTGAAAGTGAAAGAGGCAGAGGAGGGAAGCTGGTGGGTGCAGGGTAGCTGCAGGGGACCGAGTTTGTGTGTGTGTGTGTGGGGGGAGGGGGGCTGTAGTGTAAGAGGTCAATGGAGGGTAAAATGAAAGAAGATTTTGGGGGGGCTGAATTTAAAAGAAGAGGAGTGGCAGGAGCTGAAGAGGCTGGAGACAGGGAACACGGAAGTGACCATGAGCTTATAGCAGGAAAAAAAATATCAGGTCGGACCTGGCAGCAAAGGGGTTAAAGCAAAAATGTATTGTGATAAGGCACCTACCCTGCCACTTCCCACACACACTTCCCTGTTCTGTGCTGACAGGAGTGACAGATTGTGTGTTCTTATTAGCTAGGAACCGCGATCTGTCACTTCCTGTAGTTAGTACCTCCCCCCTCAGTTAGAAACACCTCCCAGGGCACACAGTTAACCTCTTCACCGCCTCCTAGTGAACCCCTTCACTGCCAGTGACACTTTTACAGTAATAAATGCATTTTTCATTCTGTATTAATGCAAATGGTTCCAAAAATGTGTCAAAATTGTCCGATGTGTCCGCCATAATGTCACAGCCATGATAAAAATCGCAGATCACCGCCATTACTAGTAGAAAAATAATAAAAATGCTATAAATCTATCCCCTATTTTGTAGACGCTATAACTTTGCGCAAACCACAAATCAATATACGATTATTTCGATTTCGGCCTAAACTGAGGAAAAAAATTGTTTTTTTAATATATTTTTGGGGGATATTTATTATAGCAAAAAAAGTAAAAATTAATGCGTTTTTTTCCAAATTTTGGTTTATAGCGCAAAAAAATAAAAACCGCAGAGGCGATCAAATACCACCAAAAGATAGCTCTATTTGTGGGGAAAAAGATGACGTCAATTTTGTTTGGGTACAACGTTGCACGACCACGCAATTGTCAGTTAAAACGATGCAGTGCCGAATAGCAAAAAGTGCTCTGGTCAGGGAGGGGGTAAATTCTTCCGGGGCTAAAGTGGTTAAAAATGTATTAAATAGTGTTTTCAGTTTGTGGTGCACAGATACAGTTTAGTTCCCCCTTTAACCTCGTCAGACCTTTGGATGTCTCTGGTACGTTCAAAGTCTGAAATGGTAGAATAAGAGTTAGGCCTCTCTTAAATAAATAACTCCTAACACTATAATGGTGTCATTGAAACATTACCGGAACAGGACCTATATAGGACCTACGTTTTACACACTTAATAAATATGCTAAAATCTTTGCTTCTTAAAGGAACCAAGAGTGATATCTACAGTTTTCTATAATCCTAGCACGTTATGCACTTTTAAAAGACAGGTGCATATTTATGTGTGTTACTGTCAACAGTGTCCCACTTATTGCCATTTTCCTAGCATCTGTCCATCTATAGCAAGCCATATTATGTTTTATTGTCCAACACATAATGCAAATGAATTCTACGTGAAGGCATGTATGCATTTGAGTTAATGCATAATATATTCTGTTTCTTCAACTCATGACCCTTTCATCAGTTATCTAGAGAGTCTCATTTCAGCAGTGCTGGAGTCAGACCCTCCACACAGATCTGTCATAACTGAGATAAACAGGATGCTGATACTTAGAGAGAGTGAGTCAATCTATCACAGTTCATGGGCACATTGCCTGAGCAGAGAAATAAGGGAGCCGTCAATTGTCTGAACTATCACGTGTATTTGAGGGCACAATGGAGACACTTACTGTTTTCTCTTACTAGGCAGAACTCTAGGGAATTCTGACTCTCCAGGCTGCTGTCCAGATCCACCGGGACATTTGGCTGGCTCTGCTTCTCTAGTCGATATTGAGGACCTACAACACACAAACCAGGTTGTTATATGATAATATCATACATGGAATGTAAGTTATAATTTTATGCAAACAATGCGCAATATATTTAGAATTTTATACAATGGTGCACAACATTTTAGCCCTTCCATTAGAGTTTGGAAAATAAAACACAGTATGTCTAACAAGCGCAACATAAAAAAAAACTTTGCATACTCGCAATCCTAGATGTAGTTACATTTCCTAGATGTAGTTACATTTTCATTAATTTCCAACAATATATAAATCCATGGAAAAGTCTGGGTCCCCAATGGGGACATTCACCCTCTCTATTTGTCCTGTGACCTTTGTGTCTGGCAAGAAATCCAACATTTAACCAGCCTGCTTTAGGCACTGTGGCTAATTGGGGACCATATATATCAAATCTGGTGGCAATGCCACAAGGAATCCAGATTCTGGATTATAATGTTTAACTTCATCCATTCGGTGATAGAAGTGAATATTTTCAGATCTCTTGAGCTAGCCTTATTTTAGAAATTTCCTCCGGAGGTCCCAAAGAATTCCTCAAGGTTGATTCTGTATATGACTTTGGCAGCCAGGATCACTATTGAGAAATGGAAGCAGCCTATGAGACTATTTGATTACGTAAAATAAAAACTTAACTGGATTATGGTTAACAACAGGCTCACTTGCGCCCTCCAAAATAACAGTACCACATTTGAGAAGAAGTGGGATCCGTGAATCAAGTATTTGTCCATAGACTAGTGACTCCTGGGGGACCCTCTTTACTTTACCTTTCTTCATTTTGTTCACAAATTAACCTTTCCTAATTTTACATTACTCTTTTACTTTATATCCTTTTGTCGAAGTTGGCAATCCTTCTGTTCCTTTTCTCACTTATTGGCTTATTAACTTATGTAGCTGTCAGGTCACCTGAGTCCAGGTGACAGATGCACACCGTTGGAGTCAGGAGTGCACCACTAAAGCAGTGGACCCTACGGCTGACTGCTGCGGATGGAACTCTGGGTGGTTCAGGAAGGCAGGGCCACTGGAGCCCCAACACGGATCCCACTGGGAGCTAGAGCATAAGATTCCCCAGGGCGCGGAGTCTAAAAGCCAGCAGGTGTTCACTAGAGCCTCTAGGGGTGAGGATGGACTTCGCTGCAACTGACTCCAGGTCGCGGCCCCCAGGGTCTCCCAGCTCACGCTCACGGTAGGCTACAAGAGGACAGAAAGGAAGCAGCAGTCCAGGACAACAAGGAATAGTAAGGAGATACGCCAAAGGTCAGGGAGACTAGCAGACAAGGATAGACAGAGAACACACCAAAAGGTCAGGGTCACAAGCAAGCAGGGATAGTCAAGAACAAGCCAAGATCGGTAAACAGGATCAGACGTAGGACACAGAGCAATGAGCACACGGAAGCCAAATCATACAATATTGATCAGCAGAGCTGGCTAATACAGAGCTCCCCGATAGGAGCCGGGGTGGAGCCATGCCTTGAGGAGAGATTACTTAAGCAGCCAGGTGAGAGCGGCTGGCCCCTCAATCTGAACACACAGAGAGGTAAGCTGACAGACAAACATTACTGCATAACCATGACAGTAGTGCTCCCAGGTATCCCAATGGGGGGCCTCTAATGCCTGGTACACATGATGAAATTACCGGACGATTATTGTTCAAATTTTTTTTTTTGCATGCTAATCTCATATTGAAAATGTTTACTCGAAAGAGTTTACTAAAGTTACGAAAATTCGGAAGTGATGTAATATGTATTTGGATTGTATTCTCGAACAACAAGTGTACTGATTAAACGAAAACCGTATGATCTGGTATCGTACGAGAAACATTTTCGTACATGTCCTATCAGATAATTTTGCATGAATTTTGTGATTGGCTCTCAAAAGCTCTGTACTAACGATCAGATTATCGTAAAATCACTTTGAAAGCAGTATTTTTCGTATGATTCTCTGTTCGTGTGTATGGGGCAGAACAAGCATTTTTTAATGCTTGTTCTCTACTATACTTGTTGTGGATGACCCATGTGCCGTACCGTTTTGTGTATGTGAGAGACTTTGCCTGTATTTGCATTGCTGTTTTTGACTACTTAACCACTTGCCGACCGCCCCCTGTATATATACGTCGGCAGAATGGCACGTACAGGCAGAATCACGTACCTGTATGTGCCATTCTTCCGGCGGGTGGGGGGTCCGATCGGACCCCCCCCGGCCGGCGGGGACGGTCGGGATCGCTTCAGGAGCGATCCGGGATGAGGGGACGGCCAGTGGTTTCTGGCCACCCCCTCGCGATCGCTCCTGGCGAATCAGATGCTTCCTCTGTCTGTGTCAATCAAAACACAGGCAGAGGAAGTGATGTCACGCTCGGTGCGCCGGTCTATGTGACCGGAACGCCGAGCTGTGAACGTCTAAAGGTTAGTGCACCAACAGTACACTGACACCAGTACACATAGGCACACAAAACACCCCCCTGTCACCCCCAGATCACCCCCCAGATCAGCCCCTCCCCCCCCAGTCACAGTGTCACTAATTGCAGTGATCATTTTTTTACTGATCACTGCATTTAGTGTCAGTGTGACTGTAATAACTGTCAGTGCAGTTAGTTTTAGGTCCAAGGTAGCCCCCCCCCCCCCCCCCCTAATAAAGGTTTAACCCCTTGATTGCCCCCCAGGTAACCCTTTCACCCCCTTTTGCCAGTGTCACTAAGCGATCGTTTTTCTGATCGCTGTATTAGTGTCACTGCTGTCGCTAGGTAACCATTTTTTTTTTTTATAGGTAACCGCCATGTTTATATAGGTTCATAAATAGGTTTATAGGTCAGGTACCCCCATATTACAACCTAAATAAAGGTTTTAACCCCTTGATTGCCCCTAGAGTTAACCCTTTCACCAGTGATCACTGTATAACTGTCACTGGTGACGCTGGTTAGCCAGTTAGTTATTTCGTTATTTAGGTTCCCCGTCAGGTTTTTATATAGCGTCAGGTACCCCCATATATTACCTAATAAAGGTTTTAACCCCCTGATTGCCCCTAGTTAACCCTTTCACCCCCTTTTGCCAGTGTCACTAAGCGATCGTTTTTCTGATCGCTGCATTAGTGTCGCTAGGTAACCAGTTTTTTTTTGTATTACTGTTACGGGTGACGCTGGTTAGTTAGCTTTATTTTTTATACTGTCAGGGCACCCGCCATTTATTACCCAATAACGGTTTAACCCCCTGATCGCCCGGCGGGTGATATCAATTAGGTTTTAGGGTCAAATAAGGTCTGCGTCGCCCCAGGTTAGTGCCAGTACCGCAAACACCCACGCGCAAAGCATACACCTCCCTTAGTGGTACAGTATCTGAACAGATCAATATCTGATCTGATCAGATCTATACTAGCGTCCCAGCAGTTTAGGGTTCCAAAAAAAAACGCATTGTTAGCGGGATCAGCCCAGATACCTGCTAGCACCTGCGTTTTCCCCCTCCGCCCAGCCCAGCCCACCCAAGTGCAGTATCGATCGATCACTGTCACTTACAAAACACTAAGCACACATAACTGCAGCGTTCGCAGAGTCAGGCCTGATCCCTGCGATCGCTAACATTTTTTTTGTGGTAGCGTTTTGATTCAGTCGCTTCAGTCAGGAGCTTTTTTACCTGTGAATCTCAAAAAAAAAAAAAAATAAAAATAGTTGTCGTTTTATTGTTCTCTCTCTCACTCTATTCTCTCTCTATTGTTGCTCTTTTTTTACTCCATTCTATTCTGCAATGTTTTATTATGTTTTATCATGTTTTATCATGCTTGCTTTTCAGGTATGTAATTTTGTTTACTGTGTTTTAGTGTTAAGCATTTTTTTGTTTTCAGGTGCGCCATTCAGTTGCAACGCGGATTTATTTATCTTGACAGCAACAGCGTTTGCTCCCACGATACATAAAGCCGCGACTCCAACGCTGTAGGAGGTGATTTCACCACCACAGTTTAAAAAAAAGAGCATATATGCCGAAGCATGGGGGCAGCAGGGGGGGGGAGGAGCGATTGGCTCCTAATGCCACGTACATACGGTCGAAATTCCGACCGTGTGTACACGGCATAACTTTTGCGGGAGGATGCCCCCATGCATCGGCATATATAAATGGTGCATGTATGCCCATCATTAGAAGTGGGTGGATGAATGGAGGTATTCTAATGGTGGGCATACCCACCAATCAATCTCTTTTTTTCGTTCAGCCAAGAGGCTGCATGAAAAAAAAAAGATTACAATATATGTCCAGTATGTTGCTGGACTTTGAATGGTTATACCAGAATGATGCCTGCAGGTTTAGGTATCATCTTGGTATCATTCTTTTCAGCCAGTGATCGGCTTTCATGTAAAAGCAATTCTAGCGGGTAATTAGCCTCTAGACTGCTTTTACAAGCAGTGGGAGGGAATGTCCCCCCTCCCGGATATAAACCGCGCCATTGGGAAATTGGGAAAGCATTTTATCACACCAATCTTGGTGTGGTCAGATGCTTTGAGGGCAGAGGAAAGATCTAGGGTCTAATAGACCCCAATTTTTTCAAAAAAAGAGTACCTGTCACTGCCTATTGCTATCATAGGGGATATTTACATTCCCTGAGATAACAATAAAAATCATAACAAAGAAAAAAAATGGAAGGAACAGTTTAAAAATAAAATAAAAAAGCTAAATAAATAAAAAAAAAAACAAAAAAAAAAAAAAAAAAGCACCCCTGCCCCCCCTTCTCTTGCGCAAAGGCGTACACAAGCGTTGGTCTGGCGTCATATGTAAACAGCAATTGCACCATGCATGTGAGGTATCACCGCGAAGGTCAGATCGAGGGCAGTAATTTTAGCAGTAGACCTCCTCCGTGAATCTAATGTGGTATCATGTAAAGGCTTTTAAAGGCTTTTAAAAATGTATGTAGTTTGTCGCCACTGCGTGTTTGTGCGCAATTTTAAAGCATGTCGTGTTTGGTATCCATGTACTCGGCCTAAGATCATATTTTTTATTTCATCAAAAATTTGAGCAATATAGTGTGTTTTAGTGCATTAAAATAAAAAAAAGTGTATTTTTTCCACAAAAAATGCGTTTGAAAAATCGCTGCGCAAATACTGTGTGGAAAAAAAAAATGCAACACCCACCATTTTAATCTGTAGGGCCTTTGCTTTAACATTATATATAGTGTTTGGGGGTTCAACGTAATTTTCTTGCAAAAAAAAAATATGTTTTCATGTAAACAAAAAGTGTTAGAAAGGGCTTTGTCTACAAGTGGTTAGAAGAGTGGGTGACGTGTGACATAGGCTTCTAAATGTTGTGCATAAAATGCCAGGACAGTTCAAACCCCCCCCAAATGACCCCATTTTGGAAAGTAGACACCCCAAGCTATTTGATGAGAGCAATGTTGAGCCCATTAAATATTTTTTTTTTTTGTCCCAAGAGATTGAATAATGAAAAAAAAAAAAATATATATATATTTTTTTTACAAAAAGTTGTCACTAAATGATATATTGCTCAAACATGTCATGGGCATATGTGGAAATACACCCCAAAATACATTCTGTTGCTTCTCCTGAGTACGGGGATACCACATGTGTGGGACTTTTTGGGAGCCTAGCTGCGTACGGAACCCCAAAAACCAATCACCGCCTTCAGGCTTTCTAAGGGTGTAATTTTTTTATTTCACTTCTCACTGCCAATCACAGTTTCGGAGGCCATGGAATGCCCAGATGGCATAAAACCCCCCAAAATGACCCCATTTTGGAAAGTAGACACCCCAAGCTATTTGCTGAGAGGTATGGTGAGTATTTTGCAGATCTCGCTTTTTGTCACAAAGTTTTGAAAATTGAAAAAAAGAAAAAAAAATTTTTTTTTCTTTACTTTCTTCATTTTCAAAAACAAATGAGAGCTGTAAAATACTCACCATGCCTCTCAACAAATAGCTTGGGGTGTCTACTTTCCAAAATGGGGTCATTTGGGGGGGTTTTGTGCTATTTTGGCATTTTATGGCCTTCGAAACGGTGATAGGTAGTGAGGAGTGAAATCAAAAATTTGCACCCTTAGAAATCCTGAAGGCGGTGCTTGGGTTTCGGGCCCCGTACGCGGCTAGGCTCCCAAAAAGTCCCACACATGTGGTATCCCCATACTCAGGAGAAGCAGCAAAATGTATTTTGGGGTGCAATTCCACATATAACTATGGCATGTGTGAGCAATATATCATTTAGTGACAACTTTTTGAAAAAAAAAAAAATCTTTTTTATTTTTTGTCTTTATTCAATCACTTGGGACTAAAAAAAAAAATATTCAATGGGCTCAACATGCCTCTCAGCAAATAGCTTGGGGTGTCTACTTTCCAAAATGGGGTCATTTGGGGGGGTTTTGTACTTCTCTGCCATTTTAGCACCTCAAGAAATGAAATAGGCAGTCATAAATTAAAAGCGGTGTAAATTCCAGAAAATGTACTCTAGTTTGTAGACGCTATAACTTTTGCGCAAACCAATAAATATACGCTTATTGGCATTTTTTTTACTAAAGACATGTGGCTGAATACATTTTGGCCCAAATGTTTGACTAAAATTGAGTTTATTAGATTTTTTTTATAACAAAAAGTAGAAAATCTCTTTTTTTTTCAAAATTTTCGCTCTTTTTCCGTTTATATCGCAAAAAATAAAAATCACAGAGGCAATCAAATACCATCAAAAGAAAGCTCTATTTGTGGGAAGAAAAGGACGCAAATTTCGTTTGGTTACAAAATTGCATGACCGCGCAATTACCAGTTAAAGTAGTGCAGTGCGAAATTGAAAAAAGACCTCTGGTCCTTTGGCTGCCAAATGGTCCGGGGCTGAAGTGGTTAAAAAAGCAAGAACTCCAGAAATCCCAAATTTTTGAGGTGTTACAGGAACGAGAGTTGAAGGAAAATGGAGCAAAATAAGGAAACCTGATCTGGTGACAACTGTTTAATAGGGAATATGGCTTTGCTTTGTAAGTGAGACAAAAAGCGAATTGACAATTCCCACAAAAATAAAAACTTGACACATTTGAATGACATGTTTTGGATGACAAAACCATCCAAAACATACAAAAAATGTGGGTTTATGTACATTTAAAATAGACAATTTAAATAATTTTGTTCTCTCTCTTAAAGATAATCTCCAGGCATTTTTGTGTTTGTTAAAAATCAGTAGTTACAAAAACTGTGGCTGCTGACTTTTAATAAACACTCATCTGTCCCAGAATCCAGCGATAGGCTGTCTCTTCCCTCCATCTTGCTTTCGCCGGCATCTCAACTGTAGACATCCGGCTGTGACAACTTGTGGCTTCATAGCCGGAAGCTCACTGCACATGCGTGAGCCATGCTGTACATTGTGAATGGAATGGTCCCGCAGTCTTCTGGGACCTGTGACATGTCTCGGATATCTACGGGGAGGGAGAGAACTTCCACTTTGATCGCCTAGGTCAGGGGTGTCAAACTCAATTTCATCGTGGGCCGCATCAGCATTATGATTGTCCTCAAAAGGGCCGGTTGTATCTGTAAGATTAGATGTCCAGCGCATCCCCTCCCCTTACATTAGATGTCAAAAGCCACCCCACCATCAGAAGTTGAGTCCCCTACTCTCCCTTACATCACAGTGCACCCCCTTTCCTTATGCTGCTGCTGGGAAGAAGCTGGATGCATAGCTTGAAAGCAGAACGTAGGGGTCTGGAGGAGGTCCAGAGGAGGGCTGGAACTCTCCTGCAGCTGCAGGAGAGGTGCGAGGGCCACATGAAATGGCCTGGAGGGCCGGATTCGACCAACGGGCCTTGTGTTTGACACCTGTGGCCTAGGTGATCCAAGTGAAAGTGATAGCGGGTACTTGTCAACAATATGTACTTCCCCTTTTGGGCGGAGCTTCGCTTTAATACAATATAATAATCCTACTAGAAATCTAGTGAGCTCATTATACAACACTGTTATCAGTTAGCATTGTTTCCAGCTCTATCTCTCTGTGGACTATAGAACACCTCCTCCCTGTGTTATGAAGAAGAGAAGGAAAATCCCATCCTAGGGTAATGACCTGCTCCTTCATAGATGCAGTATGGTGAGTAAGCAAAGTCACCCTAGGACAGAAGATGTTACTGGTAAGACCATCTGGTGTACATAAAAAGAAAAAGGGTTGGAACAAAAAGAAAAAGGGTTGGAACAAAAAGCAAAACGAATGCAGCCATCACATCTGAGGACTGGTAATCTGCAATATATTACACTGTTGTTTTTCGGTTTCAATATACTTTAATAATAAAGACCATATTGCACATTCTACCCTTCTGTCTACTTTTGACAACTGGCATTCTGATTTGTCCACAGCAACCAATCAGATGCCAGATATATTTTATTTATTGCTCGTGCACTAGAAGAATGTTAGTATGGTTCTACCAGTATTTATATTCTGCTTGCATGTTTGGGGGTGAATAGCTCAAGCAGTTCAGACCTCTTCTGATCTTTCACTAATTAAGAGGGGCTCTCACACAAACAATAAATCAGTGCTAATGGATAATGTGAGTTATAGGTTTAGAACGACTCTCCTAAAATAGGATGCTGGATAAGTAAAAGACAAGTGGATCTTTGCTACTTTATTAATTTTTAACAAACCTATAGCTTAGATGCTATGGAAATTTTGTAATTTTAAAATTAAAAACTATACAGTTTAGATGAGAAATTCCCCTTTAAATTAATGATAAGGACACAATCCCTTATCAACTATAAAGTTATTTTTTTAAATATATAGATATTATTATTATTATTATACAGGATACAGATTGGGGTAAGGCATTCCATAGGATTGGAGAGGCTTTGGAAAAGTCCTGGAGGCGAGCATGGGAGGTGACGAGGGAGCTAGAGAGCAGGAGGTCTTGAGAGGAACGAAGAGAATGAGTAGGTTGGTAATTAGAGACTAGGCTAGTGATGTAGCTGGGGGCTAAATTGTGGATGGCTTTGTACGTAGTTGTTAGGATTTTGAATTTTAATTCTTTGGCCGAGCAGAAACCAGTGGAGGGATTGACAGAGAGGGGTAGCAGAGACAGAGCGATTGGTAAGGTGGATGAGTTTGACAGCAGCATTCATGATGGATTTGAAGAGGTGATAGACTATGTAGAGGTAAGCCAATGAGAAGGGAGTTGCAGGCGAGGCGAGAGATAACCAGCCAGTGAAATAGGAGCTTTGTTGTGTCATTTGTGTGTGTGTGTGTCTATAAAGTTACATGTGTGTATTTATAGATACTGTAGGACTGTGCTGGAATGGTAAAAGGAGTCAGGTAAGTGTTTAGGGAGGGAGGTGGTTTTTGCAGGTAGGTGGGAGGTCTTTTACCTTAAAGTGTAAGTAAACCCTCCTATTGTTTTCAGCCAAGGAAGCTGCCATGTTTGCCTCAGTTTAATCTACATCTGCCATGATGCTGCACATGTGATCAGTTATGACACCAGCCATTGGATGGATTGAAAGTTTAGTAGAGAGCACAACCAATGGAAATGTTACATTTCCGGCATGTGCCAGAAATTAAACTGTTTTATGGATGGGTTTACTTCTGCTTTAATGCAGGTAATGCAAATGTAAAAACCATTTTGACTTTAGAACCACTTTAAATCTAGGTTCACATCTATGCAGCTGAGCTGCTTGATGCATTTTTCAGGCACGTTTTGCAGTGCGTTTTGATGCGTTTTTGCATGCAGTTTTCATACATTTAGCTTTTTTCTCTTTAAACACACTGTACATTGCTGGTTGCTAAGGAGGGGGCCCGGGAAGCCAGCCGCTGTGTCATTAACAACGCCCTCCCCCAAGGCACCTTACCCCTACGTTGATGGGGAGAAGGCCCTGGGCTGTGGTTGTCAGGGTCTTTGGGGCGGGGGGGGGGGGGCTTATCAGAATCTGGAAGCCCCCTTTAACAAAGCCTCACCCCCCAAGTGAATGGGTATTGTACCCCTACCCATCCACTCCAAAAAGCAGTGAAAAAAAAAAAAAAGAGTCGGTTTTTGACAAGTCCTTTATTAAAAAATAAGCCCCAAGCGGTCTCCTTCATGTGCTGTCTTCTCCCCCCCCCGCCGGTTACCCGCTAAAAACAAAAACAGGCTGATCTTTTTCTAAGGCCGTCTTCCTCCTATGTTTTGTCGCTGTATGGCATCTCTTATATAGCCATGGGGTGGTGACGTTACCCAGAGAGCCGCCCCTTGTGAGACCACGTGTTGTCACAAGGGGCGGGTTCTCCAGGTGACATCACCGGATGGCCACACCCCATGGCCATACAGCGGGCGACAACAGTAGGGGTAGAAATAGGGGATTATATAAACAGAAGGACTGATAGAATAATTTGTCGTCAGGATCACCTCAACCGAATGGTTTGCTGTCTCCCTGGTGCTAGGGTTTGGGCATGTGGTGGACCAGGTTGATAAATTACTGGGAGGGGCTGGGTATGACCCAGCTGTCTTGGTCCATCTTGGAACCAATGACAGAATACATGGAAGGTGGAGGTTCCTAAGAATCAATTTAAATAACTAGGCTGCAAGTTGAAGGTAAGGACCTCCAAGGTGATATTCTCTGACATTTTGCCTGTGCCATGCACAACACAGGAAAGGCAGGAGGAGATTAGAGAGCTGAATGCATGGCTTAAGAACTGATTTAAGAAGGAAGGGTTTGGGTTTCTAGAGCACTGGGCTGATTTTTCATTGGGGTGCAACCTATATGCTAAGGATGGTTTGCACCTGAATGGAAGGGGGTCTGCTGTGCTGGGGGAGAAGCTTATGGTAAGGTTGGAGGAGTATTTAAACTAGGATTGAGGGGGAGGGTGAACTAGAATTCCATCAGGCAGACAGGTCAGTTAGGGGTCAGACATTAATGAAGGGTGGAATGGGGATAGATGGGGGGAGGGTATGGGGGAACGCTTCTGCGCTCCAGCTCGTCGTGGCTTCCGGGTAGCGGCGAACGAGGCTTGGCTCGCGCATGCGCAGTCCGGTCGTTTTCCGGCGGCCGCGCAAGCACCGTTCGGATTCCCCCTTCTGTGCAGGCGCGCGGGGGGGGGGGGGAGGGCAGATGACATCACAGGCGGGGAATTTAAAAAGGCTGCTTTGAGCTTCTGTCACTGGGCAGCATTCAGAAGCATAGCAGCACAGCTGACGGAAGTCTGATCCCAAATTTCTTTGCCTGTATTCACATTGCTGGGTGAGTGATTCATTGATGCCTGAGACTTTATTCATTTAAAGAGGAAATGTATATAGATTTAATATTTTGGCAAATATTTTAAATTTTTCTTCTATGTGTGCTTATAAAAAAAAAAAAAAAAAACTGTGTGTGCATATAGATGGAATGTTTTTTATTAAATGGATATAGAGTTTATTGGGCTGCTGATCTTTTCGCAGACTGCCTGCCTGTCGTTCCTTACGTCCAGCCAGTATGGACAAGTCACCGCCTTTAAGTGGCCAGCCCTCACGCACAAGGTATGTGCCGTTGAGGGGAGGGGTTTAAAGTTTCGTCATAACTTTATACGTTCTTTGATGCATGATGCGTCCCCCCCCGTTTTCTTTTCAGCCCTTCCAGTAGAGACCTCGCCAGACCACAGCATCATTCATCGTCAAGATCAAGACGTGAATCTCCATCGGATATACACCACCAGAGGAGACGCTCTAATTCCTCCTCAAGACACCGCTCCCACCGACAGGACAGCCGCTCTAATCACAGAGCCTGCTGGGGATGTGGGACACGAGTCCCGGAGGGCAAGTCTTTATGCGTACAATGCTATGCCCAAGCAGTTGGGGAAAAGGAGACAGAAAACCAGAATTTGGAGTCTCTAGTGAAACGTGTGGTGGATCAGTCTCTAAGAGAAATAGAGGTACCGCACACTCGGAGCCAATCCACTCGTTCAGGCTCCCCGGCAGTTGAAACACACGAGATGGCAGGCCCGTCACAGTCTTACGCCTCTTTGCCTGACTCTTCGGAGAACGAAATTGATGGCGAAGAAGAGAGTGTTGGTTTTGACTTCTCCTTGGTTTCGCCTTTAATCAAAGCGGTCAAAGAAGCCCTTAATTGGGAAGAACCATCTGTCCCCCCAACAAAGCAGAAAAAGTTCTTTAAGCAATTGGGGAAAGAGCAAGCAAGTTTTCCGCTCCTTACTGAATTAAAAGACATCATTGATGAAGAATGGAGTAAGGTGGACAGGAAGTCTTCAATGTCTAACAAGACAGCCAGGTTGTATCCTTTTAAAGCAGACAAGGTGAAGCACCTGGAGAATGCCCCTTCAGTGGATGCGGCATTAATGCGGTTAGCCAAGCACGTCACCCTTCCTCTGGAGGATGCGGTGTCCTTTAAAGATGGTCTTGAGAGAAAGATAGACCAGGATGTCAAAAGGATCTATGGGCTGGCAGGTCTAGCCTGCAAACCTGCCCTTGCCTTAGCAGCCATGTCTAAGGCCATGGAAGCATGGACAGAGAACGTGGATTCCTTCCTGAGAGGAGTATCTGAAGAGCTGGCCAGAAGCTCGGCGGCGGCAGAACTGAAACTGGCAGCAGTCTTCCTGGGGGAGGCATCCATTGACTTGATTCGCCTGTTGGCACGTATCATGTTATCCTCGGTCACTGCCAGGCGGGCCTTGTGGTTGCGTCCTTGGCTTGCTGACCCAGTCTCCAAACAGTCCTGGTGCAGAATTCCCTTTGAAGGGTCTTCTCTGTTTGGAAACAAACTAGATGATGCCATTTCTCGTGCCACGGGTGACAGATAGACGTCTGTCGGGGAAGAAGAAGTTCCAGTATAGAAGACACAGCCAAGAGCGCTCAAGGGAAGCACGCTCGTACAAGCCAGGTCGCGACATTAGGAGAAACTGGGGCAGAGGCCAAACTTCCTTCCGAAAAACCAATAAGAGCCAGACATCTGAGGGCCGGGACCCGGCGAAGTCATTTTGAGATTGCGCCCGCCCAGGCGGGTCGGGCAGGGGCACGTCTGCGCCTTTTCCGGCACGTCTGGGTGGCCTCGATCTCAGATCACTGGGTCATCAAGACAGTGTCTTCAGGCCACAGATGGGCCTTTTCCAGTACCCCTCCCCCCATGTTCATATCCACTCTACTCCCTTCCTCAGAAGAAAAGAAGCAGGTACTAATGTCTTATGTGGAACTGCTAAAAGTTCAAGGGGCGATAGTGCATGTCCCAAGAGACGAATGGTTTCAAGGGGTATACTCCCCACTATTCTTAGTTCAGAAGAAGAATGGCGCCTGGCGCCCAGTCATCGACCTAACCTACCTCAACAGGTTCATAAAGCACGGAAAGTTCAAAATGGAGACGTTGTCAACTATCCAACAAGCCATCCAACCCGGGGATTGGATGATCTCTATCGATTTAAAGGACGCCTATTTCCACGTCCCAATAGAAAAAGAATTGTACAAATATCTCAGGTTCCAAGTCGGGGAAGAACATCTGCAATTCATCTGCCTTCCCTTTGGGCTGACAGCATCCCCCCGAGTTTTCTCAAAGGTGCTGTTGGCGGTAGTGGCCCTGGTCAGACTAAAAAGCATACGTCTCTACCACTACTTAGACAACCTCTTAGTGTTGTCCCAGGACAGAGAACAGTTACTGCTTCACAGGGAACAGGTGATTTCCATCTTGTCCAGCTTCGGATGGCTCCTGAATCTAGAAAAAAGCCATTTGGTCCCATCGCAGCATCTGATATATCTGGGAGCCCAGTTCAATACAGTAAGAAATACCATCTCTCTCCCATTAGTGAAAATTCCAGTGATTCAAGGGAGGATCTCGCGGGCTCTACACACTTCACATCTGAAGGCCTCTCAGTGCCTGGAAATCATAGGGACAATGGCCTCTACGACTCAGATGGTCAAGTGGGCACTATGGAGGTTACGGCCCTTCCAGTCAGGGTTCCTCCGTCAATGGAAGTCAGGCGACAAGAATCAGTCGATCAGGATATCCAAGGCGATGAGGAACAGCCTCTTCTGGTGGCTTCTTCGCAAGAACCTGTTAAATTGCCACTCCATCGCTCCCATCTCCTGGGTCACAGTCACAACCGATGCCAGCGGTACTGGTTGGGGAGCCCTATGCGGGTCAGCCCTTGCCCAGGGCAAATGGGCCACTCAGCTAGTCGTCCCTGGGTCGAACGTGCTGGAGCTTCGAGCAGCCTGGTGTGCTCTCCAGTCTTTTTCTCACCTCCTGAAAGGGAAGTCGGTGTTATTGAGAATGGACAATACCACGGCAGTATCCTATGTCAAGAGACAAAGAGGTACACGGAGCACCACACTCCTTCAGGAAGTCGAACCCATCCTTTCATGGGCTCAGAAGAACCTAGCCGGTATTTCAGCAGTATTTGTTCCCGGGGTCCAGAACTCCCAGGCAGACTATCTCTCGCAACCAATTAGACAACAACGAGTGGTCACTGCATGTGAAAACATTCGAGTGGATTCTGTCAATGGGGTTTATTCCAGAAGGGGATCTCTTTGCGTCTCCCTGCAACTTCAAGGTAATGAAATTCTACACTCGGGGTCGGTGCAGCCAGGCGTTCAGGATAGACGCTCTGACGGACTATTGGGGTTTCAAGAAAGCATATGCTTTCCCTCCACTCCCGGTGCTACTCAGGTTTCTGCGGAGGCTGCAGTCAGAGGAAGTGGAAGTGGCAACAATAGCTCCATTTTGGCCAAACAGGCCTTGGTTCCCACTTCTGATCCAACTCAGCTTTCGAGAGCCGGTGCCTCTTCCTCTCAGACCGGACCTTCTTTCCCAAGGGGCAGTACTTCATCCCTGTCCGGCACAGTTGAAACTGATGGTCTGGTTCTTGAAAGGGAAAGACTGGAATCGTTCGGGTGCTCCTCTGAGGTGATCTCTACTTTGATGAGTTCAAGAAGGACGAGCATGAATAAAGTTTATGGTAGGATATGGGCAAAATTTGTGGAATTCTCTTCTTCCTCAGGCAGATCCTTCAGAAAACCGGAAGTTCAAGATATCCTGGCCTTCCTCCAAACTGGCCTAGACTTACAGCTATCCATTAGTTCTCTCAGAGTCCAAATCTCGGCCTTGTCAGCCTTTTCAGGAATCTCTTGGGCAGTTCACCCTTTAATTCGGCAATTCTTTCGTGGAGCGTCAAGACTCAAACCTCAGAGGAGACCACGGTTCCCCAAATGGGACTTGCCACTTGTGCTGGATTACTTATCTGGATCTAATACCACGGGGTCTTCCTCACTTCCTCTGAAGGACTTTTCGGCAAAAGTAGCTTTCATGATAGCCATTACCTCGGCTAAAAGGGTTTCAGAGATTGGGTCTTTGGGTCATAAAGAACCCTTCTTGACGTTCTTCCCGGACCGAGTTGTGCTCATCCCGATGCTGGGTTCGAACCCGAAGGTGACATCAGTGTTTCACGATAATCAAGAGATCGTGTTACCCACATTCCGGTCTCCGGATTCTTCTGAAATGCACCCACTGGATGTAGGTGAAGTCCTGAAAGGCTATCTCAGTATCACTTCCTCTTTTAGAAGATCTGACCACCTTTTTGTTCTTCATTCCGGTGTCAATAGGGAAGAAAGCCTCGACTAGGACAATCGCATCTTGGATTGTACAGGTCATACAGCAGGCTTACAGGGCTAAGGGCATGGCTCCCCCAGAGGCGGTGACAGCTCACTCTACTCGCGGAATGGCAGCATCTTGGGCAGCGGCGCAGCACGTGGCTCCAGATGTCATCTGCAAGGCGGCCTCTTGGTCCTCTATCAATACTTTCATGTCTCATTATTGTATAGAACCTGCCTCACTGTCTTCTGTTGATTTTGGTCGTAAGATCCTATCGGTGGATAGGACAAAATAAATTTTCTGTTTGTTTAAGCATACCCTCCCGTGTGGTTTGGCTAGTTATTTCCCACACGTAGGCTGCCATGGAGTCTGTCAGGAAAAAGGAAAATTTATTATCAATACTTACCATAATTTTCCTTTCCTGATGGACTCCATGGCAGAAGGAGTTCCCACCCATTTTGGTTATTGAGAAGGCTAGTTACGGAACGTAGTATCATGGGGTGAGTGCTCTTTTATTTGAATGGGGTCCTATAGCATTGGAGAGGAGGCGGGGTTAACCCACACGTAGGCTGCCATGGAGTCCATCAGGAAAGGAAAATTACGGTAAGTATTGATAATAAATTTTCCTTTTTATAGGTAAATTTGATCCAGGGAAAATCTGATTGCCTCCCCTGCTGTAGCAAATTGGATCATGCTTTGCTGGGGTTTTTCGCCCTACTCTGGATCAACTGTGGGTATAGGATTGGGTATATGGGATTGTATGATACTATTTTTTATTTATTTTTATGGTTGAACTATATACTTATTTTCCGAGTGCATCCCCACCCCCGAAGAAAGCATTTAATTTTTGAAACTCTGTGGGTATATTCTGCTTAACTGGTCCTTGGGTGACCACTAGGCTGCCAACAGATATTGTGGAACACCTCTCTATGCTGATTTACATTACATTGATGTCATTATACCAGCTGCAACTTATTATTAACTCTATGTTGTTTGTTTCAATAAAGCTTTTACTTTATGTTTACTACTATGCAACTTTCTATATAGTTTCATTTTTTTTTGTTTACTAGTTTGGCCTACTAAGTCCCTTCTCTTTGTATACTCCCTCCTTCCTTTTTGCTTGCTATTGCCCCCATAGCAAGCACATTGATAAAGAAATTAGATTTTTAAAAATTTTTCAAATACCACCAAAAGAAAGCTCTATTTGTGAGAAAAAAAATTGCATTTTTTTTGGGTTCAGTGTCGCACGACCGCATAACTGTCAGTGTAACACAGTGCTGTATTGCAAAAAATGGCCTGGTTATGAAGGGGGGTAAACCTTCCAGATCTGAAGTGGTTAAAGAGGAGCTACAGTCTCCTATCCAAAATTGTGATAAGGGTATCCTTGTGACTTGCAGCATCTAATCTGGATATTCCTATACCTCTCCACATAGTATGTACCTGTAAAATCTTTCATTATATATCTCCTCTGAGTATTCTGTAAGTGGTCATTGCAGATATGGGCATCTGAAGCCTGCTTCTATGCATTACCGGGAATTCAGTGCAGCTGGCTACCCAGCATGCACCTCCCGGTCTCGCACAGCAATGACTGCGCAGCATGCATTGTTAATAACAGGATGCCAAAGGACTCCTGTGATTAAACAGCGTCTGTATCAGAAGGATAGCCTAATGACGCAATCGCCTAGGCAGCTGGGACTGGAAGTGCTGCAAACATTTAAAAAAAAAAAAGGTACTTTCAAATAACAGTAAAAATCTATAATATCCATTTATTAATTCACTACAGATGGGTCTTGTGATGGGGATAACTATAATAATAAAAAATTGATGAAGATCCACTTTATTATTAATCTGGAGTGCCTAGCTTTAAAATAAATCTACGCAATAGGCAAACTTAACATTTCTTAAAAAAAGGGAATTGTTAGAATTGGGAATGTTTTGAATTCCCAGTAATTTATTAATCTGAGGATTAACCTGTAAACTTACACTAAAACAGAAAAGTAATACATCATGTGATCAGAAGCATGACATAGGTTTTTGCTGTGTACTGTTTTTGAACCTTCTTTTCCTGTCTACTTTTTACAACCAGTTATTAAATGTCACACAAAAGTAAGGAAATACCAATAATCCCAAAAAGACAAACCTTTGAAATGATTCTGTATAGAATAAGGTCACATTTATCTGCTAAAATATTGCTGCGAGTCTGACCCGAAAGCCACTCGCACTGACCACAAACATAATGAAACCTTTTAAAAAGCAGCACAGATGGAAAAGGTTAAATATCTCACAGTATAAGCGGTGCCTCCAGGGAATTCCTATTTTGTAGCATTTATTTCTGGAATTGGACTGGGGTCTCCCTATGACACCATGCACAGGGCTGCAGGCCTCCTGTACCCTTTACAGAGACCTTAAAAATGTCAGCGGCCTGAGAGGAAACACGTTTGTTTATGTGGCAGCGGGAGACGTTTATGTGAAGCAGTAATACGGCCGTCAAGAGAGAGCTAGGCGGAATGATTGATCTACTGCGCAAACACGCCATGTAATGGACCACAAACAGAATTGGCTGTGGGCTCATAGAGCCAAGGTCCGTATTTGACAGTATTTTACAATAAAGAGGCTGACCAACTGTCACAAAAGAATCAACAGACTGCCATTATTGCTTGTAAGAAATAAACTTAGTCCTGGATTAGAACGCCAAACTAATTTATCTAATCACACTAGGGCTGAAATTTATAAGCATTCTCAGCATCGGAAAAGCAACCAAGCAAATCACCACTAGTGTGGACAATGCAACCAGTCAATGTTCATGCATGCATAGAGGTTAATGGAGGTTAAGGTTCGCAATTGGCCAAGGAAATTTAGTCCAGGCAATCACTTGCCTCTGTGACTGGTAAACAAAGAAAGGCCTTCTTCCAGTTGCAAAAGTATCCACAGACAAAGCAAGCATGCTCAAATCCCTTGTTGCCCAACCTACTGTCCTTAGTACTTATTATGCTTAGAGGTTAATGAAGGTTAGTAATTGGCCATGGAAATTTTGTTTCAGTCATTGATTTCCTTGTGTTACTGGTCAACAAAGAGAGGCAGTTGCAAGGTATTCACAGACACAGCAAGTACTCTGTCCTTGGTACTTACTGTGCATAGAGATTAATGGGAGTTCAGCTTTCAACTGGCCAAGGGAATATAATCCAGCCAATGACTTTCCTCTGTGACTGGTCAACAAGGACAATCCTTCTCCAATGACAAGGTATTCAAAGACAGAGCCAGCACCCTGATGCCCAACCTACGGTCCTTAGTACTTTCATAGAGGTTAATGGGGGTTAAAGAGCTCCACCCAAAAGGGGACGCTGCACTCATTTACCCCCCCCCCCCCTCCGCTACCCCATTTGGCACCTTTTGAGGGGGAGCAGGTACCTGGTTTTGACAAATACCTGCTCCCACTTCCGGTTTGGTTTGCCACAGCGAACTGAGTCAGAATTTCAGCCCTTCTCCTCCTCCTACCGCAGCCGATTAAATTAGAGAGCGCACCTCACCTAGCGCAGTAGGGAACCAGCTGTGAAGCTGCATGGTTTACCTTAGTTGATATGGCGGCAGCATCCAAAAAATCGGCTCGGGTGAAGACACCGCTGGATTCCTGGACAGATAAGTGCCCCAATATTAAAAGTCTTTTAAAGACTTAAAACATTTTCAGCAGGAGCCTGAGTATAGTTCAGTTAATGATTTTCCTGTGTGACTGGTCAACAAATAAAGACCTTTTCCTGTTGAAAGGTATCCACAGATAAAGCAAGCATGCCCTAAATTCCCCATGTGCCCACCTGCTGTCCTTTGGTACTTATTATGCAACCTTCAAGCGTTATTAGCCAGTAGTCAGTGCAGGAGAGGTTCCTCAGACATGTTTTCCCCCTAGTGGGCTTTATCGTTGAGGCGCCCGAAAAGTGGGGGGATAGGTTAGGCAGCAAGTAAACATGCTGTTCCTGAAGTAGATGTGTTGAAAGGAGAAAAAGTGGGCAAGCGTATGGATTTGAGCGACTGCAGTGGTCTTGATCTACCAAATGTGGTCCAAAGAGGGAACACTGGTGAACTGGCGACAGGGTCATGAGCGGCCAAAGCTCTCTGCATGCGGGGAGCGTAAGCTGCCCCTATGTAGTTCGATCCAATAAAAGAGCTACTGTAGCTCAAATTGCTGAAAAAGTTAATGCAGGTTCTGATCAGAAAACACAGTGCATCGCGGGTTTGTTGCCTAAAATGAGAACTATATGTATTTCATGTGTCTAAATCCAAACGCATAAATGCTAAGTTTTACACCTTACAAGTCCTTGGTGCAGTGGTTGCATTTGGAAGGTACCAAAACATATGCCAAAAAAAATACGCGTGAAGATTAAACATGTATAAAAACATATTGAAAACACATGAAAAATGCATGGAAAATTTAGTGTAAACTACGCATAATATTAAAAATCATGTTAAATGAAAAAAATACCCATTAACATGAGAGAAATAAAAAAACTGCCATTTTATACGGAGATGTCCTTTTGGAGGAGGTTTTCTAAAGCTGAAGCACACAGAATGTGGTGCACGTGTGCATGGTAGTCAATTGGCTTCTAACTGCAGCTTGTTTAATTAAACTTTGACAATAAAACCTGGAAGCCGACTGGTTTCTATGCAACACTTTGCCAGATTGTGAACACTCCAGTTTTAGTAAATCTCCCCATTTTTGTCTATTCTAGCTAGACATATACACAGACAGGTTTGAAAACAGTATTATTGTATAGATACAGGTTAAGAAACAATCACCTTTGGTAAATTAAAAACAGCTTTTAAAAATGAGATCCAGCAGGGTTGTCTTTGCTTTAAATACCTTGGCCAGCTGTCAGGAATCACACTGAAAAATCCACCACTGTCGCTTCTTATTTGGAGCAAAAAAGTTATCCCTTCAGTCAAGGTTTAAAGGGAAAAAAAAATCGGGAAGAAAGGCCCTAACTTTTATCTGAGATAGTGATGTCTGTAAACTCTATCTCTCTTTTCTGCTGACAAGCGGCGGCTGAGATAAGATTGGAAGCGAGGCTCACTTTACTGGGATAAATAAATAATCAATACTCATCTAAATGGAAATGAGGAACAGCAGCCCCCACACCCCCCTTCACACCACCACCTTCTGATAACAGGACCCCTTATCAGGGATCCAATTTTTCAGGCCTGGGCCTTATCAACATCACTCAGCTCTGAGGTAATGTGCAGGAGGGAAGGGGGGAAAAATCCTGCTGCTAAATTGAAGCGATTGAATGAGATCAGTTTAGTGAGGTGTTGGTTACCCGCAGTTCAAATGTTTAGAAATGCAATTTTGCTCCCATTATGTAGCAGTGGAGGTGAGAGATACGCAGGGAAATGCTTGGGGCATTAACGTGACAGCAACTTAACTCTTCAGCCCGGAGAGGCCAGCAAAAACAGTGTTGATTTCACAAGCGCATTGCCTTTCAACTTGCTGCGTTTCCTCATAACCCTTGGACCACCCTATAATAACCATACCAAGCAAGGCTGCACAGAAATGTGCACAAACAGCAATGTGGTCAATCTATACTCTTATTAGTTCTTGGTGGCAAAGCCGTAGCACAAAGAGAAAAATTGATATGAAATAATTAAGACTCCTTTCACGCTAACTAGCAATTGAAAGCATGTTGCTGCTTTTTCTGTTGCTAGCAAATTGCTTGCACATAGGGAAATGCATTGTTATCAAGGAAACTTGTTCAAATCAAGTAATCAGGAGAGGATTAGACTTGGGGGCATTTGCCAGTACTAATAAGATAAGCTGGGTTGGTGGCCTTGAGATGAGATACTCCCACATTCAGACATGGATAAGCGTTGAAACTACAGACATACAGAAAGAACCACCAGACCAAAACCAGATGAAAAAGTCCAGGAATTTTTTCAACTGTTGGTTAAAAAAAAAAATATTATTTTATTTTATTTTTTTACCATCAGTTAAAAAAATCTTTCGGTTTTTGTCTGGCTACCGTTGGGTGCCCATCTAAGTTAGTCTTACTGTGTGGAAGCTGCCTTTCCAGAGCTATTGAGCTTTTTTGAAGTTTTCCTTCACCTGACTCAGGCCCCTTTCACACTGGGGCGGGGAGCCGCGGTGAGGGTAAAGCAGCGCTATATTTAGCGCTGCTTTTCCGTCGTTTTAGCCGCGGTATTCGGCCACTCGCGGTGCGGTTTTACCCCCGCAAGCAGCCGAAAAAGGTGAATACACCGCTCCTATACCGCTCCAAAGATGCTGCTAGCAGGACTTTTTTTGCCGTCCTGCTAGCGCACCGCTCCAGTGTGAAAGCCCGCCGGCTTTCACACTGGAGTGAATGGGGCCGGATTTTTTCAGGCGGTATACAGGCGCTATTTTTAGCGCTGTACCGCCTGAAAAACGCCCCAGTGTGAAAGGGGCCTAAGGCTGGCCATACACGAGTCACTTTCTTCAACCGGCGGATCTAACTAAATAAAAGCTGAGTCTTTGCATTCTGACAGCAGGGAGATTTATCCGCCTTAGGAATAGATTGATCAGCACTGCCGGTGGCACTGATCGACATAAAAATTTCCAACAGGCTGGTTTTACACAAGTTGATCTATTAAGGCTAGGCAGTGCATATGTCGCGGCCCAGTCCAGACACGGTTAATCGAGATGGCAGACAA
Source organism: Lithobates sylvaticus (assembly GCA_028564925.1). Lineage (NCBI taxonomy): Eukaryota > Metazoa > Chordata > Amphibia > Anura > Ranidae > Lithobates > Lithobates sylvaticus. Next base: position 160,403,376 of record CM053033.1, read on the forward strand.
TAGTATTAGTGCGTGCATGGAGCAGTGTGTGGTGATGTAGTTTCTTGTGAACAAAGGCGTAAAACCCAGATATCTACAGAAGACTTCAAGCATAGTACGATGATGAGATGCTCAGCTGCAGTAAGACATTTGAATGGTGTAAACATTTCACAGATGGTTGTGGTGGTTCCCAGCCCACAGCAGTCATTCCTGTGAACATTCAGCGTGTGGAAGGCCTGATCCTGGATAATCGACGCATAACCTGTCCTGAAATTGAACAAGAGACTAATCTTTCTGTGGGAACGGTGAACACAATCATTCACGAACATTTGTATTTTCAAAAAGTTAGCATATGCTGTATACCAAGACAGCTTTCCACTTTTGACCAGCACAGGAGAGTTGAAGTCTGCACTGTGTTGAAGGAGCGTTTTCACAGGGATGACCAGAATTTACCAGGATTACATGTGACAAAACCTGGGCACATCATTTCACTTGGGAATCAAAACAAGCATCAATGCAGTGGAAGCATGCGGACTCAAGACCACCAAAAAAAATTGAACAATTGCGTCTGCAGTTAGTGATGGCAAGTGTTTTCTGGGACAAACGTGGCATTATTCATGTGGATTTTCCAAGCCGTAGTGCCTTTATCAACAGTGAATATAACTATCGTATTCTGAGTGATGCGCATATGTGTGTGTGGAAAAAAGTGGCCTGGTTTGATCACTAAGGGCTTCCTGTTTCTCCAGGACAACGCACAAGCTCATACTGCTCACTGCACTACGTGCACATTACAGCAACTCGGCTGGAAGGTATTGCCACCACACTCCGAATGATTTCCACTCGTTTGGACCCCTAAAAGAGTTCCTCGGAGGTCAGCATTTCAGCACTGATGACAAAGTGAAGCAGGCAGCCCTAGCATGGTTCAGGCTTACTGACAAATCTTTCTGTGTTGAAGCTTTCCAGGCATTAGTGACGCTGGGATAAATGTAGCAGGGGATTATGTCGAAAAATAACTCAAAAGTCCGGGTTTGACTTGAACGCCCCTCGAAGATCGAAATTTGTCCAGTCCCTGCTGAACCTCCCAAATTTCAATCCATGTACGGCCGGCTTAAATCGGTTCAACACTGTGTTTGAAGTTTTTTTTTTTTTTTGTGTAATGTGCAGTAATGTGCTTTGCATAATTATTACTCACCTGTTTGAGTTCTTGGTGTTCCCGCTGCTGTTTTTCGTCCGCAATGTGGAGTTTGAAAACCGGTTCATGACTGCTTCCATCTTCCGTGTGGGCACCTGAAACCACACAGGCCCCTTTCTTCCGGGTTGCTGGCCCACAATGCCGACATCTCGCGAGATTTCGGAAGATGTGACCGAAATCTTGTGAGATTTCGGAAGATGTGACCGAAATCTCGCACAGACTCCTGGGATCAATGACACCAGATCCCAGGAGACAGTGCGGCGTGACGAGGATCCCCGCACAGACCCCGCCCACCCCCGCAGAGACAGAAGACCGGAAGTCATCGATTTCAAGGTAAGTGAAAAAAAATAAAAAAACACATTTCATTTAGTACTCTTTGCCTGATTTGGAAGGCAAAGAGATTTACTAAATGAAATGTGTGCAGAACCGCTTTAAGGTACGAGTCTAAAGGGTGTCATTTACTATAACGCCAGGAAGTACTGGGCGCTATTGCAAATAATAGCACCCATTTTAGCCAATTGAAATTTCAGCAGGTGAATGTCCGAATGAAAAAGAGCTCTGGCCCTTACTTGCATCAAAGTCGGACCAAAGTAGTACAGGGACTACTTTGAAGTCGGTGTGACTTGAAGTCGCACAGATATGAATGCTACACATTGAAAATCATGGGGTATGTCTTGTCATGCGACTCTGATGTCCAAAGTCGCAAAGGCCTCAGCCCAACTTTGTGAGCGATTTCAGACACATCAGTGCACTTTCCTGCACAGATATCTAGTGAAATCACATAGGTCCCAACTGTCCCTGACAAACAAAATTGACGTCCTTTTTTTCCCATAAATAGAGCTTTCTTTTGGTGGTATTTGATCGCCCCTGCGGTTTTTATTTTTTGCGCTATAAACCAAAAAGAGCGACAATTTTGAAAAAAAAAGGCATTCTTTTTTTATTTTTTGCTATAATAAATATCCCCCAAAAATATATAAAAAAACATTTTTTTTTCCTCAGTTTAGGCCGATACGTATTCTTCTACATATTTTTGGTAAGAAAAATCGCAATAAGCGATTATTGATTGGTTTGCGCAGAAGTTATAGCGTTTACAGAAGAAGAAGATAGGGGATAGTTTTATAGCATTTTTTTTAATAATTTTTTTTTATTAGTAATAGCGGCGATCAGCGATTTTTATTGTGACTGCGACATTATGGTGGACACATCGGACATTTTTGGGACCATTGTCATTTATACAGCAATCAATGCTATTTAAATGCATTGATTCCTGTATAAATGACACTGGCAGTGAAGGGGTTAACCACAAGGGGGCAGTGCAGGGGTTAAGTATGCCTAGGGGTGTGTTTCTTACTGTGGGGGGCGTGGCTGTCAGCTAGTGACTGCTGATCTCTGCTCCAATCACAGGGAGCAGAGATCAGCGTCACTAGTTGCTAGGCAGAACGGGGAGATGCTGTCTATTTCCACATCTCCCCGTTCTGCCTTCTCGTGAGACGATCGCGGGTGTCCCCGCGGCGATCGAGTCCGCGAGACCCGCGACCGGCCTCACGGGGGTCCTGACCGGCGCGCTCCCGATGGCATGGATGGCATTAAGGAGGGACTTGTATATATGCCCTCCTGCCTGTCCGTGCCATTCTGCCGACGTATATCGTTGTGCGACGGTCGGGAACCGGTTAACTAATTTATTTTTTTTTTTTAATAATTCTCCTTTAAAGAATGTGTTTCCTAGGTCCTGTATGTAGGTCCTATGCCTAAATACTTTTGCTAATAGGTGTCCCTTATACCCATCTCAAAAAGTTGGGAGGTAAGATATCGCCCCACTGAAGTCGCCCAAAGTAGTGCAGGAACTACTTTTGGGAATCGTTGTGGCGTCGCACCAATTCAGACAGTTCCATTGTTGTCAATAGGCGCCGATTTGGCCTGCAATTTGACATGTCAATTCAGAGCTATGTGAACATGGGTGAAGTTGCATAGATATGAATGGAAATCATGGGTGACAACTTTTCATGTGACTCTGAGGTCCAAAGCTGCATGAAAAGTCACCCAAATGTGAAAGTAACCTAATGAGATTAATTGATAACACCTTTGAATGAGACCCCATTTGCACTTGTGCGACCTTAAAAGTGCACAGCTTTGCCATGACTTGAAGCAATGTCTGTGTAATCTTGTGGTGTATGGACCTCAAATTGCATCAAAGTCAAACCAAGGTAGTGCAGGGACGAATTTTCCCCACTTTCAGGATGCACAAGTGACAATAGGGCCAAATTCAAAGGTGTTATCCTTGAATCTCATTTACACTGCTGTGACCTGAAAGTCACACTATTTTGCTGCCACTTTGCAGCTGCAACTTGGCCCCAACTTCTGGGAATGCCTGTGTAATATTGCACCTTATGTACCTCAAGTCACATGAAAGTCACACCAAAGTAGTACAGGGACTACTTTGAAGTTAGTGCGACTTGAAGTAGCACGGATATGAATGGTTATCATTGAGAATCATGGGGTAGAACTTGTCATGCAACTTGGAGGTCCAAATTTGCTGGAAAAGTCGCCCAACTGTGAAACAAGTCATATATATTTTAATAGAAAGGAGTTCTCGTTTATATTTGCATAGTCCTTACCGATTTACATCAGCAGAACAAATGCAGGAAGTCATGTGTGCACATGGGAACGAAGCAAATGTTTGGCGATGTCAAACAAATCAATGAACCCCACCCACCCCAAATCTAACTACCACATCCACTCCCACATTGAGTAAGTACATATGCTACTCTTACCTGGCAAATCAGCAGCACCTCCTCTTTGCTAAGGCCCCTTTCACACTGGGGCGGTTTTCAGGCGGTACAGCGCTAAAAATAGCGCCTGTACACCGCCTGAAAAAACCGGCCCCATTCACTCCAGTGTGAAAGCCGGCGGGCTTTCACACTGGAGCGGTGCGCTAGCAAGACGGTAAAAAAAGTCCTGCTAGCAGCATCTTTGGAGCGGTGAAGGAGCGGTGTATTTACCGCTCCTTCCCATTGAAATCAATGGGAAACCGCGGGGATACCGCCCGCAAACCGCCGCTGCAGCGGCGCTTTGCAGAGGTTTTTAACCCTTTTGCGGCCGCTAGCGGGGGTTAAAACCATCCCGCTAGCGGCCGCATACCGCGGGTAAAACGATGGTAAAGCAGCGCTAAATATAGCGCTGCTTTACCGTCGCCGCCCCGCACCGCCCCAGTGTGAAAGCAGCCTAAGGCTGGATTCACACCTATTCTTTTTTAGTGCTTTTTGCATTTTTGCACTACAGTCCATTTAACATGGTTTCCTATGGAACACGTTCTGTAGCGCAAATCTGCAAAATGCAAAAAGCACCAAAGCTGCAAAGGTGTGAATCCAGCCTAAAGAGGGACCACGCCATGTCCACCTAGATGGAGATCCTGACCAGCACAGGAATTTCCGGGTGATCGCAGGTGTGAATATTTGATCGCAACCACGATTAGTATTTTTTATTTTCGTTTATTTGCATATATGCACATCTGTATTTCTACATATTATATTTGAAGGTAAACTTAAGGGAGTTCGATAAGAAATGGTGTCCCTGGGATAGCAGCAGGTGAATTACAAAGACAAAAAGGCCCAGTTTGAGCCCTGGTTCAGCTGAACTCACACAATTTCATTCCCGCATGTCAGTCCCAACTGCAGGGGCAATATCAGAGACATCTGTGCAGGTTTCTGCACTGATATCAATACAAATTGCACCCCAAGTGGCACCAATTAGAATGGTGCAATTGCCACTGATTTGACATGTCAAATTGCACCAATGTGAACCAGGGCTGACACATACAACACTGCCTATCCACCAGCTGAATTCATTACCTGCAATTCTCCACAGCTGTTATATAGAAACACTCCACCTTTATCACTTACTTGCAGGTGTGCTGAAGCCTGGGTTTACATTAGAGCGATTTATCATGCGATTTGAGAGATTAAATCACATAACAAGTCGCAGCCTATTGGCGGCAATGGCACTGTTCCAATCGATGCAACACTGATTTTTGTGGCGCCGCACAGATTTGCAAAAGTAGTTCCTGCACTACCTTTGCCAATTTCAGGTGTGATTTCAATAGACAGCTTGCTACTTTGAAATTCCACTACATCAAGTGAAGTAGCATCAATGTGAACCAGGGAAAAGAGTCAATTTTTTTTTGGTGCACAAATACATATAGAAATAAGATATAGCACTTTCCCAAAACCACAACCCCCAAAACTAATTAAAAGAAAGAAAGAGAAGCTCAATAATGTACTTTTATTTTGCCAGCAGAAACAAAATCATGTACATTCATTTACTAGCTTCAAAAAAAAAAAAAAAAAAAAAAAATTTCTATACGATATATGGTGCTACAGTAAGCAATTGGATTTTAACCACTTCAGCCCCGGACCAATTGGCAGCCAAAGGACCAGGCCCCTTTTTACGATTCGGCACTGCATCGCTTTAACTGACAATTGCGCGGTCATGCGACATGGTTCCCAAACAAAATTGGCGTCCTTTTTTTCCCACAAATAGAGCTTTCTTTTGGTGGTATTTGATCGCCCCTGCGTTTTTTATTTTTTGCGCTATAAACAAAAATAGAGCGACAATTTTGAAAAAAATGCAATATTTTTTACTTTTTGCTATAATAAATATTCCCCAAAAATATATAAAAAAACTTATTTTTTTCCTCAGTTTAGGCCGATACATATTCTTCTACATATTTTTGGTAAAAAAAAAAAATCGCGATTATTGATTGGTTTGCGCAAAAGTTATAGCGTTTACAAAATAGGGGACAGTTTTATAGCATTTTTATTAATATTTTTTTTTTTACTAGTAATGGCGGCGATCAGCGATTTTTATTGTGACTGCGACATTATGGCGGACACATCGGACATTTTTGGGACCATTGTCATTTATACAGAAATCAGTGCTATTTAAATAGCACTGATTCCTATGTAAATGACAGTGGCAGTGAAGGAGTTAACCACTAGGGGGCGGGGGGGAGTCAGTGTGACGTGTTGTTTTTTTTTTTTACAGTAGGGGGCGTGGCTGACATCTGACGTCACTGATCAGCTGTTCCCGATGACAGGGAACAGCCGGATCAGTGACAGTCAGTGTAGGAAGCGCGGGGAGAGGTTTGTTTACACAGACCTCTCCCCGTTCTTCAGCTCTGTGACCTGATCGCAGGACACCAGCGGCGATCGGGTCCGCTGGTCCCGCAGCAGTGGTCACGGAGCTCCCGACCGGCGGCGCGCCCGCGACCCCACGGCTAGGCAATTAAAGGGGACGTACCTATACGTGCTTTTGCCTAGCCGTGACATTCTGCCGACGTATATGTGCAGGAGACGGTCGGGAAGCGGTAAATGGCCCTGCTCATAGGAGCTTACAATCTAAAAATTTGTCGAAACCTTAGAGTGGACACAGATTTACTTTCAGTGTATGATGGGCAACACATCACATTTTTATCTGCAAGATTATAGAAACATACTTAAAGCGGGACGGTACCTGAAAAAAATAAAATAAAAGCCAGCAGCTACAAATACTGCAGCTGCTGACTTTTAATAAATGGACACTTACCTGTCACAGGTTCCAGCGATGTGGGCAGCAGAGGCCAATCAATCGATCGGCTCTCTGCTGTTGCCGGCGCCATTCTCAGTGAGGGAATCAGGAAGTGGCTTCACTTCCCGGTTCCCTACTGCTCATGCGCGAGTCACGCAGCGCAATGAGAATCGTCATCGCTGTCTGCCAGGACACGTGTGTGTCCCGGCAGACAGCGCGCCAGGACAGGAAGTGGCGTAAACTCCCGTAGGAGTTTATGCCCGGAAGTGGGTGCAGATACCTGTCGTGCAGATACCTGTCTTAGACAGGTATCTGCACCCCCCTCCCCCCTGAAAGGTGCCAAATGTGACACCGGAGGGGGGGAGGGTTCCGAAAAGCGGAAGTTCCACTTTAGGGTGGAATCCCGCTTTAACAGTCATTATTCTTACAAAGCATTCCAACGTAATATTAAAAAAGGCACATATTCAAAATATAACACCCACCTCCAGCCCACAATCCACGCACATAGATTGGTGACCAAGTTCTGCTTGAAAGCTGCATTTCTGTTTACATGATTAAGCAATAAAATCAAAAAGAGTAGAAGGTCAGCACATGCTCCCAAACCATGTTTGCATGGTCAGACAGGAACAATACACACACAACATTGACAGCATAAACCCACTTCTGATGGACAAAATGCACAAGAATTTCAGAAAACAACCCTAGTGGGGTGTTTGTCATTATGCAAACTATCATTCCCCCCCCCCCCCCCCCCAAATCACAGCAAAAAAAAACTGACTTTCTCAGGCCAAACGACCCCCCCCCCCCCCCCCTACTGCAGCCCTTTATAGAAGATAGGTTGTATTGTTAGCACACTGACACACGCCCAATGGAGGTACACGCCCACCAGTATCTTTCAATCAGTCTCTTCATGTATGTCTAAAGTGATTGCACCTGATGAGCAGGAACACAATACTAGTTGCAACTGTGTTAGCCCTTGGCTATGTTCATCAAATCTCCAACTACAGGCCAAAGATCGAAATCCATTTGCATGCACATAAACAAAGCAACAGATAAATGTCTAAGTCCCTGGGCATGATTAGTGCTAACAAACATTGGGGGTTATTTACGAAAAGGCAAGTCCACTTTGCACTACAAGTGCAAACTGCACTTGAAATTGCACTGAAAGTGCACTTGGCAGTGCAGACGCTGTAGATCCGAGGGAGACATGCAAGGAAAATAAAAAACAGCATTTTAGCTTGCACATGATTGGATGATACAATCAGCAGAGCTTCCCCTCCAATCTACAGTGACTGCACTTCCAAGTGTACTTTCAGTACAATTTCAAGTGCACTTTGCACTTGTAGTGCAAAGTGGATTTGCCTTTCGTAAATAACCCCCAATAACATCAGTCCCTGGCTGCAATGAGCTTTCTTACATTAGAGACTATTTCGACAGGAGACAAATAAAATACCAGCATGTCTTTGGATTGTGGTGAGAAACCCACACAGGGAGAACATATAAACTTCAACATAAGCATTAGCGTGTTGGGGAATTGAACCAGCAATCCCAGTGCTGCTAGACAGAATTGCTACCCACTTAGGCTCGATTCACATCTATGCATGTTGCTTTTGAGCGTTTCTGCAGTGCTTTTTGCGGTGCTTGCCGCGTTTTTGGACACGTGTTTTTACCGCAATTTTGCCACAGTTTTTTTTTGCTCTGTGGTTGCTTAGCAACCAGCTATATACAGTGTAAAAAAATAAAAAATAAAAATAAAACACAAATCACGGCAAAACGCGGTACTTGCATTTTGGATGCCGGTCCATTGACTTCTATTACATGCAATATGCTGCATTTTGGATGAAAAAAAGTCCCTGACCCTTTCCAAAAACGCAGAGGCACAAAAATGCATTGATGTGAACATGTTCCATAGGAACCCATGTTAAAAAAAAATCCAAAATGCATCAAAAAACGCATTTGTGTGAATCAAGCCTTAGGCTGGATTTAATCACACCTATGCAGTTTTAGGCCCCTTTCACACCGGGGCGTTTTTCATGCGGTACAGCGCTAAAAATAGCGCCTGTTCACCGCATGAAAAAATCCGGCCCCTTTAACTCCAGTGTGAAAGCCGGCGGGCTTTCACACTGGAGCGGTGCGCTAGCAGGACGGCAAAAAAAGTCCTGCTAGCAGCATCTTTGGAGCGGTATAGGAGCGGTGTGTTCACCGCTCCTATACCGCTCCTTCCCATTGATTTGAATGGGAAACCGCGGGGAAACCGCGGTAAAACCGCGGCAATACCGCCGCAAAGCACCGCTACGGCGGCGCTCTGTGGGGGTGTTTAACCCTTTTTCGGCCGCTCGCGGGGGGTAAAACCGCACCGCGAGTGCCCGAATACCGCGGTTAAAACGACGGTAAAGCAGCGCTAAATATAGCGCTGCTTTACCGTCACCGCGGCTCCCCGCCCCAGTGTGAAAGGGGCCTTAGTGCTTTTTTCAGATTTACACTACCGTCCATTTAACATGGTTTCCTATGGAACACGTTCTGTAGTGCAAATCTGCAAAATGCAAAAAGCACTAAAAATGCATAAATGTGAATCCAGCCTTAGCCAGCAGGCAGCCTCACACATGTTGTCTGCATCTCTGTGGTGTGAACCATCCCTAAGTCCATAGCCATACTTAGTGTCACAAGCAAATCATTTGGTAGAGAGCGGATTATGGTGTGGGAGTATTTTTCAGGGGTTGGGCTTGGCCCCTTAGTTCCAGTGAGGGGAACTCTTAAGACATTATCATACCAAGACAGTTTGGGGATGGCCCCTTCCTGTTCCAACATGACTGCGCACCAGCGCACAAAGCAATGTCCATAAAGACATGGATGAGCGAGTTTGGGGTGGAGGAACTTGACTGGCCTGCACCTCAACCCCATAGAACACCTTTTGGCTGAATTAGAGTAGAGACTGTGAGCCAGGCCTTCTCGTCCAACATCAATGCCTGACCTCACAAATGCACTTCTGGAAGAATGATCAAACGTTGCCTAAAGTCTCATACACACGATCAGACTTTGTACAAACTTTCCCGTGGATTTTTGTACACAGGGCGTCGGCCGTGAACTTGTATTGCATACACACGGCAGGGCTTTTTCAGCCAACTTTCACCAAATCATGGGTTTTTCTGCTCTTTACCGCCACCTTTGGTCAACTTCTGTATTGTTATCTGATCTTTTGCATTGGTTCTGAGCATGCGTGTTTGTAATTTTTACAAAAGTCCTATGGTTTTCTGTACACACGATCGGACTTTGCGCCATCAGACTTTTGTTGCCGGAAAGTTTGTCTGTTCGCACAGCCAACAAAAGTCAGATGAAAAGCGAATAAGTTTGTCCGATGGAGCATACACACGGTCGGATGTTGCCCTAAAACAGGTAATTTGCATGTTTGTTGTCAAAAAGTCTGATTGTGTGTATGTGCTTATAGACACACTAAACCTTGCGGACAGCCTTCCCAGAAGCTGTTCTAGCTGCAAAGAGTGGGCCAAATCAAATCTTAACCCTACGAACTAAGACTGGGATGCCATTAAAGGGCATGTGTGTGTAAAAGCAGTTGTCCCAATACTTTTGGCTAGATAGTTTATCTGGCAAGATTTACAATAGTGGTGGAACCCTCCTACACATAAATACTACATTTAGACATAGTTTTAGGACTTGAGAGATGAGACAACTTCTCAACATGAAGCAGCATGTTTGGGATTTGAACCGAGACACTCAGAGATACTAAGTAGAAGTTCTAACCTCTAAGCCACGGAGCTGCCATGCGTGAAAACCTCCTACACATAAATACACAAATACTGCATTTCTTTGGACATACGGGTGATGGAATTACATTACTCAAGAGTTATTCTTTTTGATTTATTCTGTGATATTTGGTGGTTCTTTGTGGGTGAGTGTATAGTGATGATAGTAGTGAATAGTGATATTACCCTCACATTTTTGGGAATTACTTTTTGATTTCTGATGTTGGTACACATATCAAAATTTTTGGGTTTAAATTATGATTATTTGGAAATAATAAAAAGCACAAAAAACTGTGACTCATTTTAAATTTGCACCAGCAATGGTATTGTTTGTGGATTGTAAAGACCCCTGTGTCAGTTTGAGTAAAGATTGTTGTGAGATGTAGAGTAACAAGGGAAAATGACTAAGGCCCCTTTCACACATGCGGACCGTATGTCAGTTTTACATCCATCCGTGTTTGGGCATACGGACATACATGCATGTCTATGGGATAGCGGGTGTCAGCGGGTGAGCATCCGCTGACACCCGCTATCGTCCGCCTCCGCTATTGTCCGATTCTGCAGACAGAGGAAAACCCTATTTTTCCATCCGTCTGCAGAGCGGATCGGATGAACATGGACAGACGGTCCGTGTTCATCCGATCCCCCATAGAGGAGAGCGGAGAACTGACAGGGCGGTCCCTGCACAGTGGACCGCCCTGTCATCAGCCGGCTCAGCGGGGATCAGCTGAGCGATCCCCGCTGAGCAGCGGATCTTCACGGGGCGGATCAATACGGATCCGTCCCGTGTGAAAGGGGCCTAAGAAAAATATATTTTACCAAAACATTCCACAATCTAACATTCATAAAAACAAAATAGATGAGAAAAAAAAAACTAAATAGAAGCAGCAACATTGTTGCAAGGAACATTTTTTTCAGAGAAAGATACATTCCATTTCAACTTTAAAAGTATTTATTTATTTTACCATTAGAATCAATGGCTGAAACTTGCATTGGACTATAATGGCGCAGATTTTCATTCTCAAAAACGCATTTTGGCCAATCGCTAATTTCGGTATTTACTACAGCGCCTGGTAAAAAAGACACTGGAGCTAAAATGAGAGCTATTTGCAGGTCTGAGCATGCTCAGTTGTGTTGGCACCTAGTTGTACAGAGACGAGAATTTATGTCTTGTCAGACTTTTAAAGACATTTCAGTGTAGAAATCACTTTTTCCACACAGTTTAAAAGCAATTGTCTTTAAATAATATTCCGCATATTTCAGTACTATTTAGGCAATTATATCATGCTCTAAACAATATTTCCATGTGCAATTCTCCAGGTTTTAGTAGAGTAAGGGTTTGGGCACTATTTGGTTTCAGGGAACTATAGTAAATTTGATTTTGGGAGTATTTTCTCACCAGCGCTATAGTGAATACCGCTTTAGCGCTAATTCGCGGCAATTAGCACCGCGCTATAGTAAATGACCCCTGTAGTCAATAACATAAAGGCGCTGTAATCAGCACAGGACTAAACTTGGGGTATGTATCCCCCCTGCCATTACTAATAAGATGTGCTAAGCTGGTGGCCTTGAGTTGAGATACTGCCCCCAATTCAGACATCGATAAGAGTCGAAATCATAGAAATTGAGAAAGAAGCACCAGACCAACGAGATAAGAGTCCAAGATTGTTTTAATTCTTGATTAAAAAAAAGTTATTTTATAGGACTTTTATACCAGCAGTTAAAATTATTTTGGGCGCTCTCATCCAATATTTCTATGGTTTGAGCTACTGTTGGATGCCCATTGAGGGGAACCATGCTTTGTGGAAGCCTCCTCAACAGAGATATTGGGCTTGTTTGAAGTTTTCCTTCATCCGATTACAAAAGCAAATCTAAAGCCTCATACACACAATAGGACTTTGTACAAACGTTCCCGTGAATTTTTGTACAAAGGGCGTCGGCCCTGAACTTGTATTGCATACACACAGCAGGACTTTTTCAGCCAACTTTCACCAAATCACGTGGTTGTTCTGCTCTTTACCGCCATCCTTTGGTCAACTTCTGTATTGTTGTCTGATCTTTTGCATTGTTTCTGAGCATGGGTGTTTGTACTTTGTACAAAAGTCCTATGGTTTTCTGTACACACGATCGGACTTTGCTCCATCAGACTTTTGTTGGCAGAAAGTTGGTCCGTTCGTACAGCCAACAAAAGTCAGATGAAAACTGAAAAAGTTGGTCAGATGGAGTGTACACACGGTCAGATGTTGGTACAAAACAGCTAATTTGCATGTTTGTTGTCAAAAAGTGTGTATGGGCCTTACCGGTAATACCGCCGCAAAGCGCCACTTTGCGGTGGGCTTTAACCCTTTTTCGGCCGCTAGCGGGGGTTAAAACCACACCGCTAGCGGCCGAATACCGCGGCTAAAAGGACGGTAAAGCAGCGCTAAATATAGTGCTGCTTTACCGCCGACGCCGCTCCCGTCCCAGTGTGAAAGGGGCCTTAGAGAAGCTTCTGAGATAATTCAAAATTTTCTGCAGGTGCAGTTGACCTGCAATTAAACCTACTTCAGCTGCTTTTGCATCCATCAACGCTGGCTTTCAACCATATCCTTTGGAAACTCCCACCATTCCCACCGATCACTGTGTCACTAAGCCACACTTTGTGCGGTACATTCTTTAGTCCACAGAGATCAGAGATCATAAAAGAAAGGACTAGCTGGTTGTGTCTTCTCTCCAGGGCAAACATACCCAGTCCTCCCCCGGCTGTAATGAGGCATAATGAAAAGTCCTCCATTTAAGATTTTCAGAACAATATCATCTCATGAAAATGTGAACAAAGTGCTCCAATTAGCTCTTAAAAATGGCAAACAAAATGCGGTGGAAAGCAAAAAAAGTCTGTAGGCGCTCTTTAATGCTCATGCATTAATATACAATATTGCTAGGCGTTTTCAAGCACTGCTGGCAGGAAGATGTTAAAGGCCTAGAGATATTGTAATAAACCTTATATGGGTTACAGCATATAGATTTTCATACAATTTGTTAATTATGTCATCAAGTATCTTTAAATAATAATTCCTGTCAGATTGTTGTATTATATAGCTCATTGGAGACCTTCGTTAACTGGGTTTTCTGGCTCCACGGCCAAATTCACACACATTTTAATCATAACGGGGATTTAATTTCATAATATAAAATATAATTTCTATTCAACCATAGTTATACAGGGAAAATCACTGAGTGCCATGTATACATAATGATATATTTATTTATATATACAGTGGATATAAAAAGTCTACACACTCCTAATATAGTTAATATGTCAGGTTTATGTGATGTAAAAAAAAATGAGACAAAGATAAATAATTTAAGAACTTTTTCCACATTTAGGCCCGGTTCAGACTGCTGCGGTGCGGGAGATCGCATATGATTCGCACTGCACTGCAGTTCAAATCATATGCGATCTCTGTGCGATGCAAATTCAGCCATACAGATAGTATGGCTGAATTCGCATCGCATTCGGCCCAAACTCGCACAGGACCCTTTTTTTAGGTCCACAGCAGAATCGGATCGCATGGTGTTCTCACCATGCGATCCGATTCCTGTCCGAGTTTGCAGATCGCACTGCGATATGCGAGCTGATATGGGGGTGTCATTAACATTTCACTGACACTCCCAGCAGCTCGCATAGGGCAGTGTGAACTGCCGGCGGGAGACATGCAGTGCGGGAACCCGCAGTAGATTCGCAGCGTTCCCGCACCGCAGCAGTGTGAACCCAGCCTTAATGTCAACTATAAACTGTAAAACTCAGTCGAACAACAAACTGAAATCTTTTAGGTGGAGGGAAGTAAAAATAAAATAATATGGTTGGATAAGTGTGCACACCCTTAAGATAGTACTTTCTTAAAGCACCTTTTGATTTTATTACAGCGCTCAGTCTTTTTGGGTATGAGTCTATCAGCATGGCACATCTTCTTTGCAAAAACACTCCAAATCTGTCAGATTGCGAGTGCATCTCCTGTGCACAGCCCTCTTCAGATCACCCCACAGATTTTCAATCCAATTCAGGTCTGGGCTCTGGCTGGGCCCTTCCAAAACTTTAATCTTCTTCTGGTGAAGCCATTCCTTTGTTGATTTGGATGTATGCTTTGGGTCATTGTCATGCTGAAAGATAAAGTTCCTCTTCATGTTCAGCTTTCTAGCAGAAGCTTCAAGGTTTTGTGCCAATATTGACTGGTATTTGAAACTTATCATAATTCCCTCTACCTTGACTACTCTTTCACACGGACGGACCGTATGTCCGTTTTTCATCCTTCCGTTTTCGGATGAAAAACGGACATACATGTATCCCTATGGGATAGCGGGTGTCAGCGGATGAGCATCCGCTGACACCCGATCTCGTCCGTGCCCGCTATGCTCCGTTTCTGCAGACGGAGGAAAACCCAATTTTTTCATCCGTCTGCAGAGCGAATCGGATGACGACGGACTCTACGGTCCGTCGTCACCCAATCTCCCATAGGGGAGAGCGGCGCTCTGACAGGTCCGTCCCTGCGCTGTGTGCAGAGACGGACCTGTCATCTTCCTGCTCAGCGAAGATCGCTCCGGCGATCCCCGCTGAGAAATCGGCTATTCACGGGGCAGATCTGCACTGATCCGCCCCGTGTAAAAGAGCCCTAAGGCTCCTGTTCCAGCTGAAGAAAAACAGCCCCAAAGCATGATGCGGCCACCCACCATTCTTCATGGTGGGTATGGTGTTCTTTTGGTGATATGTAGTGTTGTTTTTGCACCGAATATATCTTTTGGAATTATGGCCAAAAAGTTCAACCTTGGTTTCATCAGACCATACCATAGTTTTCTACATGCTTTTGGGAGACCTCAGATGTGTTTTTGCACAATTTAGCCGGGCTTGGATGTTTTTCTTTGTAAGAAAAGGCTTCTGTCTTGCCACTCTACCCCATAGCCCAGACATATGAAGAATACGGGAGATCGTTGTCACATGTACCAAACAGCCAGTACTTGCCAGATATTCCTGCGGCTCCTTTAATGTTTCTGTAGGCCTCTTGGCAGCCCCCCTGACCATTTCTCTTCTCGTCTTTTGATCAATTTTAGAGAGATGTCCAGTTCTTGGTAATGTGACTGCTGTGCCATATTTTCTCCACTTGATGATGACTGTCTTCACTGTGTTCCATGGTATATCTAATGCCTTGGAAATTCTTTTGTACCCTTCTGACTGATACCTTTTAACAATGAGATCCCTCTGCTGCTTTGGAAGCTCTCTGCTGACCATGGCTTTTGCTGTAGGATGCGACTAAGAAAATGTCAGGAACGATCTTCTAGAACAGCTGAACTTTATTTGGGGTAAATCAGAGGCACATTAACCACTTCCACCCTGAAAGATTTGCCCCCTTAATGACCAGGCCATTTTTTGTGATTCGGCACTGCGTAATGTTAACTGACAATTGCACGGTCGTGCGACTTTGTACAAAAACAAAAGTGATGTCCTTTTTGCCCCACAAATAGAGCTTTCTTTTGCGCTATAAACAAAAAAAAAAAGTGTCAATTTTGAAAAAAAAAAAATACATATTTTTTGCTATAATAAATATCCCCCCATTTTTTTTTTTTTTTTTTTTTTTTATTTCTTCCTTCGTTTAGGCCAATATGTATGCTTCTACATATTTTTGGTAAAAAATCGCAATAAGTGTATATTGATCTGTTTGTGCAAAAGTTATAGCCTCTACAAAATAGGGGCTATATTTATGGCCTCCTTCTTGAACATAATTTCTGGAATGTTCTGAAGGGTTAGGTAGCCCTAAATTACCTTTCTTAGAGGACCCCCCAGAAGTTCCAGAACAGTGCCAATTAGTTGACCTTTTTTTACCTATCACAAACTCCTACCACCACCATCCCATGAGGGAAAGGGGGGCCTTAAAACAGGCTATTGCCCCCCCCCCCCCCCCCCCATGGTGGAGACATTGTTTCCTAAAGACTGCGCCATTTACCAAGATGATAATGCTCTGATTCACATAGCTGGTGTTGTCAAATTGTGGTCTGACGAGCATGCAGACGAAGTCCCTGTCTGACGACTGGGTGCCGCAGTCACCGTACCTCAATATCATATAGCCACTACGGTAGGGCTGCGACTAACGATTATTTTCATAAACGTAATATGCCATTTCGTTTATTTAAAATAATAATGAAACAACGGTATGTTACACTCAAACTGCAACAAAATCTTAAACTTTACAATTTACATTAACATTACACAACTGTGCAGCAGTACAAAATCAATGATGGGGCACTAACCCCCCCCCCCCCCCAGGAAAACCAATGATGGGGCACTATACCCCCCGAACACCAATGATGGTGCACTATTCCCCCCCAGGAACACTAATGATGAGGCACTGCCCCCCCCCAGGAACACTAATGACGGGGCACTATCCCCCCCCCCGAAACACCAATGGTGGGGCACTATTCCCCCCAGGAACATGAATGATGGGGCACTACCCCACCAGGAACACAAAAAAAAAACAAATAGAAGAGCGCCACTCAGTAAAAGGTGCTTTAACCTTTTCCCGACCGCCCACAGTCATATGACGGCGGCAAGAAACATCTCTTGTTCCGGGCCACCATCATATGACAGCATTTGCTTTGCGGCCACTAGCGGGCGCGCGTCACTGGGGACCCGATGCGCATGCCCGCCGGCAGCGATGTCCCTCGGGCACCCGCGATTGCCTAGTATCTGAGCAGGACGTGGATCTGTGTGTGTAAACACACAGATCCACGTGCTGTCAGAGGAGAGACCGATGGTGTGTCCCTTGTACATAGGGACACCGATCAGGTCACCTCCCCCAGTCAGTCCCCTCCCCCCACAGTTAGAATCACTCCCATAGGGAACATATTAACCCCTGCAGCGCCCCCTAGTGTTAACCCCTTCCCTGCCAGTCACATTTATACAGTAATCAATGCATTTTTATAGCACGGATCGCTGTATAAATGTGAATGGTCCCAAAAATGTGTCAAAAGTGTCCGATATGTCCGCCGCAATATCGCAGTCACAATAAAAATCGCAGATCGCCGCCATTACTAGTAAAAAAAAAAATGCTATAAATCTATCCCCTATTTTGTAGACGCTATAACTTTTGCGCAAACCAACCAATATACGCTTATTGCGATTTTTTTAACCAAAAATATGTAGAAGAATACGTATCAGCCTAAACTGAGGAAAACATTTGTTTTAGCTATTTATTATAGCAAAAAGTAAAAAAATATAGCGTTTTTTTCAAACTTGTCACGCTTCTTTTGTTTATAGTGCAAGAAGTAAAAACTGCAGAGGTGATCAAATACCACCAAAAGAAAGCTCTATTTGTGGGGAAAAATTATAAAAAGTTTATTTGGGTACATCGTTGCATGACAGCGCAATTGTCATTCAAAATGCGACAGCGCTGAAAGCTGAAAAATGGGTTGCTCCGGAAGGGGGTGTTCGTGCCTGGTAGGCAAGTGGTTAGTCAAAGATAAAACTGATATGTATCACTTACATATAAAAAGCAGGAAGCTGTACGTGAGCAAGAGTTGCTACTGCTGTCATAAGCATGTCCAAGAGTGCAAAGAAAACCTATGACCGCAAGTCGCTGGGGGAGAACCTGACATTGTCAAACTAAATCTTCTATAGGTGGCAGTGTATCCACACATACATGAATTTACAGTGCTGTGTCCATTAATGAAAGTTTGTATTAGACATTAGTTACTGATAACCTGTCTGTAAATAATTTTTCCCAAATTTTGAGCCTGATCATATTTGCTCAGGATTTCTTTTGGGGCTTAGTCAAAAATTCGAGAAATAAAGTTCTTAGAAATAAAGTGAAATTATGATTTTGGGGGGTGGGTAAAAGAATTCCGGCTAAAAAAAAGTAATGGCATGTATACTGACAGGTTCACTTTAATGTCTCATTTGCTAACCGAGTGAGGCTTAGTCTTGTAGCAGCTCCACAAATGTGTTTCTCTATATTACAATTCTGGCATCCTGTTTTTGTTCTAGAATTTTGTAAATCACTCACACTAATAAATCATTCAAGATTCTTTAAGGCCATTTATAAAAAGTCATTTCTCTCATTTTAGAAAATGAATTAACAGTTACGTATTTCCTTTTCTAGGTTTAATGCCAACAAAGTCTTGTTCCAGCTGGATGTTTAAAAGGAGGAAATACCTACATAATACAAACTATAAATAAACATTTTGGGTGAATATATTAGCTAGGGGTATTTGGAATCATGTGAAATATATCAGCTTTTTTTATTTTATAAAATACTGATGACAAAAAGCTAATTTTTATGAAAAAAGAGAATGGGAAAAAATAGTCGAGAGTGAAACTAGAAGTAAAAAAAGTACAGTGGGCGTCAGAAATCAGAAGAATGTTCTGCATTGCCTATTGAAACCAGGCTATTTTGTTGATGTTTATAATGCATAAAAGGAACAGCCTGATTAGTCATTATGGACAACAAATTTTAAGTCTTTTTTTAAAATGCAATGCTCCTGCCTCACGAAGAACTGTCAGGGTCCATTAAAGTTTCAGCAGCATCAGGGTCCTAATTGTACAAGTGATACTCGAAAAAATAGGATTTTTTGTACAAAATCCTAGGCATTACTTGTTATGTAATACACAGAACTTTCCAGTTCCGCCCAGGGGGCGGTCCCTTGGGTAACAACCCCCCAGCCTGCCCTGCAGCCATCAGTACGTCAACAAGCAGTATAACGTAAAGAAAAAAATAGGAGGGGCGGGTGCTGTGTCGGTCGGTGAATTACAGAGAAAAGGATATTACGGTGAGTACAAAAAATCCTATTTTCTCTTATATTCACCGACCGACACAGCTCCTCTCTTAGCCATTGGGACGTCCCCAAGCAGTGCCAAACGAGGGGTGGGAAAAACAGCATAAGAAACTTCATCCACCAGGCCAGTGGGAACTAGTGAAACTTCACCCACCAAAAAAAAAAAAAAAAAAAAAACACAGTGCGTGGATAACCACCACAAAAACAGGGTACCCTCAACAGGAGTGACTACCCACAACCGCACCAAACTGCGGAATGTAATGCAACAGTGAATTAACTTAACGGTACTGTGTTTTTCATCGGAAAACCAGGAAAATAAAAGTATTGCATACTCATTGCAACTATACGGCCGCCTGCAAAACTTTGCGTCCAAAACAGGCATCAGCGGATGCACTGATGTCTACCTTGTAGAACTAAGTAAACGCGTGGACAGACGACCAGGTCGCCGCTTTACACACTTGAGCGACAGACGCTTGGTGTCGGAAAGCCCAAGACGTTCCGATTGCCCTCGTGGAGTGGGCCGTGACCGGAAAGGGGGGCACCTGCCCCTTCAAGGCGTAGGCTTGTACTACGATCTGTCTGATCCACCTAGAAATGGTGGCCGACGAGACCGCCATGCCTTTCTTTGGACCAGCCACCGAAACAAACAGTGAGTCTGACTTCCGGAAGGGAGTTGTGGCAGACAAATACACCTTCAGAGCCCGAACCACATCCAACGCATGAAGGGCCACCTCCTTAGGATGTGTCGGCTTAGGACACAGGGATGGCAACACAATGTCCTCATTGATGTGAAACGCCGAGACCACCTTCGGCAGAAAAGATGGTTCCGGACGCAACACCACCTTATCCTTGTGGATAACCATATGGGGAGACTTGCAGGACAAGGCCGCCAGTTCCGAAACCCTCCTGGCTGATGCGATAACCACTAGAAAAAACACTTTCTGGGAAAGGGTCAACAGAGGAATCTCCCTGATATTTTCAAACAGCGGTTTTTGAAGCGCCGATAACACCAGGTTCAGATCCCATGGAGGCAACGGTGGACGCACCGGAGGGACCACATGTCGCACCCCCTGAACAAAGGTACTCACTAACGAGTGAGACGACAGGGGTCGCTGGAAAAAAACAGCCAGGGCTGATATTTGTCCTTTAATGGTGCTTAATGCCAACCTCTGGTCTACTCCTTGCTGAAGAAAAAGCAGGATTCTGGATATAGAAAAAGAGCGCGGATGCCACCCTTTGTCTTTACACATGGAGATGTAAGCCTTCCAGGTGCGATGATATATCTTCCGAGAAGAAGATTTCCGTGCTCCCAACATAGTGGGGATCACCGAGTCCGACAGTCCCCGGTCCCTCAGTACCTGGCTCTCAACAGCCATGCCGTTAAAGCCAGCGATGGTAAAGCAGGATGGAGAATTGGGCCTTGAGACAGAAGGTCCTCCCTTAATGGCAGTCGCCACGGGGCGTCTGCCACCAGGCGCACTAGGTCTGCGTACCAAGGTCGCTGAGGCCAATCTGGAGCGACCAGAATCACTGGAATCCCCTCGACTCCTACTCTGCGGAGCAGACGTGGTAGCAGCTTCAACGGAGGAAAAGCATAGATCAGCTGATACTGATCCCACGGAGCTACCAGCGCGTCTGACGCGTCTGCCCAAGGATCTCTTGTCCTGGACATGAATCTTGGCACCTTCGGATTGAGACGGGAGGCCAGAAGATCCACGTCTGGTGTGCCCCACCGCAGGCACAGTAGCCTGAACACCTCCGGATGTAACGCCCATTCTCCTGGGTCCAGCATTTGGCGACTCAGAAAGTCCGCCTGCCAGTTCTCCACTCCTGGGATGTAAATGGCCGACAGGGCCGGTACATGTCGCTCTGCCCACCGAAGTATGTGAGCGACCTCCTGTGCGGCGGCTGAGCTTCTTGTTCTTCCTTGGTGATTTACATACGCCACCGCAGTGGCGTTGTCTGACTGGATCCTGATCGGACGCCCCTGCAGTCTTACTGACCATGTGGCCTGACCATAGCCTGATCGCTCCCCCGGCTCGAGCAGATTGATCGGCAATTTGGATTCCTCCGTCGACCAGAGGCCCTGAGCCGACTGAACCCCCATCACTCCACCCCAGCCGGATAGACTGGCATCCGTAGTGATCACCGTCCATTTCAGAGGAAGGAATGACTTCCCGGATTGAAGCACCGGGGACCTCAGCCACCAGACCAGCGAATTTCTGACTGGCTGGCTCACCTGGATCAGTCGATCCGGGGTCAATTGAGATTTGTCCCATTGTGATAAAATCTCCTTCTGTAGGACTCTGGTGTGGAACTGGGCATACGGCACTGCCTCGAAGGCGGCCACCATGAGACCCAGAACTCGCATACAGAAGCATAGCGACGACCGCTTGAGGTCCATCAGCCGTTTTACTGAAACTCTGAGAGTCTGCAGCTTGTCTGAAGGGAGAAAAACTCTTGCCTCCCTGGAGTCCAGTATCAAGCCTAGGTACTCCAAACGCTGGGTCGGTACTACCACCGACTTCTTTAAGTTTAACAGCCACCCAAACTCTTGCAGGGTCTGTACGGTGATCGCAACATCCTCCTCTAACTCTGAGACGGAAGATGCTCTCAGGAGGAGATCGTCCAAGTATCCCACGATCGCGATCCCACGTTGCCGCAGCAATGCCAAAACTGGAGCCAACACTTTGGTAAAGACTCTGCGGGCTGAAGCCAAACCAAAAGGGAGAGCCACGAACTGATAGTGGGCTTCCCCGACCGCAAACCGCAGAAACTTTTGATGCCGGAGGCATATGGGTATGTGCAGGTACGCATCCTGGATGTCCAAGGACGCCAGAAAGTCCCCTTGATGGAGTGCCGTGGCTACCGAGCGAACTGATTCCATTCTGAACCTCTGCACCTTCACAAAGTGGTTGAAAGCTTTCAAGTCCAGTATTGGACGTACCCCTACCTTCTTGGGAACTACAAACAGATTCGAGTAGAACCCTTGGAAATGTTCCAATTTCGGAACAGGCACAATCACCCCGCGATTCAGCAGGTCTCTTACTGCCCCCAAGAGGGCCTCCCGGCGAACCGGGGAAACGGGTATGCTGGAGGGGAAGAACCTGTTCTGCGGCCAGGAGAGGAACTCTATTTTGTAGCCGCAGGAAATCAGGTCGCAGACCCATTGATCGGATAGTCGGGCGGACCACCGGGCTGCAAATTCCCGAAGGCGTCCCCCCACCTGAGACATGGGTGGGAGAAAACCTTCATGCGGTAGCACCTTTGTTCGCAGGCTTGTTAGGCTTGCGGTTCCAGGGACGTTTCTGTCCTTCCGTGGTCATCCTGTCGGACTGGGGACGTTTTGCTGAAGCTCCGGGCAGACGAAAAAGCCGTTTATGAGCGGAAAAAGAGGGTCCCTGCCTACGGCGTGGCTCCCTTCCTGGCCTGTGGGAGTAGCATACTCTTACCACCTGTGGCATTCTTAATAATGTCAACTAAAGAGGCTCCAAAGAGCCGATCGCCAAGGAAGGGAAGATCCGTCAGGGCTTTCTTGGATGCCTGGTCAGCCGACCAGCATTTTAACCAAATCAAGCGCCTCAGCACCACTGCTGACACTGAAGCCCTGGATAACAGGGGAAGAGTATCCAGGGCCGCGTCACAAACGTATTTAAGGCCTTGCACTAGTTGGTCTGCTAGTTCCACGCAGACCGGAGAAGCCTGTTGTTCACCCAATTCGCGGTGCAACAGTTTCGCCCACTCAGTTAGTGTCTGCGACACCAGTGCGGATGCCAGTACTGGTCGCACGGCTGACTCCACCACCCTAAACAAAGAACGAGCTACTGCCTCGGCCTTCCTGTCCGTGGGATCCTTAAAGGCAGGAGTCCCTTCTACAGGGATCGTGGTTACTTTGTTTAACCTGGATACTGGGGGGTCCACGACCGGAGGAGCCGACCATTTTTTGAGAAGGCTCTCCTCGAAAGGGTACCGCACCGCCATGTATTTGGGGACCGAAAAGGTCCGTTGCGGTCGACCCCATTCCTTGTAAATGAACTTGTCAAAATAAGTCAGATACGGGAACACCCTAGGTGAACGGGCTGGCTTACGGGACCCAAAAGGGACCGCTACCTCAGCAGAGGAATCTGCTGGCTCCTGAATCTTCAGGGTATCACGCACAGCCGTTATAAGAGCTCCAACCAGTGCTTTGTCGCGCACGGACCCGGACGGGGACTCATCCTCACTGTCCGAAAGGTCCTGGTCAGCGTCCTCTGACATGACAGAGCAGGGGCCACCTGCCTCAGCGGGTCCCGAGTCTGCGTCAGAACTCTCCCCAGAGGACGGGGGGGGGGGCATGGGCCGCTTTTTAGCACCTTTGCGCCCACGCACCGCCTCCATCTTGGCAACGAACGAATTGAGGACTGCCGACAAGGTGTCCAAGGGTACTGCACCGTCTGCAGGCGACCCGGTTGCAATTGCCTGGATTTCGGGGGAAGAAACACCAGTTTCTGAAGCCATGCTGACCCTACCCTGTCTGCCACCCAAAGGGGACTTAGGACAGTGACAGTCCCACCCTCCTTACTGCTGCCGGCTGAGGGGCCCTTTCCCGCAAGACTCACCACCCTGAAGAGTTCTGCGCTGTTCAGCAGGTAGTGCCTGTAATCCCTGTTAGCTCCCAGGTGCAGAGAAAAAACGGCCCTGTGTCGGTGAAGCAGCTGCTAATGGCACTGAAACCGTCCTGTAGTGTGCTCAGGCTCAAAGAAAATCCCAGGGAAAATGGCCACCAGAACACAGGCTTCTGGAAAATGGCCGCTGAGAAAAACACAGGGAAAATGGCCGCCGAAGCCATGCCCACACTCAAGATGGCCGCCGAATGTGAAACCATGAGGAGACAAGCACTTCACAGGCACCTCCAGGGACATAGAAAAACAGGACCCAGGACACAACCAGCGCTAAAAACCCCCAGGTGAGAGCCCTGCACAGACACACACACCCCATAGCAGCATACAGGGAGGGAGAGGGGACAGGGAGAGAAGAGAGGGAGGTGAGGGACCCCCGAATCGACCTCCCAGGGAATGCCCAGCTGCTCAGCCCCACCGAGGCAGGGAGAGCTGTACTTACCAATCCTGAAGAGCTGGGAGACATTCCATTGCAGAACTACTCACTAAATAGTATAGGGTAGCTGCTGGTCCGGCATACTGTGACGCAGACATCAGTAGCCCGGTCATATGTATGCCCCGGAGCATAAAAGCTCACCGACCACCTCTGGAGCTGAGGTTTCATCGTGGCCTGCCGAGCCGTAGCTGCGACCTGCACACGCTCGATGGCCGGACAGGGGAGACTACAAGGATAAGGGTATCCAGCCTGTCACCCAGCCGGCTGTTGATAGCAGATCACAGGATCTATCATCTTGCGCAAAAAACAAACTTCTGCAGAAAAAGACAGACCGATGGGCCCATCAGGGTTACTAGGTCTTTCTCCTTCACTAGGCAAAAAAAGCATCTTTTTGCATCTCATTTGGAAACCAAGGACCCAGAATATGGAGGAAGAATGGAGAGGCACACACTGCAAAATGCTTGAAGTCCAGTGTGAAGTTTCCACAGTCTGTGTTGAGTGGGGAGCCAAGTCTGCTGGTGTTGGTCCACTATGCTTCATTAAGTCCAGGGTCAACGCAGCCGTCTACCAGGAGATTTTGGAGCATTTCATGCTTCCATCCGCAGACGAGCTCTATGGGGACTTAATTTTCCAGTAGGACTTGGCACCTGCCCACACTGCCAAAAGCACCAAAACCTAGTTCAATGACCATGGGGTTACTGTGCTTGATTGGCCAGCAAACTCGCCTGACCTGAAGCCCCATAGAGAATCTATGGGGCATTGCCAAGAGAAAAATGAGACACATGAGATCGAACAATGCAAAAGAGCTGAAGGCCGCTATTGAAGCATCCTGGTCTTCCATAACACCTCAGCAGTGCCACAGGCTGATAGCTTCCATGCCATGTCGCATTGAGGCAGTAATTGCTGCAAAAGGAGCCCAAACCAAGTAGAGTACATATGCATGCTTATACTTTTCAGAGGTCCGATATTGTTCTATGTACAATCCTTGTTTTATTGATTGCATGTAATATTCAAATTTTCTGAGATTGTGGATTTGGGGTTTTCATGAGCTGTAAGCCATAATCATCAATTATGACAAATCACGGCTTGAACTATCTTGCTTTGTAGTTGTAGTTGGAATTGTAGTTCCTGAACAACTAGAGGGCCAAAGTTTGGAGACCGCTGCTCTAAGCTAATGGATATCAAGTTTTTAATATAAAATTACTAGTGGTATTAAACATCCAATGTTTTTTTTACCACATTAAGCGCAATATAATAAAAATTCCCAAGTACACAATTTGGTAAGTTCTTAGCCCACCATATGCAGTGTACAACTTTTAATGCTGCGGGCTCCTACTCTGCTCTCTCAGTCTTTCTTCCCTGATCTTCTGTCTGCACAGGAAGGATTAGGCAGTATACAGTACAGTCCCCAGGTGGGGTGGGGAGAAAGGAGTACCTTGCAATCCTAGACTGCAGGGCTGTGTGTTTCTATTGAAGCATACAGTGAAAGGAGACACAACTACAGTGGTGTGAAAAAGTGTTTGCCCCCTTCCTCATTTCCTGTTCCTTTGCATGTTTGTCACACTTAAGTGTTTCGGAACATCAAACCAATTTAAACAATAGTCAAGGACAACACAAGTAAACACAAAATGCAATTTGTAAATGAAGGTGTTTATTATTAAAGGTGAAAAAAAAATCCAAACCATCATGGCCCTATGTGAAAAAGTGATTGCCCCCCTTGTTAAAACATACTATAACTGTGGTTGTCCACACCTGAGTTCAATTTCTCTAGCCACACCCAGGCCTGATTATTGCCACACCTGTTCACAATCAAGGCATCACTTAAATAGGAGCTGCTTGACACAGTAAGGTCCACCAGAAGATCCCTAAAAGCTACACATCATGCCGAGACCCAAAGAAATTCAGGAACAATTGAGAAAGAAAGTAATTGAGATCTATCAGTCTGGAAAGGGTTATAAAGCCATTTCCAAAGCTTTGGGAATCCAGCGAACCACAGTGAGAGCCATTATCCACAAATGGCGAAGACATGGAACAGTGGTGAACCTTCCCAGGAGTGGCCGGCCGCCCAAAATTACCCCAAGAGCGCAGCGACGACTCATCCAAGAGGTCACAAAAGACCCCACAACAACGTCCAAGGAACTGCAGGCCTCACTTGCCTCAGTTAAGGTCAGCGTTCATGCCTCCACCATCAGGAAAAGACTGGGCAAAAATGGCCTGCATGGCAGAGTTCCAAGGAGAAAACCACTGCTGAGCAAAAAGAACATCAAAGCTCGTCTCAATTTCTCCACAACACATCTTGATGATCCCCAAGACTTTTGGGACAACATTCTGTGGACCGATGAGACAAAAGTGGAACTCTTTGGAAGGTGTGTGTCCAAGTATATCTGGCGTAGAAGGAACACTGCATTTCAGAAAAAGAACATTATACCAACAGTAAAATATGGTGGTGGTAGTGTGATGGTCTGGGGCTGTTTTGCTGCTTCAGGACCTGGAAGACTTGCCGTGATAAAAGGAACTATGAATTCTGCTGTCTACCAAGAGATCCTGAAGGAGAATGTCCGACCATCTGTTCGTGTACTCAAGCTGAAACGAACTTGGGTTCTGCAGCAGGACAATGATCCTAAACACACCAGCAAGTCCACCACTGAATGGCTGAAGAAAAACAAAATGAAGACTTTGGAGTGGCCTAGCCAAAGTCCTGACCTGAATCCTATTGAGATGTTGTGGTATGACCTTAAAAAGGCCGTTCATGCTCGAAAACCCTCTAATGTAACTGAATTAGGACAATTCTGCAAAGATGAGTGGGCCAAAATTCCTCCAGGACGCTGTAAAAGCCTCATTGCACGTTATCGCAAACGCTTGGTTGCAGTTGTTGCTGCTAAGAGTGGCCCAACCAGTTATTAGGTTTAGGGGGCAATCACTTTTTTTCACACAGGGCCATGATGGTTTGGATTTTTTTTCACCTTTAATAATAAACACCTTCATTTACAAATTGCATTTTGTGTTTACTTGTGTTGTCCTTGACTATTGTTTAAATTGGTTTGATGTTCCGAAACACTTAAGTGTGACAAACATGCAAAGGAACAGGAAATGAGGAAGGGGGCAAACACTTTTTCACACCACTGTATAGCCACTGCATACAAGGGTCACTCTATAGGACACCGAGGGTTTAATATTATTGCAGCTGAAAGCCTCAGCAGGCCACTTCCACCCCCTCGCCCTCCACAGCCCAAGTTTCCAAAGAGCCCTGGAGAGGCAAAGTAGTGAGCCAGTGACTGACAGGAACCCTTCTGCTCACTAAAGGACAAGAAGTGAGTGATCAGCGAATTTTGATCGATCAGTTCTCGGTCTAAGAGGCGGCAGGGGACAGATGCAGCATCATACCAATGCTGCATCCCACCTATGCGAGTCCTTTTTTCATGTCCTGCACTTCTCTTTTAAAGCCCAGTTGAAGCCCAACACTTTTTTTTTGGGTGTTTACACTTCGTGAACTTCACTCCAACTAGTGAAGTATGTTAGAGTGCCTTTTTGTTCACTTTTATTTAAAACTAAGTTAAAAAACACACATAATTTTCCCCTTACAGGGGTTTTCAGCATCACAATAAATTATTTTTTTAATTTTCCAGACTCCTGGTTATCCAGACTCCAAAGTCCCAGAGCCTCTGCCTCTGAGTCTTAACACGTTAAGGCCATACAGTCTTGTGACAAATTGCCCAACTTGGGCTTCAAAGGCTCCTGCCTAATTACCTACAGTCTTTAATACGACTCTCAGGCAATGGCCTGCTCAGATTGCCTCTTCTTGACACACACAGCTCCTGCAGCAGCTTGCCTCCAGGGAAGAACCCCTAAACCAAGGACAGCCCTTTTACCAAAGGGGTTGTGCATGCCTGCACAATCAGGATGCTGGTTTTCTGTAAAATTTGGACCCAAGCCAGGAGTTCTACTAGCTCAGAGCAATGATCTAAGTGCCGATTTACCCACTCCAATGATCAATGTTAGTTCTGGTGCCGTCATCAAAGATACTCATCCACAATCCACAAATCAAGACCTCTGACTGGGAGCAGAGCAAAAAGCTTTAGAAGGAATGGCTTGGGAGGAGCCAAGGCTATTTTTCACCCTTATCACACATTGGGCTGTCAGGAGTGTGGCGTCTCCACACTAAACATGTACCAATCTGGGGAAAACTGCAAAACCCATTTTCTCCATTCAGAATAGACATCCCAGAGCTCCTCGCCCTGCATAAGTGAGAACCCTGGATGACACCCTCCTGACACCTTCACAAAGCCCAGCAGGGTCAAAATGTCTTCACAGTCCTGAATTCCCCCCCCCCCCCCCCCCCCGCCACCAACCTGATATGATACCTGCATATAAAGATGAAATACTGCCTGTGACCTCATTAATGCGTGGTTTAGACCTCCTATAATATTAAGAGGTCTACAGAGGAGGTGAGCGTTTGGGCTGACATATGGTGGAGGAGCTGGCATGTTTCAGTTTGAGTGCACATCTTTGTAATTACATAGTTGGTAAGATTGAATAAAGACACCAGTCCAGCCAGTTAAACCTGTGTGGGGGAATGTGCATTATATCTCTACCACTTCCTCTATCCCTGTATATTGTATTCAATATGAGGATCTAAAAATGTTTTGAAATTAGCGGCATTACCCGCTGAAACCATGGATTGTGAAAGGGAGTTCCACATCCTTACCGCTCTACAAGTAAACAAAAACCCTTATGCAGTTTAAGATTGAATTGCTTCTTGTCCAACTTCATTATGTGGCCACGTGTCTAACTGATTGATCGGAGACTGAATAGTTTCCTTCCTATGCTGGAGTCATCATTTCAATATTTGTATATCGCTATTATATCTCCTCTTAAGCATATCCAGGGAGAAGAAACTTAACCACTTCAAGACCGCCTCTCCTCCCTCCACTCGCCGGTGTTTCTCGGACTTACCATTCAAACTGGCGAGCCTGAGAAATTATCCAATGGTGTGGCCAGATGGTCCCATAGGTGATCAAAAGCTAGATCCTATTTGATCGCATCTATGGCCTTGGAGGACCAGAGCAACGTCATGGCGTCACTTATGGTCAAGGGTGGAAGTAAACAATTTTTTTTATTAAGTTAAAAATTATTATTTGTGATACCACCATGAAGACAGGATATATATACAATGCATTTAAAAAGTTTTCATACCCCTTGAAATGTTCCACATTTTGTAATGCAACAACCAAAAACGCAAATGTATTTTATTGGGATTTTATGTGATAGACTGTTGGATGCGATTTCTACATAGACCAACACAAAGTGACACATAATTGTGAAGTGGAAGGCAAATGATAAATGGTTTTCAATTTGTTTTACAAATAAATATCTGAATAGTGTGGCGTGCATTTGTATTCAGCCCCCCTGAGTAGAACCCTCTTTCACTGCAATTACAACTGAAAGTCTTTTTAGGGATGTCTCTACCAGCTTTGCACATCTAGAGTGACATTTTTGTCAGATTGGATGGAGAGTCTCTGTGAACAGCAATGTTCAAGTCTTGCCACAGACTCTCAATTGGATGTAGGTCTGGACTTTGACTGGGCCATTCTAACACATGAATATGCTTTGATCTAAAGCATTACATTATAGCTCTGGCTTTATGTTTAGGGTCATTGTCCTGCTGGAAGTTGAACCTCCGCCTCAGTCTCAAGTCTTTTGCAGACTAACAGGTTTTCTTCTAAGATTTCCCTCTATCTGGCTTCATCCATCTTCCGATCAACTCTGACCAGCTTTTCTCTCCCTGCTGAAGAAACGCATCCTTATAACATGATGCTGCCATCACCATAATTCACAGTGAAGATGGTGTGTTCAGGGTGACGTGCAGTGTTAGTTTTCCACCACATATAGCGTTTTGCTTTTAGGACAAAAACTTAAAATTGGTCTCATTTGACCAGAGCACCTTCTTCCACATGTTTGCTGTGTCCCCCACATGGCTTCTCGCAAACTGAAAATGGCTTTCTTTCAACAATGGTTTTCTTCTTGCCACTCTTCCATAAAGACCAGATTTATGGAGTGCACGACTAATAGTTGTCCTGTGGACAGATTCTCCCACCTGAGCTGTGGATCTCTGCGGCTCCTCAAGAGTTACCATGGGCCTCTTGGCTGCTTCTCTGATTAATGCTCTCCTTGCCCGGCTTGTCAGTTTAGGTGGACGGCCATGTCTTGGTAGGTTTGCAGTTGTGCCAAACTCTTTCCATTTTCAGATGATGGATTGAACAATGCTCCGTGAGATGTTCAAAGCTTGGAATATTTTTTTATAACCTAACCCTGCTTTTAAACTTCTCCACAACTTTATCCCTGACCTGTCTGGTATGTTCCTTGGCCTTCATGATGCTGTTTGTTCACTAAGGGCTCTTTCACACGGGGCGGATCAGTGCAGATGCGCCCCGTGGATATCCGCTTGCTCAGCGGGGATCGCCGGAGCGATCTCCGCTGAGCAGGAAGATGACAGGTCCATCACTGCACACAGCCCAGGGACAGACCTGTCACAGCGCCGCTCTCCCCTATGGTAGATCGGGTGACGACGGACCGTAGAGTCCGTTGTCATCCGATCCGCTCTGCAGACGGAT
Source organism: Lithobates sylvaticus (assembly GCA_028564925.1). Lineage (NCBI taxonomy): Eukaryota > Metazoa > Chordata > Amphibia > Anura > Ranidae > Lithobates > Lithobates sylvaticus. The sequence continues at coordinate 160,434,374 of CM053033.1, forward strand.
GAAAAAATAGGGTTTTCCTCCGTCTGCAGAAACGGACCGTAGCGGACACGGACGAGATCGGGTGTCAGAGGATGTTCATCCGCTGACACCCGCTATCCCATAGGGATACATGTATGTCCGTTTTTCATCCGAAAACGGATGGATCACAAACGGACATATGGACCGTCCGTGTGAAAGAGCCCTAAGGTTCTCTTTTAAACCTCTGAGGGCTTTACAGAACAGCTGTATTTATACTGAGATTAAATTACACACAGGTGGACTCTAATTAGGTGACTTCTGAAGGCAATTGGTTCCACTAGATTTTAGTTAGGGGTATCAGAAAAAAGGGGGCTGAATATAAATGCACGCCACACTTTTCAGATATTTGTAAGATATTTTGAAAACCATTTATCATTTTCTTTTCACTTCACAATTATGTGCCACTTTGTGTTGGTCTATCACATAAAATCCCAATAAAATACATTTACGTTTTTGGTTGTAGCATGACAAAATGTGGAAAATTTCAAGGGGTATGAATACTTTTTTAAGGCACTGTAGATCACTATTGCATACTATATGCAAAAGAAAGTACGACCAAACTATTGCAAAGCAGAACAGAACTCCTCCAAATGTTCTAGCAGAGCTTAAAAACAATACCTAAGTATCAAAAGCATTACCTAAAACAATTCTATTGCCTTTATTTAGAACCCATAACACCCTATTCTTGAATGTAGTGATAAAAATTAATTTAAAAGTCTTCACTTTAAGCAGATCTTTTAGAATCCATCCAAAATTTAAAAAAAAAAACCTGTCTGGAGTTAAACACAAGAAAGGCCCAATCATTATCTTGCAAAATTCTTAAAGCTGGGTTCCACAGCAAAAAAAATAAAAATTTAAATGTTCACAGCTACAAATACTGCAGCTGCTGACTTTTAAAATGCCACTTACCTGTCCAGGCTGAGCCTGCGATGTGCTCACGCGAAGCCAACCCATCATCCCTCGGCTCTGGGTGGAGGCGCCGGCATCTTCAGTAACGGAATCAGGAAGTAAAGCCTTGCGGCTTCACAGCACGATTCCCTACTGCACATGCGCGGGTTGCGCTGTGCGTTCTGAATGGTCCCTGCTGTTTTCTGGGACCTGTGTGTCTCCCATAAGACAGTGAGGGGGACGGAGGAGGGGCCAGACATGGCGTAGTTTTCTGGGGATTCTGCGGCACTCTTTTGCCGGAAGTGGGAGCAAATACCTGGATTAGACAGGTATCTGCTTCCCCTAAAAGTTGCCAAATGTGACACCAGAGGGGGGAGGAACTGGATCAGCAGAAGTCAATTTCTGGGTGGAACTCCGCTTTAAGTGGTACTAACAAAAATTTTAGCGACCTTCAGTTTTAAAAAAAAGTTCAGTTTAATTGAAGTTTCTCTTTTAAAAAAAAACTTTTCTTATAAACTTTGGAGTACACTGCAGCAGTGATGTGGTTAAGCCAATTTTATTAATATGAAAACATTTACATGCCAGACATCTGATTGCATTGCCGACTCTCCCATTTCCTGTCTGGCTGAGATAATATGCTTACTCAATGGTGCAGACATTTTTTGGCTATTTTGTGTCACTTTAGACAATTTAAGATGCAAAGTCTGACAGCTGTGACATGGCTTATAAACAGATGTTTTCATTTACACTGAAAGGTATTAGCTACTCTATGGCTGTGCCTTAATAACTCTTTGGGGCCTGTGGAAAATCCAGGTCATTCTGGAGAAGCATTGGCAAGGAGCTTTGTTTAACAATTAGGTTAGGAGAGCAGTTTGTACTAGATGGGATTAAGTATGCTTAGCCCTAGAAGTTTACACACTGAATCTGACTGAGGACTTTGCATTAGTTTTGTAAGGAATATAAATGTATTGTGGTTTAAAAGGGTGTTGTTCTTAATGTTCCAAATAGAAAAGTAAATGGAAAAATACTAGGAGCCTGATTGATCGTATATTAATGGGGGTGCCATTAATGGGGGGGGGGGGGAGCAAAAAAGAAAAGAAAATTATTATTATAGAATAAAGTAATAGGAGGTAGCCTTTGGGTGTTCACATTCTTTTGTTTTGTTTTTGGATGTTGTTCTTAACCACTTTCAGACCGGACCAATTTGCAGCCAAAGGACCAGGCCCCTTTTTGCGATTCGGCACTGCGTCGCTTTAACTGACAATTGCGCGGTCGTGCGACGTGGCTCCCAACCAAAATTGGCCTTTTTTTCCCACAAATAGAGCTTTCTTTTGGTGGTATTTGATCGCCCCTGCATTTTTTAATTTTTGCGCTATAAACAAAAAAGAGCGACAATTTTGAAAAAAAACGCATTCTTTTTTATTTTTTGCTTTAATAAATATCCCCCAAAAATATATAAAAAAACATATTTTCCCCTCAGTTTAGGCCGATACGTATTCTTCTACATATTTTTGGTAAAAAAAATCGCAATAAGCGATTATTGATTGGTTTGCGCAGAAGTTATAGCGTTTACAAGATAGGGGATAGTTTATAGCATTTTTATTAATAATTTTTTTTTATTAGTAATGGCGGCGATCAGCGTTTTTTTTTTGCGACATTATGGCTGACACATCGGACATTTTTGGGACCATTGTCATTTATACAGCAATAAATGCTATTTAAATGCATTGATTCCTGTATAAATGACACTGGCAGTGAAAAGGTTAACCAGGGGGTGGCAGTGTAGGGGTTAAGTATGCCTAGGGGTGTGTTTCTTACTGTGGGGGGGGGGCGTGGCTGTCAGCTAGTGAATGCTGATCTTTGCTCCAATCACAGGGAGCAGAGATCGGCGTCAGTAGTTGCTAGGCAGAATGGGGAGATGCTGTTTATTTCTGCATCTCCCCGTTCAGCCTTCCCGTGAGACGATCGCGGGTGTCCCTGCGGCGATCGAGTCCGCGGGACCCGCGACCGGCCTCACAGGGGTCCCGACCGGCGCGGGAGCGCGCCGCTCCCGCCGCGCTCCAGATGGCACGGCAGCATTTTAAAAGGGACTTATATATACGCCCTTATGTCTGTCCGTGCCATTCTGCTGACGTACATCGTCGTGCGCCGGTCGGGAAGAGGTTAATGTTCATGTAATTAAAACCATGACTGAGTTAAAGTTCAATATTTGGCAGAAAAGATGTCCTCAGCTAAATTCATGAATAGATATGACAACAGTGCCCCATTCCATTTAATGCCTGGCTAGGCAGGTTCAGGTGCTCCTAATAGCATCCATTCCAGATTACTGTTGCTTCCACCCAAGATAAGCATCAAAGCCAGTACCTGCAAGCACTGCTCGCATCCTTCCCTATCTTCGCAAAGCCAGAATTGTCCAACATTACATTTTTTTCATAGTGCAGTTCTTTGGTTTTCTTTGGTTACCAAGAGAAACCAATAACAAGATGTAGTCAAGCACTGGTGGCCTCACAGCTGCTCACAAATTCTGGTAAAGTAGCCAACTGGTGGGAATTTTTTATGCAGAAAAAGAGTGGCCAACCAGCAGCCAATTAGGTTATTGGTGGAGTGTAAATAGGACAGCTGATTCACATTTATATTTACCCACAGTACCATACTAATACTAATGACCTCTGGTTGTAAGGTACCACTTTTGAGCTTTAGCCATCACTTGGCTCCCCACCCCGAGAACCTGGGTCTGAACCTGTAAACACTGCTGTTTCTGGCAAGGTTTCTTCTTGCTGAGCCACCTGGGATGCTGGACATCTCCCTGGACACTTCCTTTAATGATCTTACCTTGAACCCTGTTCAACCTATGACCATTCTGAATTAAGTCATGTCTGTGCACTTCCCGTTTCCCAGATTTTTGTGCTCTCTGCAGCCAATATCTTGCTCGTCACCTGCTGCTATCTGTATCTTCACTACCACTCGTTGGCGACATTTTGGTTGTTCCTTGATCCCAACCTGCAACCACTCATTACGGACCTTTGGCTTGTGTACTGACTACAGGTCTGCTTGATCCCTACCTGCTATATCTGCTACTGGTCCCCAAGCTTGCTCACCTCTTGGTGGGGCTATCCTGAGAATAGCGACCTGGTACTAAAATGCAGCAAAACTCATCTCCACCATCAGGATCTCTGATGAACACCGGTTAGTACTTAGACTCTGCACCTCAGATGAGCCTGTGTCATTCGCCAGGGTGACCTGCTTCTGTACTTATCCAGCTGGTCGGTGGGTGCCTCTCTACTGCTATAGCTATTGGCCTGACTCTAGACCATGACATCCTCACGGTAGATGAGGACAAGGGCCTCTTCCCGACAACCCTGGCCGTGATGTCTTCTAGCCCTCTCCGGTTCTAGTCCCTCTGTCTTCTCCGCTGTCACCGGCTGATGTCACCCGGAGGCCTCTCCCCTTATGAAGTCACCGCCCGGGGCATGATGGGTGGTGATGTCATAAGGGGTGGAGCCTCCACCTGGTGACCCCGCCCCATGTCAATATAAGCAGTGGCACACTGCACACCCAGCATTAGAGCAGGCGAGCGCGTTGAGTCAACATTGGAAGAAAAAGAAGAACAGAGGGAGAAGACAGCAGAGAAGACCAGGCAGAGGCAGAAGACATCAGCGGAGACAACCAGGAGTGGGAAGAAGAAATTGGAAGCGATGCCGGCCGTATACTGCGTTTTATTTTTGACACTTTTTTTTTTAGGTAACTGGGTAGGGGTACAATGTACCCCATACTCATTCACATATGGTGTGGTATGCTGTGTGCTTGGATAAGGTCTTGTATGCATTTTGGGGGGACCCCCACGCCGAAAAAAACCGAAGGGCCTGGTATGGTCTTGGAGGGGGAACCCATGCTGTTTTTTTTTTTTATTTGACATGGAGTTCCCCTTCAAGATCATCAGAGCACAAGTCGCATGCCAAAGTCGGATCAGTTAAGACCGCGATCCAACTTCAGTAATATTCAATGGGGTGAAGTAGGAGAAAAGTCGGACCAAAGTAGTGCAGGGAGCATTTTTAAAGTCGTACTGACTTGTGTTGAACCAATTAAGATGGCTCTCATAGGGAAACATTGATTTTCACACGTCATGCGACATGAGCTCCCAATGTCGGAGCGTTTGTCGTACCAGTGTGAACCCGGCCTACAACACAATACAATTTCAAAACTGCAGCTGATTATATTTATAAGGCCTTCATCCATACTGTATGTGAAAGAAGTTTAAAAAATCGGACCTGTGTGGTCACATCTAGGTTGTATGAATCAGGAAAAAAGCTCACATCCCACAGGACGGCTCAGTTACATAGTTACATAGTAGGTGAGGTTGAAAAAAGACACAAGTCCAACCTATGTGTGTGATTATATGTCAGTATTACATTGTATATCCCTGTATGTTGCGGTCGTTCAGGTGCTTATCTAATAGTTTCTTGAAACTATCAATGTGCCCCGCCCCCCCCCCCCCCCCCCCCGCTGAGACCACCGCCTGTGGAAGGGAATTCCACATCCTTGTCGCTCTTACAGTAAAGAACTCTCTACGTAGTTTAAGGTTAAACCTCTTTTCTTCTAATTTTAATGAGTGGTCACGAGTCTTGTTAAATTCCCTTTTGCAAAAAAGTTTTATCCCTATTGTGGGGTTACCAGTATGGTATTTGTATATTGAAATCATATCCCCTCTCAAGCATCTCTTCTCCAGAGAGAATAAGTTCAGTATTCGCAACCTTTCCTCATACCCAATATCCTCCAGACCCTTTATTAGCTTTGTTGCCCTTCTTTGTACTCGCTCCATTTCCAGTATATCCTTCCTGAGGACTGGATTTTATATCAAAAAGAAAAAAAATTGATATTCAATTTAAATTGCATGCAGACGTTTGGGTTAAACAATGCATGCAATCTATCCGTCTTTTTGGAACGATAGATGGATGGATGTGACCTGTGTCTGCTTTATAGACCTGATACACTGATTTCGTAAAATATACGGGCCCTCTGTATACCACACACTTTAATATCGCTGAAGTCAATTGTATACATAATCTGTGATATCGTATGAGTATGGGTCTCTTATTGAATAAAGAATCTGCATGTATGTGGGATTCGGGATCAGTTTCTCCCACCCCTTCTAGCCATACATTTTCCCTCTGTATGACTATTTTGCAGACACAGGAAATATCTACCTCTATATATATCTTGTTTATGAATGTTGTTTTTTTTTGTTAATTTCCTTATTATCCTTTGTTATTTTAGTTTGTTATGATCTATAGTGGCAGCAGGAAATCACACCTGATTAGTTTTCGGTCATTAGATTGTATGAATGAACGGCTTACTGTGCATGAGTGAATCTAGGATGTTGTAGATCTCCTGTGATTACTAATTGATAGAATCAACAGTGTAGATATATAAGGACACTTTTTCACCCACTGCGCATGCTCTGAGGAAGCTTGGTTCACAAGCGAAACATGTAAGCATTGAGAAAGACATCACCACCTTTATGTGAGGTGGGCACCGGTATCTCTACCTTTACAGCATTATATCCACTGTCCTCCTGAGACTCCACTAACGGCCGAATCCATGCAATGAACATACGAATAGACATTACTGGACTGGTATCCCTACACAATTGTTATTACATGACCGAATTTGTTGACAACTGCGTTAAGCTTTGCAAATACAGATCCGTGATCTACAAAAACTTTCACTTCAAATCTGCACCGATGTTGCTATCTACATGAGATGTGCATGTACACACAAATAGCGACAAACATCGAAGGAACAAAAGAAACAAAATCTAATACAAGACGTCAAACGGTGAGCTGTATCAATAGTTTTAAATGGAAGGACTGCTCTACTATAAGTATATCCGTTCGTTTCCTTGCTAATTGTTCCACTGATACACCTGAGGGTGAGGACGGTGCTATTTGAAGTTCTAATAAGCGGTCTGTGTATAGACTGGGATCTTGACACTTTATTACGGTCATATTAGACTTTAAACGGAAAACACCAGGAACTTTGTATAAATGACTTTCCGCCTTGTATTATTATAGTGGAGCTGGTCAACAGGTCAACTGAATTTTTTGAGAACGATCTAACCAAAATATTTTGGATAATTATATATTTTTTATTTCCAAACTCAGTTGGTATTACTTTTTATTTTTCTCAAATCTTTCCAATTAGGTTGACATGTGAGGATTGAATGGATGATGCGTGTGAGTGTGTATCTATACATATATGTTTGACACCGGTGTCATATTAAGATCTAGTCTTAATTTTATTGGGGTGTAGTTGGAGGGATACTTTAATATTTATAAATCATTTTTGTATAATTAAACAGTATTGTGGATAAGCTTTAACCAAATCTTGTTGTATCCGGCTTGTCCTCTCTGACGAACATCTTTTTGGAAAAATTCTCTCCATAAATTCCTTGTCCACTATATGCTTATGTTCAGAGGATTATAACCCTGGGTGGATGTTTATTGGCTTGATACCAATTTTCTCTACTAATTTTTCCCTCATCCCTATTGATCTGGACGAGATAGGTAAGGTTTGTGTGTGTCAGCCTCTTTTCTTTGTTTTGTCGTAGTTTAGGGAAGTTGGCTCTTTTGAAATTCAGTGTCTTTGTATTCCCCTTATGTTTCCTATTAGTGTGATTTATATGGAAGCCAATTGACCTGTGATTGCTGTTCCCTAAATTGCCCCGTATTTCCACATCCGTGATCGGGTCTGTATTGTTGGTAATCAGTAGATCCAGTAACGCTTTTTTTCTAGTTGGTGCATCCATCTGACCCATAAATTTGTCCTGCATGACAGGTTCCCTCCACCCAGTCTATGTCTGGATAATTAAAATCCCCCATTATGATAACACTTCCCATCCTTGCTGCTAATCCAAATTGTGATAGGAGATCTGTCTACCGTTCCTCCCTCAGGTTAGAGAGTCTATAGCATACTCCCAGTATTATTTTCCCCTTAGCTTCATCCCTTTGAAGCTCTACCCATAAGGATTCCACCTCCTCCCTAGCTCCCTTAGTGATGTCATCTCTCACATTCACTTGTACATTATTTTTGATATATAGGCATAACCCTCCCACTTTTTTACCCTCTCTATCCTTGCGATAAAGGGTATACCCTTGAATGTTTGCCAGCCAATCATGAAAGCTATTAAACCAGGTCTCTGAAATTCCCACAAAATGCAAATCCTCCTTATACAATAGTATCTCTAGTTCACCCATCTTGTCCACCAGGCTCATGGCATTGGTGAACATGCCACGTAGTTTAGACCGGTCGCATATTATACTCTTATTGGGTGCTTCGAGATTGCAACTAGGACTTGCTACTATACTACTTGCTACTATACTTACCTTGGGTTTATGTGCTTTGGTCAACCTACAACTAATGCCCCCAATACTACCCTCTGGAATATGTTCCAAGCTGACTATCTCTAGCTCTGGACCCTCCTCCCCATCGCCTAGTTTAAAAACCCCTCTAACTTTTCAGCCATCTTCATTCCCAGCTTATCTGCATCCTCCTCATTTAAGGTGCAGTCCGTCCCTTTTATAGTACCGGTTATCGACTGAGAAGTCGTCCCAGTCCTCCAGGAACCCAAAACCCTCCTTACTGCACCAGCTCTTCAGCCACTTGTTTACTTCCCTAATCTACCTCTGCCTTTCTGGTGTGGCTCGATGTACCGGTAGTGTTCCAGAGAATACTACCTTGGAGGTCCTTTTCCTCAATTTAGTATTTTTTAAGTCCCTAAATTCGTTTTTAAGGACACTCCATCTGCCTCTGAATTTGTCATTGGTGCCAACGTGCACCATGACAGTTGGGTCTTCCCCAGCCCCTTCCAGTAATCTGTCTACCAGATCCGTGATGTACCGAACCTGAGCGCCTGTTCGGCACTTCAGGTCTTTTTGTTACAGATTGGCCTCTCTGTCCTTCTAAGAATTGAGTCCCCTACCACCACAATCTGTCTTTCCATTCCCTTCGCTTCCCCCCACTCTCACTGGAGTTCTTCCCCCAGCAGCTAGAACAGTCACTCAGCTCCAGCAGTGCTGGTCCCTAAATTATTGGGATGCTCCAGCCCTGGATCAGCTTCTCTGGCCCTTCCCCTCTACCCTTCCTGACGGTCACCCATCTACTCTTTGCTAGTGCCTGCACCTCTTTGTCTCCACCCGCCTTTGTGCTGGTCCCTGCCGGCACCTACCGTGTACGTTCCTGGCTCTCCTTTAGTATGGAGGGACTTCTCAGTGCTGACAGTTGCTTCCCCAGATTCAGAACCTGGGCTTCCAGGGAAACAATGCGCTTACATTTTGCATAGCCGTATTCACACTCGATCGGATGGTCAAGGAACGCATACATGCCGCAAGATGTACAACAAGTCGCCTCTCCACCCCCGCCGGGCATTGTACCTATTAAATTTAATGAAGATTGGGGATTATACCCTGTCCAAATTACCTAACAACTAGCTTCCTGACACTAATACTCAAGACAATACACAGGTACTCGCAGACCTACGTGCACTCGCAGACCACTCGCAGACCTACGTGAACTCAGTAAGAATGTTGTAGTGAAATGGAAGGGACAGACATATTTGTAGTCTAACACTGAACTGTATATAAACTACCGTATATACGGGGGCGTGACCGGATGTGATCGCGGTAAGACGTGCTGTTACAGAGCTCCGGCTTTCACCTGATCAATCATGCTGATACCGGCAGATAGACCGAAGGACCGTGGTTCTTTTAACGCTGGGAGGCTGGCGGAATAGTGTGGGCAGAAGGACATGCCATTTGCGGCCAAAAAGCAGCAGAAGAAGCATCATTCCCAGCCATCTAAAGGTCAGAGGCATCTCCGCTCACAGGGAAGCATGGCGTCTAGCCCCGCCCCCTCCTCCACAGGCCCAGTGCACAGCAGTGCTTCACAGCGCGCCAAAACTAATGCCGGCAGTATGGAACTACAGGGCGCAGCAAGCCCTGAGGTGCCGGTGGATGCATCCCCTGGCCAGCAGGAGGTGGAGGGGGACACGGGCGCAATTACAGGCCCCATCCTGGAGGCCATAGCTGCCTCAAAAACGGAGCTGGTAGGCCGCATGGATCATCTGGCATCTGAATGCAATCTAATCCGCCATGACCTTGACAAGATTAGAGGCAGATTGACATCCGCTAAGGACCGTATATCAGGAGTGGAAGATGTCTCACATATACAGGGCACACAACTGGCAGAATTGAGAGAGATGGTTGGTGCACTACAACATCGAGCAGACGACGGGGAAGACCGCCAGAGAAGGAACAATGTCAGGGTGGTGGGGCTGCCAGAGGGGTCTGCCACTACCACATTCGCTGAGCAGTTCTTTAAAAATATACTGGCGTTGGGTGACCTACCCCCTACATATGTGGCCGAGCGAGCACACAGAGTCCCCACGGGGACCAGACCACCTGGGGCCCCACCCAGACCTTTCCTGGTAAGGTTCTTAAACTACAGAGACCGTGACATGATCCTGGCAGAAGCAAAAAGGCATAAGGAATTGAAGTTTGAAAACGCACGCATTATGCTGTTCCCAGACTTCTCGGCAGAAACGCAAAGAAGACGCAGATCCTTCATAGAGGTTAAGAAAAGGCTCAGGGAGCAGGAGCTGAAGTACAGCATGCTGTATCCAAGTCGTTTACGCATCCAATACAAAGGTACTGTAAAAATTTTTGATCATCCCCAAGATGTTAGTGATTGGTTGGACCGCAACACCTGAGCTCCCATGCCATGTTGGAAGTTTATCAGTTTTTCTTGGCCACCAAACCCAGGTAACGCTTTTCTCATTGTTTTTTCTACTTTTGTATCCTGACCCACACTGAGATCTGCAGACTCTTTGGGCTCTTCCTTGGCTCCTGAGGAACTATGCCTCCGATCCCCCTGTTTAACATTGCACTGCATTGGTAGGAGATCAGCCTCTTGGATTTGTGACTGATTTTACTGCTCCTGACAATTTCAGTTACTCTCCTGAAGATCCAGCTAAGGCAGGTTTAACCCGATGCGCTCTCTCCTTTTCTTTTTCCTTTTGTTTTTTTGCCTTTTTACAATTGTTTCTCCAATACCTGCACCATGGAGCCGTAGGGCACAGTTTATGGGGAAGATAAATGGGCTGCTACTTTGCCTATGCAATAACTAAGTTGACCCGCAATGGCGGTGTACGTCACTGCTGATGGCCTCACGCTGCCAGCAACGGTCTATTCAGCCGGTCCTCTTCTCCGTTCAAGATAAGCATGGAGGCTTATGTAGATGGTACAGACACTTTTTTTCCATCTTTCAATGCCGAACTTTCGACGCGACCGGTTGGAATCTTTTTGGTGGCTTTGTTAAAGGGTGAAGGCTGCATGCTGGACTTTTTTTGGTTTGGGCCAGTCTTTCAGGCTCTCAGTTTCCAGTATAACAGCCGGGGGGGGGGGGGGGGGGGGGGGGGGATGATTTTGTGCCTTATGTTATGTAATGTTAAATGGTTGAGTGTACCTATTAAGTGCAACCCTATACATCATATCTGTCATACAAAAATGAGACTGCCTTCATGGGATATCCGCAATGTTCAATATGTGTTTGAAAATTTTGGATAGTAGGGTGAAAATACTTTCTTGGAATGTGCGTGGGTTAAATAGTAAGTTCAAACGTGCAGCTATTTTCCAGTACCTTAGACAGGCAAAGCCACATATCGTTCTCCTTCAGGAGACGCACCTGGAGGGGAGTAAAATTCTCTCGCTTCGCAAACCCTGGATACAAAAGTCCTTCCATGCCACCTACTCATCTTATGCCAGGGGCACTACCATCTTGATTAGTAAAGCCATTGCCTGCACTATACACCAGGTGATCATTGACCCGGGGGGACGATACGTGGCTTTGGTGATGGAGATAGCATGTAGAAAGTTGTTGTTGGTGAACATTTATGTGCCTCCCCCCTTTAAGGTACAGTTGCTCTATGATTTGTGGGTAACCCTAGCGCCACATTTGGGCTTACCCATGCTGATTTTAGGTGATTACAATGCTATATTGGACTCGGCACTGGACTCCTCCAATGTGTCCAGGCCGGTTTCAACGGATTTATGCTCTTGGGTGTCCATGGCCAACTTAACGGAGGTATGGAGGTGGAAACATCCCGGGGAGGTGGCGTATTCCCACCTTTCTTCTACACATAAATCCTCGGCCAGAATAGATCTGGCCTTTGGGAACTCCCTTATTCTACAGCACGTGTATGCAGCTGATTACCTGGCTGGTGGCACCTCGGATCATAACCCATTACAAATTACACTGGCATTCCCCTTTGGTGGCAGGGGAGGGGGCTGGAGATTGGCCTCTGGCTGGTTGCAAGAGGATCAGGTGGCGATGCAAATACACTCAGCAATAGACACTTTTTGGGTGACTAATGAGCAGTCAGCAGACCCACAAATTGTTTGGGACGCCTTTAAAGGTCCAGGGGTGAGTGTATCTCAGCTATAAAAGCTGCTAAGAAGGATCGATCCGTGGAAGGTGAAATTCTCCTGGCCAAGGAGAGGGAGTGTGCTCAACAGAATGCAGACTTCCCCTCGGAGGCTAACTATAGGGCTCTGCTTACAGTTAGGAGATTGGTGGCTCTACATTTTGATAATCTGGCACACACTGAACTTAGGCAGAAAGCGGAGACAATTTTCGCTGAAGGGGATAAAAATGGTAAGTTACTGGCCAACCTGGCAGCTGAGCATAGGATACCTGTTAGCATCCCAGCAATTAATGGTAGGAGGGGGGAGAAGGTTACAGAACCAGAGGGTATCATGGCAGAATTCATCCATTTCTACAAATCACTGTACACTCCAATAGCCTCGTATGACCAATTGGAATTGGAAGGGCTACTGACGAGCCTGTCCGTTCCGCAACTGTTTGACACCGACAGGGCCTCTTTAGATGAGACCATCTCGGTGATGGAAATTGAGGCAGCCATAGCTGCATTCCCGCCCCATAAGACCCCGGGTCCAGATGGATTCCCTGCAGACTTCTATCAAACTTTTAAGTCACAACTAGCTAGTAGGTTAAATTTACTGTATTTGCATTGTAGTGAGCAGGGAGCTTTACCGGCCTCAATGATGGAGGCTTATATGGTCCTTCTCTTGAAGCCGGGCAAAGACCCCTTGTAGTGCTCCTCGTATCGCCCTATAGCATTGCTCAATAATGACTTAAAGATTCTTGCCAAGGTACTGGCCTCAAAGTTGGCCAGGGTCATATCGACTCTGGTTGACATTGACCAAACTGGCTTCATGCCAGGTATGTCGACAGACACGAACCTTAGAAGACTCTATACGCACATACAGTTGGGAGACGCTGAGTTCCCAGAAAAGATTGTTGTCTCTATAGATATAGAGAAAGCTTTCGATTCGGTCGATTGGAAATACATGCACACGGTCCTAGAGGCCATGGGATTTGGCCCGGGTTTTCGTCAATGGATAGCGCTGCTTTACAGCTCCCCAAGGACGGCGATCAGGCTGGGTAACATGGTTTTAGATTACTTCGAGATTGGGAGGGGAACGAGACAAGGATGTCCTCTTTCCCCCTTTCTCTTCTCGCTAATGATGGAACCCATAGCCTGGGCCTTCAGGCAATCACGTGAAGTGGGAGCAATCCAGGTAGGCAGTGTGGCCGAATGTGTGGCATTATATGCCGACGACATGCTCTTGTTCCTGAGAGACCCTGGGCCATCACTTAAAGCAGCTCTGGAGGTCCTAGATAAATTTGCCCTATTCTCGGGACTCAAGGCGAATTGGAGCAAGTCGTCAGTCTTACCCCTAGGACCGAATGCAGTGGCCCAAAAAGATAACACCCTGCCACTTAGATGGGTCTCCATCATTACGTACTTGGGGGTTAAAATTACGGCCAATATTCAGGATTATATGACCATCAATCTCCTCACATTGGTTACCAGACTTAAACAGATGACAATGACATGGAAGAACCTCCCTCTCTCTTTGATAGGGCGGGTCAGTCTTATTAAAATGAAATTTTTATCAGTGATTTTGTATTTCCTACGTCACTCTCCTGTATGGGTCCCAAGGAACTTCTTTCAATCTCTTGATAGCATCATTGGGTCATTTATTTGGTCACCACAATCACCTCGTATAAAGTCACTACAGGAACCTTGGGGACAAGGGGGCCTAGCATTGCCGGACTGGCAAAAATATTATTTGGCAGGCCAAATGGTGGTTGCCAGGAAATGGCTAACGGCAGAGGAAGGTTACTCCGCCACGGTTGTGGAAGCGGCATTGCTGGGCTCTTTCACACTTTCTTTCATTCCCTGATCCGGGGATCTGGGCATGTAAGGGTATCAAACTACTAAAGGACATCACCATAGAGGGGGAACTTTGTACCTTTGACCAGTTGAAAGCAAGACACGACCTTCCGAACACTTTTTTCGCTATATGCAACTGCGTCATGCCTTCCAAGTTCAGTTTGCAGGCTTGCGTATCGAGTATTTGCCCTCGGACCTGGAGTCTCTGTTGACTTCAGAGGACCTGGCCAAACCTCTCTTCACGGTCTACAAGTCCCTTTTCAAAAAGACCCCCCCTGGTTTAGTTAAATGTAGGAGGAAATGGGAGAGTGAGATTACTGACATACAAGGGGAAGATTGGGATGACATGTGGGACCATCCTTTTAAGCACCTGGTCTCGGCAAGGGATAGATTGATACACTTTAAATTTTTACATCGAGTCTACTTTACCCCTGCTAGGTTGGCTCGAATTTACCCCTCAGCCAACAGCCGCTGCTGGCGCTGCGATTACACCCCTGCAGATGCTGAACATATTTTTTGGAGCTGCTCACAGATACAACCATTTTGGTCAGGTATTACCGACTGTTTGACGGAGGTGCTCAGTATACCCATACCCAAATCACCTAGGGTGTGTATGATTGGCCTAGTGGAGGAGGTTGTTCCTTCGAGGGCCCATTGTACATTTCTGAACATTGGCCTATTCTATGGTAGGAAGGCCATACTATTGAAGTGGAAGAAGATGGAGGCTCCTACTCTGTCATTCTGGAAAGGTTTAATAAACAAAGTTCTTTCCCTGTACAAGGCGACATATAGATCCAGAGGATGTGAGAAGAAGTTTTACAAAGTCTGGCAGCCTTGGTTAGACTCCTTAGATACAGTGGGTTAACAGGAACAATTGTAAAACGCTGGTGTATGTAACTCATCTGACATTGTAATATCTAACCCTATAGTAGGTACTGTTGACTGCTCTTGAAGGTTCAACGGAAGGTAGTCCATTCTCCAATTAGGGTTGACACGGTGGGCTTGTGTAAATTGACTGCACTGTTATATGGTACACTCTAAATTACTGAGTTGCACGCAAGGCGGGGGGGAGAAAAGGGGTGGGGGGGGAGGGCATCGTGAACTACGTTAGTTCATTGTCCACTGGTTATAGTGGTGGGGTGCCCGCATTGGGCTGTGTTTATAACTGTAACGTTTTTGTTTGTATGTATGTATATATATATGTACTGTACTGTCTTTTAAAATTTAATAAAAAGATTTTTCAAAAAAAAACTACCGTATATACTCGAGTATAAGCAGAGTTTTTCAACACATTTTTTTGGCTGAAACCCCCCTCGGCTTATACTTGAGTGAATGTCCCACTTAAGAAAAAAATGTCCCGAAAATGGACACGAAAAAGGGATGGGACCGTCCCGCTGGGTGCCGCACATGTATCCGCCCGGCGCCCCTGTTAATCTCCCCTCCCTCCCATGCTGTGTGTCAGAGATCTAAATCGGCGTGCAGCCACTGTAACAATGTCCCGCCTCCTAGACCATCTCTTGTGATAGACGGCACACTGATCCAATGCTAGGAATCATTGTGCCGTGTGTCATAGGAGGCAGGACATCGTTACCGCGGCTGCATGGCGATTCAGATCCAGCTCTGACACACAGCGTGACATTTCATTAACAGGCACTGGTAGGCTGCATGTCATGGGCACTAATAGGCTGTACATGATGGGAACTGGCAGGTTGCATGCCATGGGCACTGATAGGCTGTACATGATTGGCACTGGCAGGCTGCATTTCATGGGCACTGGCAGGCTGCATTTCATGGGCACTGATAGGCTGTACATGATGGGCACTAGCAGGCTGCATTTCATGGGCACTGATAGGCTGTACATGATGGGCACTAGCAGGCTGCATGTCATGGGCACTGATAGGCTGTACATGATGGGCACTGACAGGCTGCATTTCCCACCCTAGGCTTATACTCTAGTCAATAAGTTTTCCCATTTTTTGTGGTAAAATTAGGTGCCTCGGCTTATATTTGGGTTGGCCTATATTCGAGTATATACGGTACTCCCAAACTGAATGAACACCATTGTTGGCATTAATTAGAAATGTGGAAAAATTGGGAAAGAAACTGCGCTATGGGTTCTAACAAGGCAAACAAGCCAAACACTTACTACAGGTTAAACTAATAACCCAAAGGGGCAGCAGCAACTATACCGTGTACAACAGTGAAAGTTTTATAGGAAAGCAAAAAAGCTGCACGTACCAATAAACATGTAATACCTTAATATGTGGAAACTCACTTTAACTAAGACCCCTTGTGACGGGGAACATATGCTTGAAATAAATGCCGATATAGTATCTAGTCGATCTAACGGCTAGAAATGACCTAATTATTGGCATAAAAAACACCCAGTGATAAACCTGTCAAAGGTAATGGTATCTTAAGTGAACCACATGAAGTGAAGAGTGAAAGCATATATTAACTAAATATGCAAAAGCATCCAAAAGTAAAAATCATGTGATGGTGAAAAGTTCAAGTGAAAATAATAATATTTTAGCAAAACAGTCCAATAAAGGTGTTTGTAATTCGAAAGTAAAAAACACTTGAGATCATGTTTTAGAAAATTCCCAGGAGTGACCATTCAATGGCGAAATAGCTTTTTCACGTTGCGTGACTTGCCAGAAGTACCACCACCAGAGAGAATTGGCCGCTTACCAGAGATATGTGACCCTCCGTCACAGAGGGTCAAACAAGCATTAGAATGGATTGTCTGTTAGATTAGCCTCCATTGGTACATCAGTCTCAACCCTTGCTTGCTTCAGACACTGGATTCAGGATAGACATCTGGATCTCCCTCCAGAATGGTGACCACCAATAAGGATAGATGTATATATATCCCTCCAGATATCAGCAGGACATGCGTACCATGTAAAGGAATAAAAAAAAATTAAAAAATAAAATAAAGTAAAGAAAATAAAAAAAACTTCCATAGTGTGATAACGTCACTGTTTATTTAAAAATAACATAGAAACTTACATTGAGGTAAAAACGATCAACCAACGATATCCAGTGCACCGGCCGGTTGCACTTAAGGACAAAAGTGATAAATCAGGAAAAGCTGCAGCAGGTAATAAAGTAGAGGTGGTGACCGTGCATCGCTCGCCCAAACGCGTTTTCGTGATACCTCACGTCGTCTGGGGACAAGAGCGACACACTGTCTCACCTCTTTAAAATCCGTGTTTACCAATGGCTTCCTGCTCCGAGTGCGCAACCAGCGTGATGACGCAACATGGCGTCCGACTCCGAGTGCGCATGCGCGACGGACGTGATGACGTGGGCGGCGGCAAAACGCCGCCAATTCAGAGCCGCCAAACCAATGACGAGTCTAGACTGCGACGCCGCGCCATTATGAGGGGACAGTGTCAACATACTATGTCAGTGCACAGCGCCGCAATATAAGCCCACAGTTCCTTCATTTGATGCATCTGACTACTCAATTGGTCTAGACAATACTCACACACATATTGAATACCGATCCGAGTATGTTAAACTCCTCAAGGTAAACATATATGGTTGTGCTTTATCAAAAACGCTTACATGCAACAGTGAAGATTTAAAATTTAAAAATAAAATAAAAATGTAGTTGTGCTATTAACATTTGGTTTATACTGCTACATTGATCTTGTAGTCATTATATACAATATGGGACTAAATTAGCCTCAGTGGAACCCCAATATATCATAGGTAAAGGCTTGTAACCAACTCAGTACACAAAGCCACAAAAATAAAAATAAAAATAAAGATGATCCGGATGTCTATCCTGAATCCAGTGTCTGAAGCAAGCAAGGGTTGAGACTGATGTACCAGTGGAGGCTAATCTAACAGATAATCCATTCTAATGCTCGTTTGACCCTCTGTGACGGAGGGTCACATATCTCTGGTAAGCGGCCAATTCTCTCTGGTGGTGGTACTTCTGGCAAGTCACGCAACATGAAAAAGCTATTTCGCCATTGAATGGTCACTCCTGGGAACTTTCTAAAACACGATCTCAAGTGTTTTTTTTACTTTCGAATTACAAACACCTTTATTGGACTGTTTTGCTAAAATATTATTATTTTCACTTGAACTTTTCACCATCACATGAATTTTACTTTTGGATGCTTTTGCATATTTAGTTAATATATGCTTTCACTCTTCACTTCATGTGGTTCACTTAAGATACCATTACCTTTGACAGGTTTATCACTGGGTGTTTTTTATGCCAATAATTAGGTCATTTCTAGCCGTTAGATCGACTAGATACTATATCGGCATTTATTTCAAGCATATGTTCCCCGTCACAAGGGGTCTTAGTTAAAGTGAGTTTCCACATATTAAGAAAAAAAGTGACTTTTCCATTAGTCTAGAGTTCTTCCCTAGCTATAGGGTAAAGTTGCCATTAAACCACAAAGGCCCAGCATGGTTAAGTGGGTGCAGTAATCCGAAAAAGTGGTCAACAAATCACAGGTCGCTTAAATCAACTGCTTATAAATTTTGTCATTGGTTCTGTCTTAATCACAGACATGAACTGAGTTTATTAACAGCCATGTCCTGTCATGCCATATACTAAGGACTCTGGAGAGATATCATTTTTAATTACTGAAACCAGCCAGAGCTTCAGTGTAGATGTACACGCCTTTGCTTAGCAAGACTCGCTTGGCAGCTATATTCTTTGGTTACTGTCATGGGATTACATAAATGTCAACCTCCTGCCCTTTGCAATAGCAATAAGTGGACACCAGCAGCAAAGCTGGCCTTGTATTTATAAAGCTGGCCTCTAAAGTAGTTAGAACTCAATTCGACCTTGAGAAAGACTCAAGAACAAGCAGCGGGTTCCTGGGCGGTGATTAATTGACCTGGTCTCACTTTCCTGCGAGCAGCAGCATGGAGAGATAATTCACAGATACACCAGATAAAGGAGAGTTGAAAAAAAGTGCACAAAAGACAAGATAGAGAAAAGGCAAAAGGAAGAGAAGAAATAGGGGAGAAAAGCAGAGCAGAGCAGCCCAGCCCAGCAGACCATTTGCAGCAGCTAACGACTTGTTCATTATGAGTGATGATGGATAAAGACTTCTCACGCTGTGATGGGATGGAGATTTATATGCATAGATCTGTCTCCCAACTTGGGAGAGAGATCATCATCATTTAATTCTATCTCAGCGGTCAGAGATGGGCGTCCGGAGGAGCTAGGTACCACAGCGTGCTGTCAGCTGGCACAATCTGAGCGCGTGCAGCTGGAACATCTGGAGCAAGCTGCCCAAGGCCCAGGCTGAACAATAGAGTCTGGAGCTCTGCCAAATTGCTTGCAGACGTTGGCAGCAGAATGAGGCTCCTGTCCCCTCTGCCTCTCGCTCATTCTTTATGAGGATCTGATCTCTCCCAGGCTTCCTTATCTGTCCCTGGGAATATGGCCTTGAGATTGCTCTCCCGTGTCCTTCACCACCTTATCTCTCACCACTTTTATTAAAAACTTGCTCCCCCCCTTTACTCACGGCTGTCAATAGCTTGTTAAACCTTGTGATGAATGGAATGCTAGTTGTTGGGGCGAGGCATAACCGCTCAAAGGTTTTTTTTGGGAACAGTTTAAACTTTATTACATTTCTAGGTTAGCAGAAAATGCTGTTCCCTTAAAAAGGAACAAGAAATTATAAATGTGTCTACATAGTCAAAACTTTTTTTCTTTTCCTTTTCCTAGAGTGAGGAAATGAACCCTCTGTTGAGGTTTTATTGCTGTCCCTGTTAGGTAGACTCACCCATTCTGCTTGTCCTGGTGGCTATTGTCACTAAGACAGAAAGTTTTTTGAAATCTAAATGTTATGGTTGTTACCAGGAAAAAAGGTGAGAATAAATCTCCCAATGGAGACACCTATTCCAGGGAGGGGAGTTTTTCTCACTCTGCAGAGATTTATTTCCAGTTCCTGTTATATCTATGGAGTTGGGGAATAAAGGGAATTCTTTCCAAAGGGACTGCAAATGCGTTTAACACTTCCCTAAACTGCCCAAAGTGATATTAAACCCAGGCTATGAAAAACTCTCATTACATGCTATATAACAGTCTGCATTATTACAAAGTCACTAAAGCATTTGTTTTGTGTAGAGTAAAATATACCTGGTTGATCTTGCCTTTACCTTTCCTATCTTCTCTGTGTCCCCACTGCAAGTTGAGATTGTATAGACCAGCTGGTGTCCTCTACTGAGCATGCTCAATTTTAGTTCCCTTACAAGCTTGTCCTCCTTTTTCTTATCAGTTTAGCCCACATAACTATACAATTACACATGTGGGCCTACAAACAGTGGTAGATGGCAATCCCCTCCCTCCTCCTTCATGTACTCCTATTGCTAAACACTATGCAGGGTGGGATATAGTATGCTGATTGAATGCATTTACTAAAAAACTCACAAAATGCTTAGTTTTAATATTAATAAGTATTAAATATATCGAATGTAATTGCCAACACCTGTAATGCAAAAAAAATAAAAAAAGATGCAGGTGCTGTCTGAACAGAAAGCTAGTGTCAATCACCATTGATGTTCAATAAAGATTTATAGGGTGCCGTAAAACAGATGTTTTTTTTTTTTTTTTTTTAATATCACAATCACACATATGGGCATACAAACAGTGGTAAATGGCAATCCCCTCCCTATTCCTCCTCCATGTTTTTTTTTTTTTTATATCTATATTTTAATCTGCTCATCTGAAACAATTTTTTTTTTGGTCATGTGACCAGCACAGCACCAATCAGGGCTGTGCAGGCACAGAATCATACTGCACTAATAGAAGCCCCTCCCCAAAGGATCTTTCCCTGCAGAGCCCAAGGAACAGGGAAAGACCATGTGATACACAAAAGAGCTGCAGAGATAAGGATAAAAAAAACAAAAAACAAAACTATATATATATGTTTTATGTTAATTATGGCCATTAACACTTAATATCACCTTAAAATAGTTTTTACACACATTTTAACTGCTTGCCGACCAGCCACCGTCATTATACTGCGGCAGGTCAGCACGATCCCGCAAACCGTCGTAGCTATACGTTGGCTCGCAGGATCGGGATAGCAGGCACACGCACATGCCTGCTGCACTGCGAGGGTGCTGATGCTCATGGCCGACGGTCGTGATGACCACCGGCCACGAGCGATTGTGGGCACGAGAGGCAGAATAGGGACGTGTGTGTGTATAAACACACAAATCCCTGTTCTGTGAGGAGAGACAGATTGTGTGTTCCTAATAGCTAGGAACCATGATCTGTCATGTCCTCTACGTCAATCTCCTCCCACTACAGTTAGAACATACACAGGGAACACAGTTAACCCCTTCCCTGCCAGTGACATTTTTACAGTAATCAGTGCATTTTTATAGCACTGATCGCTGTATAAATGCTCCCAAAAATGTGGCAATAGTATCCAATGTGTCCACCATAATGTAGCAGTCCTGATAAAAAAATTGCAGATCGCTACCATTACTAGTAAAAAAAAAATAATAATAAAAATTCTATAAATCTATCCCCTATTTTGTAGACGCTATAACTTTTGAGCAAACCCATCAATATACGCTTATTGTAATTTTTTTTTAATCAAAAATATGTAGAAGAATACATAACGGCTTAAACTAGGAAAAAATTCGCTTTTTTTTTTTTTTAAAAAAAGGGGGATACTTATTATAGCAAAAAGTACACATATTGTGTTTTTTTTTTTTTTTCAAAACTTGTCGCTCTTTTTTTGTTTATAGCGCAAAAAATAAAAACTGCAGAGATGATCAAATACCACCAAAAGAAAGCTAGATTTGTGAGAAAAAAAGGACATAAATTTTGTTTGGGTGCAGTTTTGCAGTGCCGAATCGCTAAAAATGGCCCGGTCATTCAGTAGCCAAATCTTCTGGGGATGAAGTGGTTAATATAAGGCAAAATACTAAGTAAAATACTAAGAAAACAAAATGTGCGGTGAGTGTATGCCAATACTACTCTTATTCTGTAGCTGCAGTGCATACCCCAGGCCTGGCTCTTCTGTTTGGCAGGGGTGCCTAGAGACCAAGGCAGGTTGAAGAGAACTACAATTCTAGGTAATTAAGAAAAAACAGTGCACATGTATGCGTTTCAAATGTGTATTTAGTGATTTGCTTAGAGTTCAGATTTTATCCTCGACTTTGAACTGAAAGTGTTAGCCCACCTAAACAGTACAGAAGTCAGCCCCTGGCTGAGGGCTGAATCAATAAAAAGGATTTTTCCCAATAATGTCTCACATACCCGAGTTTCTCTGAGAACCCTTCCTGCGTTTTAGAGCTTTCTCCAAGATCTCACGCATGGTTACACTGGTACTGTCCACCTGGATCAAAGAGAATCCATGGGCCGCATTTCTGTAAAGAAGAATTATATTAATGTACAATATTAACAAAAAACTTGGGAATAAAAAATGTTGTGGTTAATAAACAAAAACACATAGAAAAAAAAAGCAGAGCTTAGCAATATTTTGTTCAGAAGAATGTTAGAGGTTAAAGGAGAAGTCCAGCCTGAGCTTGTTTGGCTGGGCTTCTCCGATAGTTCACAGGAGAAAAATTCCTTTTGCACTCCTGCAACCCATTTTCAGCAGAGAGCAGACTGAATTCCGCTTTCTGCTGACGTCACAGAAATCTGTCCATGTCTGCGCCATCCCAATAATGGGAGTCTGGATCCACCAGGTGCCTGGACTGAAACCCATCTCAGCCCCTCTGCCTCTCTGCTCCCCGCTGAGAGCCTGAGCCTGACCCCGCCCCTCCAGAGCAAGAGTGCTGCTGATTAACAGTCAGCAGCTCTTTGCTCAGGGAGCTGTGAGAACTGAGTGATGGGCGATGTTCAATCGCTCGGTTCTCAGTGAAGAGGCACCAGGGGGACAGATGCAGCATCGGACCGATGAGGCATCCACCTAGGTATGTTGTCTCTTAACAGATATACAGTACTATGCAAAAGTTTTAGGCAGGTGTGAAGAAATGCTTTAATGTAAGAATGATTTCAAAAACATTTTTTGAATTCTTTAGTTTTATCAATTTTAAAAAAGCAAAGTGAGTGAGAGGAAGAAAAATTTAAATCAAATCAATATGTGGTGTGACTACCCTTTGGCTTCAAGCAGCATCAATTCTTACACTTGCACAAAGTCAGGGATTTTGTAGGATTACAAGTCAAGTGTATGCTTAACCAATTACACCAAGCAGGTGCTAAAGATCATCAAATTCATATGTAGGTTGAAACACATTCATTAACTGAAAAAGAAACTGTGTAGAAAGCTTAAAGGGTTTGTTACCCAACACTTCATATTCCTGATATGTGCCTGCTATAACATGTACTTGTATGAAAAAGTTTCCTTTTCTCTTTGTATTTCTTCCTATGTGTAAAATCCCTGGTGATTCCTACGAGTCCCTCTGCTTTCCTATTAAAAGCTGACCACACTAAGCAGGAGAAAACATTTAGGTCAGTTCTCTAGCTATGCTGGGAACTCATTATGCTCTCCTCCAATGATCATACTTGTCCTGACATGCCCCCGCTGCACAGCCATTCACTGGGAATATCAGTGTACTGCTGCTTCTCCTCCTCCCCCCCAGCTCTTATGCAGCTGAGAACAGAGGGTGCGTGATTACTCATTAAAAAAAGAAAATGTATAATGTTTTTTTTTTTTTTTCCATTCAAAAGTTTATTAACATTGAAAAATAAACATACAAATGCACATTTGTTCAGGTAGAGAAGGAATAATTGTGCAATATCATTACATTAATGTAGTGTTTTCCACTACCAATAATCTGAAACAAACATGTAACTTATTGACTTTTCATGTCTCCAACTTAAGCTGAGACAAGTGCTAGGTAGTCAACCATATTTGGAGTAACTAGTTAACCAAGACTATGCATTTGTAACTTTGGGTCATGTCATGACCCGCTCATTCAACGGGTTTAGGTGTGGGAGAGAGGAGAAAGAGAGAAAGGGAAAAATGGTTGTGTGGGGGGGAGGGAAGGGGAATGAACAGGTATGTGGTGTTCGCGCATCGGTTTAACAAGGCGTGTGTAACTCAGCTGGGATCTTCGTTAATACTCTGACATGTGTCAGTATGGCTGATCACCGGATCAGGAATCAGTAACATTCTTCCTGAGGTCTTCGTAATGTTGTGTGTATCTAAAGGTGAGCCATGGCATCCAAGTTGTGTGAAATTTTTCAACAGAGTCCTTTGACTGTGCTATAGTTTCCTCCATGTCACAAATGTCCTTAATTTTCGCTAACCAGTCTTTGACTGTTGGGGTGCTGGTAGACTTCCAGTGTAGCGGTATAAGGGCTTTAGCCGCGTTCAGTAAGTGTCTAGTCAGTGATTTTTTATATCGCTTGAGCGAGAACGAGGTGACATGGAGTAAACAACAAGCTGCGTCTAACTTCATAGAGGTCTCTGTGATATGCTGGATTATCTCTCTTACCTTTGTCCAATATTGGGTTATCATAGGGCATTGCCACCAAATGTGTAGCAGAGTTCCTGTCTCCTTCTGACATCGCCAGCATTGGTCTGACGACTGTGGGTACCATTTATTTACTTTATCAGGTGTAGCATACCAGTGCGTTAACAATTTATAGGCGGTTTCTTGCGTTCTGGTACTCAGAGAACATTTATGTGTTAAGATGCATACCTTTTGCCATTGCTCGTCAGTTATCCCTATGCCCAAGGCTCCTGACCATTTCTCTCTGAGTCTCTCCGTCGGGCAGTCATCTGAGTCTTGTAACCACGCATGAGCTAGTGAGGTGGCTTTCTGTACAGGGCTACCTTCTAGGCACACTGATTCCATTTCTGTCAAACTTTTAGTGAAGTATTCTTTGTGAGGCCTCTGATTGAGGTAGCTATGTAATTGGAAGTAAGACCACATCGGCATGTGTTGTAGGCTATTATCCATCTGTAAGGACGCGAAGTCCTTAATTTGTGCGTTTTGAAAACAATGTGTGGCAAGGAGAGGCGAGCGTGGGTTTGTCGCCCTCAGGAACCGTCTGTCTTCGCCCGGTGGGAAATCAGGGTTTTGGTAGATAGGCGTGAGTGGACTCAAGGGGGTGGATAATTTGGAATTTTTAACTACTTGGTGAAAGACTTTTAGGGTAGTGTTAATCAAGGGATGTTGCTTTAGGTCCTGTGAATAGTGGGGCTCTGGGATCCATGGGGAGTATCTCAGCTGAAGTGAGCATAAGTCACTCTCCAGGGTCACCCAGTCCTTGATGTTATCATGGCAGTGCCAGTCTATTATCCTGGCTATATGTGCGGCGTGGTAGTACTGCTTAAAATTTGGCAATCCCATCCCTCCTCTCTCTTTGGGTTGATATAACAGTGTGACTCTGATGCGTACTCGTTTGTGGGCCCACACGAATTGGTTCTGAGTGGATTGCAGTTGTTTAAAAAATGCTGAGGGTATGTGTATGGGTAGAGTCCTAAAGAGGTATAACAGTTTGGGTAGAACTACCATTTTGCAAATGGCAGCCCTGCCAAACCACGAAAAGTTCTTGGGGTGCCACCCTGCCAGATCTGATGATATTGTTTTAAGAAGCGGTGGGAAGTTGCATTCATATACCTGGCTGATTCGTGGAGGTAGCCAAACCCCCAGATATTTAAGTGCTTTAGTTACCCATCTGAATGGGTTGTTGTTTTTTACTAGTTTATGCATGTCTTCGGGTACGTTTATGTTTAAGGCCTCTGACTTGGACAAGTTGATTTTCAGGTTTGATAAATAACCATATAAGGAGAATTCCTTTAAGAGGTTAGGGAGAGATACGTGGGGGTTGGTTAGAAAAAACAGTAAATCATCCGCGTATGCGGCTATCTTGTAGTTCGAATTTGATATGTGGAATCCTTGGATACTAGGATTTAATCCTACCATCCGGATAAAGGGTTCTAGCGATAAAATGAACAGGATGGGTGATAGTGGACACCCTTGTCGGGTGCCATTGGCTATATGCACCGTATCTGATAAAGTTCCGTTAATGCGGAGTCTAGCCGTTGGGTTCCTATAGAGGGTCTCTATCCATGACATCATATGTGTGCCTAAACCCACGTACCTACATGTCCCCAACATGAAATCCCAGGCTACTCTATCGAAGGCCTTCTCCGCGTCCGTGGAGAGGAGAAGGCCTTCGATTTTTCGCACATGGGCAGCGTGGATAAGGTTGAGTGACTTTGTCACGTTATCTCTCGCCTCCCTTCCAGGCATAAATCCTGCCTGTTCTGGGCCTATCAAAGTGTGTAAGCAAGGTTTCAGTCTGTTGGCGATGATTTTCGCCATTATTTTCACGTCTAGGTTAAGCAGTGAGATTGGTCTATAGCTCGTGCATTGGGAGGGTTCCTTGTCGGGCTTTAACAGTATTGTGATGTGGGCTTCTAGGAGTGATTTTGTGTTTTCCCTTGGAAGCATGAAGGAGTTTAAGGCTCTTGTTAGGGGACCTGCCAGTATATCGGTGAATGTCTTATAGTAGATAGATGTATATCCATCTGGACCTGGGCTTTTCCCTGTTTTCAACTCTCTAATTGCTGATTGGACTTCATCTGATGTTATGGGTTGGTCGAGGAGTTCACTGTCTGCTTCTGACAATTTCGGCATTTTGGAAGTAGTCAGGTAATTCTGTATAAGTTCCTTCCTGCCTTCAGTCAGGTCGGTTGGTCTGTGTTGTTGGGGGAGGTTGTATAGTTGCGTGTAGTAGTCTTGAAAGTGTTTGGAAATCTGGTCATCCGTAATATCTAGTCTGCCTTCCCTGTTAGTTATGCCCGCGATGTGGTTCCGGAGACGGGGACCCTTTAGTGCCCTGGCTAAAAATTTGCCTGTCTTGTCACCGTACTCATAGTACACCTTGCGTTTGAAGAATAGGAGTCGTTTGGAGATGGCCTCCAAAGATTGTTGTAGTGTTTTGCGTGTGTCCATCAGTTCCTTCGCCACAGTCTTGGTTAGGGATAGCTTGTGTTGTGATTCAAGTTGGGATATTTTGTTTGTTAGTCTAATGATTTCCCTATCTCTGTCTTTTTTGCGTTGGGATCCCATTCTCATTAGAATTCCCCTTATGGTGCACTTGTGGGCTTCCCAGATCATTAATGGATCCATGCTTTGCGTATTGTTGTGCTTAAAATAGTCTCTCAGATGAGAGGTCACTTCTGGTAAAAGAGTGTGGTCAGTCAATAGGGAGGAATTTAGTCTCCACGTAGGGGGGCTTTTCCCTGGGGGTACAGTGGAGAGTGTGATAGATATGGGGGAGTGATCAGATAATGATTGGATCCCTATTTCAGCTTTGGAAAGTAGGTGCAAGTCTCTGCGGGAGATAAATAAATAGTCAATCCTGGTGTACTTAGTGTGGGGCGCTGAGTAGAAAGTGTAATCCCTCCCTTCAGGGTGGAGGAAACGCCAAGCGTCGATCAGATGTAGGGTGTGTAGGAGCTTCTTAAATGATTTTAACATTTTGTAGGCCATATGTGATTTGCCCGTGGAGGTGTCGTATGTTGGGTTCAAAGGTAGATTAAAATCTCCTCCTAGAATAATGCAGCCTTCACTAAAACCTTCTAACATGCGTATTAATTTCCTGCAGAAGGATAGGTGCAATCTATTGGGAAAGTAGACGTTAGCCAACGTGACCGGGTTGCCATTATAGAGACCTTTAAGGAAAATATATCTGCCCTCCGGATCTATCAGTTTGTCTTTGAAGACGAAGGGAGCCTCTCTACTAATCAGTATCGAGACCCCCTTCGTCTTGGCTTGGTCATTAGTAGCATGATAGGCTTCTGTGAAGAAGGAATCAGTGAGCCTGGGTATGCCCGACGACTTAAAGTGGGTTTCCTGTAAAAAAGCGAAGTGCGGCCTACCTTTCTTAAGTCCCCTCAGTAAGGATGACCTTTTTTCTGGTATATTTAGGCCTTGTACATTGTGTGAGATGACCGTTGCGTGTTGGCTCAGTGTGGAGTATGCCATGGTTCCGGAACGGAGAGACTCAGAGAGACGGTTCCTGTGGGCGACACTCAATGGCAAAGCGTTAGACAAACGGCAAGAGAGAAAGTAAAAATACAAGCTAATAATCGACTTCACTGAGTATGTCTGTTGCGTGTCAACCGGTGCGAACACCGACCTGTCAAATTAAAAGGTTGAGGGTAAAGGTGGGGGTGGGGGTTGGTTAAGAGAGTGAATAGGTTCAGACCTATGCAATAGTATCCTATCGAATAGGTGTCAGTATAGTGTGTCCTGTTGTGACAATGGTCTCGACAGGACACCCTTTTGGGGGTTGGAGGGAGGCTGCACCTCTTTCTGACAAAGCAGAGCAGGCGGGTCTACTGGCTAAAGAGTAGTGGTCACACAAGGTGGAGGGTGGGAGACCGCAACCTATTGTGGCAATGGAAAGGTGTTGGTTGGGCTCTTTGACACTGTAGAGCCTATCAATCTGTTGGCTCTTCAGCTAATACCATAGTGGATTCTATATTCAATTCAATTGGACTATTAAAACGGTAAACTTAACATAACATTTTGGAGGTATAGAAGCATTTCAGTAGTACATCATATACACCTATAGTCCCAATGACCATGAGAGACAGGCAAAAATAAAAAAAAAAGGGAAAAAGGAAAAGAAAGAGTCCTGTTCTGTTTGTGTTCCTCGTTGTGTCGCTCCCCAGCTCCAGTCACTTCACCCATTGAAGTCGGCTTATCTGCGTGGGTGTATTAGTGTATCAATCTTGAGTCGCATCTATGGGAGAAGTTCACCAGCTATGGCCGCGATCTGTTTAGGAGACAAGCGCTTCGGCGACCATCTCCGTGTGGTCAGTGTCAGCATTCAGCCGCTGCGTCCTCGTGGTGTGTATGGATGCGTTAAGTGGCTTCAGGAAATAAGATGTTTCTTATAAACTTACGGTGGGTTGTAAAGCTTGTGGGTATTCCCTTATAGTGTGGAAGTTTATGAGTGGAGCAGAGGTGTAGGACTGATCAAGTCAGCCTGTACTTTCATGGTCTCAGGTAGCATCGTGGACTGCAATATAGATGTATATCGTCTCATGTAACTAGGACTCATCGTCTCGTGCTCTGGAGGCATGGGCTCTGCTGTTGTTCGGTGTGCCTGCTATCGAGCCGCTGGGGCGGCTTTGCTTCAGCTTCTTCTTCTGGTGTCTTTTCTCAGGGGAGGTCAGTGGTGAGCCCGGAGGACTGCGATCCAGGGGAGGTAAGCGGAATTCTTGATACCATTCAGGGAGGTCTACAGGACCCAGATGTAGTGCGGTGCAGAACTCCTCTAAGTCTTCTGGTGACCTTAGTGCGTGTTGCCTGCCATTGTGCATCACAATCAGAGCAAAGGGGAACCTCCATGTGTATCTGAGTTCTTTCTCACGGAGTCTGTCCAGCAGGGGGCGGAGGGCCCTCCTGTTTCTCAGTGTTATTTGGGAGAGATCTTGAAAGAGCATTATGGTTTCTCCATTAAATATGATCTGCTCGTTTCTGCGTGCCTTTTGCATTATCTCCTCCTTTAGTGTGAAGCTTTGTAAGCAACATATTACATCCCTTGGTGGCATGTTATCAGGCCCCCTGGCCCTCAGGGCTCTGTGCGCCCGGACAAATTCTATGTCTGTGTCCTCCGGCCGTTCCAATAGGCTATTAAACACTCGTCTGAGGGCCGGGTTGATTTGGTCGGCTTCCACCGTCTCGGGTATGCCCCTGACCCTTATATTGCACCTCCTCCCCCTGTTATCGAGGTCCTCTAAATGTCTGTTCATCTCGATGAAGTGGTTTGAATGGGAAAGAGTGACCCTGTCCAATCTGTGGATAGCCTTTTCCCTCTGTTTCCCCGCGGTTTCAGCGTCTATCATGCGGTCATTTAGTACCATGAGGCTGGACTTAAGATCCGTGATGGCCGCCGAAAAGGACGATTTAATGTCTGCCGCTATTATGGCCATGTCGGAGTACGTCAGGGGGAGATTGGGGTGTGAGGGTCCCCTACCGTTATCCTCTGTAGCCGATTGGGAGTCCTCACTGAAGTCCTCTGTTGCACGCGTCGGCGCCATCTTGGGGCCTGTACTCCCGAGCGAGCGGGACTGGCTTTTGAATAAGTCGGAGATGTTCCGTCCCTTCAAGGCTGCTGCCGACTTCCGTGACCTGGTGTGTGGTGTTCGGTATCCAAGTTTGCTCATTATCGGGGGTGTATAGTGTCAAAGAGCGGGTGTTAGGCTGCGGTTTCTCCGGAGCTCCTCTAGCAAGCTGCCATCTCCGTTGCGCGCCAAGCCACGCCCCCCTGTATAATGTTTTTTTTTTATATCTATACATTTAATTTCTATTTTAAACGGAATAAATCATTTACAAATCACTTAAAAAGGAAAAGTACAGCCAAAGCTCATTTTGGTTGTACTTCTCCTGGGGATAATAGGAGTGCAGTTCTTTCTGAATCTGTTTTCAGCAGACAGTTTGCTGAAGTCCATTGTCTGCTGATGTTACTGAGCCAGTCCAGGCTTGGATAAGACAGCGACATGGGTCAGGATCTGTCCACATGCCTGGACCAGCACCCGGCTTTGCTTCTCAGTGAGCCGCTAAGAGCATGAGCCGACCACTCCCTCCACAGCCCATCGCTCCAGTGAGCGATTAGGAGCAGAGAGCAATGACTGACAATCAGCAGCTCTCTGCTCAGAGAGTTGTGAGAACTCAGCCATCGGCGGTGTTTGATCGCTCGGTCCTCATTGTTAGAGCCAGCAGGGGACCGATGCTGCATCCACCTAGGTAAGTATAAATCTGCAAAAACCCCAAACACCATACAGGGGGTCCCCTACTTACAAACATCCGACTTACAAACGACTCCTACTTACAAACGGAGGGAGACAACAGGAAGTGAGAGAAAATCCACCCCTAGGAAGGGAAATTCACTCCTGTAAGAGTTAATATGGGAAAAAGGTGTCTCCACTGATGCTTTATCACCAGTCCATGCTTCCTTAACAACCCAAAATTTTCAAAATCCAATTGTCATTGGGACAGAAGGTGAGGTGAAATCTTCTGAGCAGGGGCACAGACAGAAAAACAAATGTTACAGGGGTGATAATCCTTCTCTATGCTATCAAAAAAACTTAAAAATAGATTTTTTGGCTGGAGCTTCACTTAAAAAATGTACCTGTTCCGACTTACAAACAGATTCAACTTAAGAACAAACCTACAGTCCCTATCTTGTTTGTAACCCGGGGACCCCCTGTATTTCTTTTTAACTGGTTGAGGAACAGCCAAACTCTGCTACTAAGGTAAGGTTGTGGAATACAGTATTATGTCACAGGTCATACACCATGGCAAGACTAAGCACAGCAACAATACACAAGATAGTTATATTTCACCAGCAAGGTCTCTTCCAGGCAAAGATTTCAAAGCAGAATGTGGTTTCAAGATGTGCTGTTCTAAGCTCTTTTTAAGAAGCACAATGCAATGGGCAGCATTGAGGAGCATAGATAGAGTGGTTGGCCAAGGAAATTGAATGCAGCAGATGAAAGACACATCATGCTTCCTTCCCTTCCACATCAGATGTTCAGCAATGCCATCAGCACAGAACTGTCAGAAACCAGTAAGACCCAGGTACACCCATTTACTGTTTGGAGAAGTCTGGCCAGAAGCGGTCTTCATGGAACAATAGCATCCATAAAGCCATACCTACAACATGGAAACAAGGGTAAGCGACTTAACTATGCATGAAAACATAGGAATTGGGGTGCAGAAAAATGTCAGCAGGTGCTCTGGACTAAAAAAACAAACAAAAGAATGGAAAATTTATATCAAATACTTACCGTCATTTTCCTTTCCTGATAGGCTCCATAGCAGCATACGTGTGGGTTAGCCCCGCCTCCATAACTACCCAATAGGACTCCTCTCCCATAAATCTTTGCTCCTGGCTGCTATCCGTGTTCCGTAACTAGCCTACTCCAGACATTTGGGAGGGAACTCCTGCTGCCATGGAGCCTATCAGGAAAGAAAAATTACGGTAAGTATTTGATATAAATTTTCCATTTTCCTGACAGGCTCCATGGCAGCATACGTGTGGGAAATAACTCGCCAAACACACCCGGGCGTGCAAAAATGTTGAGCAAAGAAACCAAAATTTATTTCACATTGTCAACCGACAATACTTGTAAACCAAAATTAATAGAAGACAGAGCAGCTGGTTCAACACAATAATGGGAAACAAATGTATTAATTGAATACCTGCCGAGATGCTGCCCACAAGGTCGAGATACTCCGGGTCGAATGAGCCGTCACTGCCTCAGGAGGAGCCAAGCCCTTTGCTTTATATGCCCTTTGAATGGTTTGGACGATCCAAGATGAGATTGATCTAATTGAAGCTCGCATCTCCTTGTTCTTGCCGTGGAGAAGCACAAAAAGAAATTCTGTACGTCTGAAAGAAGCCGTAGCTTCCAGATACTGCTTCAATGTGTGACCTACATCCAACAGATGAATCTCTTGATTGTCTGTTGTTTTAAACGTAGGTAGAACGGTTTCCTGATTTTCATGAAATATTGACGTTACTTTAGGGTTTGATCCTAATATCGGAATTAATACTGCTCTGTCTGGAAAAAAGGTCAGGAAGGGTTCCTCCGACCCTAGACTCCTAATTTCTGACACTCTTTTGGCTGAAGTTATAGCCACCAAGAAAGTGGCCTTGAGAGTGAGGTCTCTTAAAGACAAAGGTTGATCGGGATCTCTTCCGAGATTAGAAAGAAAGTCCAGTACTAAAGGAAGGTCCCATTTGGGGAAGCTAGGTCTTCTTTGAGGCCTAAGCCTGATAGCTCCCTTAAAGAATTGTCGTATTAGAGAATGATTTGCCCATGAGACTCCCGTGAAGGCCAAGATGGCTGAGATTTGTACTCTTAATGAGCTGACTGCCAAAGATAGTTCAAGTCCTGATTGGAGAAAACTCAATATATCTTGGACTGCTGGAGAATTGCAAGAATTTGACCTGGAAGACATGTGGACAGTAAATCTGGACCATATGCATTTGTACACCCTATTCATACTCTTTCGTCTGGCACTAAGAAGGGTTGGAATCGCTTCTTTCGGACACCCCAGGGCTTCTAGCCACCCCCTCTCAAGAACCACACCCTGAGGTGTAGACAGGACAGGCACGGGTGTAACATTGTGCCTTGGGATAGTAGATCCGGCCTGAGAGGCAGTGGAACTGGATCTTGGTAGCTGAGGAGTAGCAACAGAGGGAACCAAGGCCTGTCGGGCCAGAATGGAATCACGGCAATAATCTCTACCTTCTCTGTTCTGAGCCTCCGAAGGAATTGCAGAATCACAGGAACTGGAGGGAAGGCGTAGGCTCTCCGAAACTTCCAACAATCCGTGAGAGCATCTGTCCCGTATGACTGAGGGTCCCTGAACCTCGAGTAATATTTGGGCATCTTGTGATTGCACGGCGAAGCGAACAGATCGACCTCTGGAGATACTCCCAGGGTCAGAAGCCAATCGAATACATCTCTGTGGAGGGACCACTCGTTGTTGTCCATTTTGACCCGTGATAGAAAGTCCGCTTGAACAGTCTGGATCCCTGGAATGTAAACTGCAGAAATGTTGGACACATTCTTCTGAGCCCAGTTCATTATTGGCTCCACTTCTTGCAATAGGGACCAGCTGCGAGTTCCACCTTGCTTCCTTATATAAGCCACCGCGCTTGTATTGTCCAACCTTAGCCTTACAGACGACTTCTCCACTAGATGGCGAAATGAAAGGAGCGCCTGAAAGGCTGCCCTTAACTCCAGGATGTTGGAAACAACCCTTTGAGATGGGAATGTCCATCTGCCCTGAGCTACATCTGAAAGGCAATGAGCGCCCCATCCTTGGTTGCTGGTGTCTGATGTGGAGATGGGAATGATTGAGTGGTGATTGCGCAGATTTTTCCCTTGAAGCCACCAGAGGAGAGATGTCCTCATGGCTGGAGTGAGGAGTATGCGCTGGGTCTGGCTGGATGAATCCCACTGCTGTAAAAAACCCTTTCTGGAAGGGACGAGTGTGCCATTGGGCCCACTTCACCATAGTAATGGTGGCTGTCATTGTGCCAATTACTTTCAGGCATTGGAGAGCCGAAAGGTGAGATGACGCAAGGGCTGCGTTAATCCTGTCCCGGATCACTCCAATCTTCTCTTCTGGAAGGGAGATAGTACTTTCTATCATATCGAACTGAGCCCCTAGAAACACAAGGGATTGTGTTGGATCTAGATGGCTCTTCTCTAGATTCAGGAGCCACCCAAAATCCTGCAGAGTGGAGATGACTAAATTCTTGTGTTTCAAGATCTGATCTCTGTTCTGGGACAGCAGGAGCAAGTCGTCCAGATAGTGGTGGAGACAAACACCTTTGACTCGGAGAAGAGCTACTACTGCTAAAAGGACTTTGGAGAAGACTCGAGGTGAAGTTGTTAACCCAAAAGGGAGACATGTAAACTGTAGGGGTTGATCGCCTACTGCAAAGCTGAGGAACTGCTGAAAGTCTTTTGCCACTGGCACGTGGAAGTATGCATCCTTTAAATCGATAGATATCAACAAATCTCCCAGAAGCACTGACTGCTGGATCGTAAGCAGGGATTCCATTTTTAATTTTTCCTTGTGAATAAAGGAATTGGGATGGGTCAAATCTATCACCGTCCTCCATGTGCTGTTTTTCTTCTGTATCATGAACAGAGGAGAATACATGCCTTTGCCACGTTCGTCTTCTGAAACGGGTACAGCTGCGCCTTGCTCCAGTAAACAGCTCACGTAGGTCAATAGGACCTGTTTTTTCGCTTCTGAGCCTGGAAGAGTTGTGGGAACAAACCTTAATCTTGGGGTGTTGATGAAGACCCACTTGTGACTGGAGGACACCGCCCTGACTGTCCAATAATCTCGAATTGAGGCTGCCTAAACATGTCTGAAGTGGAGAAGGCTGACATGTTTGAGTGGGCTCAATTTCAAAAAGATTTAGCGGAATCCTGGTTGCCAGAGGAACCACCTTTTGAGGTCTTTTTGAAGGAAGACTGTCTGGACTTCTATGATCTAGAAAACTCCCGGCCGGGCCTATATCTGCGCGCATCCCCGGCGCGGTCAGAATTCTGCCTTCTTGAAAATTGACGTTTCTGGTTCTGAAGACGGCTGTCTTGAGGGAGGAAACCAGATTTCCCACCTGTGGCCCGGGATATGGCGCTATCCAGTTTATTACCAAATAAAGACGCCCCTTCAAAGGGGATACGGCACCAGGCCTGCTTTGACGCTGGATCCACCAACCATGGACGTAGCCACAAAGCATGGCGTGCCAAAACTGCCGCTAACATAGCCCGGGACAGCAGGCAGATGACATCAATAGATGCCTCCCCAAGAAAGGCGGAAGCCATTCTAATCTCCTGGATAGGAGAATCTTTAGCTGTTTCCATAGAGATTCCTCTTAAGAACTCTTCAATATTATCGGCCCAGGATTCAATAGTCTTAACCGCTGCTAACGCCAGTATTGGTTTGCATGCCATCCCAGAAGTCAGATAAATCCTCTTCAAATCTGAATCAATTCTCCTTTCCAATTGATCTTTAAAAGATACCGTGTCTTCTAAAGGAAGAGTTACATATTTTACTAAACGCATGAGCGCTGCGTCCACCAAAGGAGCTGATTCAAGATGTTTTACATCGTTCTCTTTTTATATTTTTGACTGCATGGAACTTTTCCTGTCCATCTTGCTCCACTCATCAGCAATGATCTCTCCTAATTCTGATAGAAAAGGAAAATATTGTCGCTCCTTATTGAGCTGCTTGAAAAACTTTCTCTGCTTGGGGGGAGAAGTAACAGGGTCTTCCCACTTCAGGGCTTCTCTTACCGCCTTAACTAACCCAGGCACTAACGCATAGTCAAACCCCAAACCTGGATCTTCCAGTTCCGAATCGCTATCTGAGACAGGAGCAGAGTGGCGACTTGGTTGGGAGGATTCCCATGTCTCTTGCAATAGCCCTCCCCCCCCTTGGGGGCATAATGGGTCTGATGGGGACTCACAAGTTTGTTGAACTTCCCTTTGCTGCAAAGACTCCTTTACTACTCGTCTTACCATTGACTCCAAACGTTGACCTGCACCATCACTCTCATCTGCGGCTTTAGAAAAGCAATGATCGCAGATCGATTTGTCTGTTGGAACAGGCACCCTACAACCCCAGCATGACTTTTCTGGCCTCTTACTAGAGTGAGAAGAAGGGGGGCGAGAGTAATCTTTACTGCGCTGTTCAGATCTGGAAGATCTATGATGGCTAGACTTTGAAGAAGATTTTTGGTGGTGCGATTTCGACAATCCACTACGTCTATGAGAACTATGCTGCGGATCAGGGCTATAGAAAAAATATACAAGAGAGAGAAGGAAGGTAAAGACCAGCTGGCATCTAATGCTAATATTCTCCAAAAATACACAGCTAACAAGCTATGTACATACCTGCTACAAGCGGGCTGGCCACTAGGGGGCAGTGAGGCATCCATTGATACAGACCACTGACTGCAGAGATATAAATAAACCCCATAAGCTGCTGATCTCACATACAAAGCATATACATTAGTAAGAGGCATTGATCCTACCTTTTTCAATCCAGAAAATAACCCAGGGAAGTCCCGGACCCGGTAACAGAGGAGACAGGCTGCTGGAACGCAGAAGCGTCAGCGCCTACACATAGAACCAGCCGGGGACAAACAGGAAGAAAAAGGTAACACTGAAACACTGCTGCCATGTAAATATAGAAAAGCTCACCACTCCACCAATGATCACCTGGCCGAATAGTCAGACACCACCGGTCATCCTGGCAGATACTGGCCACCTCACCACAGTAGGTAAAAAGCCGAGCGTGCCACTGCTACAGGGTCCATGTCTTCAGCGCTTTACTCTGCCATACACTCCATACCCATGCTTAACAGACAGGGCCTATCGGAGGATCGAAGCTTGACAATCGGCAGATTTATGATCGTAGTGAAGGTATCTTCAGGTAGGAGAACCACCAGGTCCTACCGAGGAGGACAAAAAAGGAACACGGATAGCAGCCAGGAGCAAAGATTTATGGGAGAGGGGTCCTATTGGGTAGTTATGGAGGCGGGGCTAACCCACACGTATGCTGCCATGGAGCCTGTCAGGAAAAAAACATTTGGCAAAGAGGAAGGATTTTTACTATGTCTCTGCCTCTCTTTACCTGCCTGTGTGCCCTCTACATTGAGCTATGTACACGCAGATCAGTGTATACATTTTTGGCAATGCTGAGATGAACTCCCACGCATGCGCAGGAGTGATGTCATCTTGGGTGGGGGAATGAAAATAGTCAAACATCAATAATCGGAAGCTGATCTGGCCGAAGATGACAGCAGCTGGTGGAGAGCTCTGGGGCAGGGGAGTATAGATTTTAAAAAAAAAAGATAGTTGAAAACATCAGCAATAAAATATAGAAGCTGCATACTATGGAAAGGGGACTCTCTGAGACTTACTTTAAAGCGGAACTAAACAATTTCAATCAACATTAACTACTTTTAGTCCTCCTGCTGCCAGCATTAATAGATAGGAAAGAGTACTTGTTTAAAAGTTTTTTGTTACATTTCTTCAGTTACTTTCTGGTTTCTGGCCTAGGCCAAAATAATTTCACACATTCCAGGAGTCTTCATGGGCATTTTTTTTTCTTTCATCTGGAGGAGGGGATTTCTCTCCTAAGCACCCCATCCTCGTCTGCATACCTGAGATAATGGCACATGGATTCCAGGAAATAAATGAAGCCTCTGCCCTTTACTCAAGATGATCACGGCTAGAAATTCTAGGGAGTTGTTTCTCAACAAAATAAAGCATGGAGACATGGATGGATGGGTAAGTTTGCTTTGAATATTAAAAAGTAATTAAATAAGGTTTTAAACCTGTTTTTCTCGAACTAACTCTGTGTGTGTCCTGATGAAGTGAACCAGCAAAACGTGTTGAGGCACAGGGGCTCACTCATCTTATATGGTGTAACAACTCACCTCTATAGTGTTGTGACTACCTTGTCTGCATTTTACACATATGTAAATACATGTTTTTAAGTTACATGTTTTTGCAAATCTTTTTGTATTGTACCCATAAAGTTTATATACTTCCTTTGGTCTAAATTCCGAACCTTTAAGGTTTTTCCTTTCCCATCTATCTTCAAAAACTACAGATGTGGCAATGGAGTGTTCCTAAACTCCTTTCTAATGCCCACCTAACTATCTGTCTGCTGGACCCTATTCCCTCTCAAATACTATGGTCACCCTCTGACTCTATCCTACACTCTCTAACCCACATCTTCAATCTCTCCCTCTCTTCTGGTATCTTCCTCAATGCTCTAAAACATGCACTGGTCACCCCATACTTAAAAAGCCATCCTTGGACCCTACCAATCTTAACAATCTCCTTACTCCCCTTTTCCTCTTCAGTCTAGATCCCCCCCCCTCAAACTCCACAGAAACTGCTCTTCTAAAACTCACAAAATTACTTACTAACTGCAAGAGTCACTATTCTGTTCTCCCACTTCTGGACCTTTCGGCTGCCTTTGATATGGTTGACCACCCCCTCCTTCTCAAAAAACTTTACTCCTTCGGTCTCAGTGATTGCGCTTATTACCCTTACGTATTACTTGACCCTCCCTCCTAGATTGTAAGCTCTAACGAGCAGGGCCTCTGATTCTTACCGTATTAACTGTCTGTCCTAATGTTGTAAAGCACTGCGCAAACTGTCGGCGCTATATAAATCCTGAATAATAATAATTTCAATATATACAAATATCCTCCCCCAGCTCTCTGTGCTCCTTATGCAGCTGAGAACAGAGCACACTTATAAAAAAAAAAAAAAAAAATGAATAAAAAAAAAAA
This sequence comes from Lithobates sylvaticus, assembly GCA_028564925.1. Lineage (NCBI taxonomy): Eukaryota > Metazoa > Chordata > Amphibia > Anura > Ranidae > Lithobates > Lithobates sylvaticus. Next base: position 160,473,418 of record CM053033.1, read on the forward strand.
AAAGGTATTTATAATATTTTGTATGGGTATACATAAATGTTTTGCTTCTTTTTAAATGGAATGGCTTGTTTTACAAGGTTAGGGTTTACATATACTTTAAAGAGGAATACCAGAGCTTAGTTGTTGATTTGGGTGGGACTCGTTTATTTCAGGCTTTATATTCACATTTATTTTGTCTAATTGTTACTGGACCATACATTACCTACTTGACGACCTGCCACAGTACATCTATTGCAGCAGGTTGGCTCGTACAGACACGATCACGTACCTGTACGTCGTGGTTTTCTTCTGGAACTGCATGCACATGTGCATTAGAGCTGCACGATTAATCGTTAAAAAATCGCGACCCCCCTGACGATCTCTCTGCTGAGAGTAGGCGATTTCATATATTAAAAAAAAAAAAAAAATTCTTTCATATAAACAAGTGGAGAGATTATCTGCTTAGAGTCCATTCACACAGGGGCAACTTTGAATCCGACTTGAAGTCGCCCCAAGTCGCGCAACAAAATCAATCAATGTAAGGGAATGAGATCCGTCCCCGTCTGCACACTACTGAAGTCGCTCTGACTTCAGAAAAGGTTCCTGTACTACTTCAATCCGACTTCTAGACGACTTGTACCCATTGATTTCAATGGAAGTTGCCTCCAAGTTGGATCTCCTGTCTTAACTGAAGCAACTTTCCAACTTGAAACATTGTAAGCAACACTTACTTCTTAGATCAAAGGGATAGAACTTCTTGTGTAAACAAATAATCTGGGCAGTCTGCCAAGCTTGTAAATGCAGGAAGTTTAACCACTTAGATCCCTTTCACACCGAGGGCGTTTTGCAGGCGCTATATCGTTAGAATTAGCACCTGCAATCCGCTGCTCCATTGCCTCGGGCTTTCACACTGCATCGGTGCGCTGGCAGGGCGTCACAAAAAGTCCTGCCAGCAGCTTCTTTGAAGCGGGGAAGGAGCGGTGAATTCATTGCTCCTCCACCGCTGCTCCCAATTGAGATCAATGGGGCATCGCTGTAATACCACCGGCAAAACGCTGCTATTGCAGCATTTTTGCCTGGGGTTTTAACCCTTTCTCGGCCGCCAGCGGGGGGTAAAAGCGCCCCGCTAGTGGCAGAAATGCGCCGCAAATCTGACGGTAAAACGCTTTACCGCCGACGCTATGGGCGGTGTGGTGTGAAAAGGGGTATTAAAATCTAAATCTTTTTCTGACACTTCTTTCTAAAGTTAAAATAAAGAACCCCCAAATACATATATATATATGTATATATGTATATATGTATATATATATATATATATAAACATTTTAGCAGAGACCCTAGGGAATAAAATGGCAATTGCTGCAATATTTTATGTCAAACTGTATTTGCCCAGCGGTCTTTCAAATGCAATTTTTTGGGAAAAAATACACTTCAATAAATAAAAAAAAAAACGAAACAGTAAAGCTAGCACAATTTTTTTTGTTTTAATGTGAAAGATGATGTTACGCTGCGAGAATCGTGATCTATCTTCTAAGCAAAAAAATTGTGATTCTCATTTTAGCCAGAATCGTGCAGCTCTAATGTGCATGCAGACCTGGAAGACTCTGCTGCTATTCGCTGCAGCACAAACCGATCAACAGGTCCCGGCATATGATTTAAGGCCAGGACCCACTGATCAGTTTAGCGAACAAAAGAAGGGCTTTACCAACACAGGGCTCTCTTCAAACAGCAGCAATGAGCAATGTGCCGATAAAAAACAGCATATTGCTTAGTAAAACACTACACAGTGTACACACTAAACATTGTTAGGCACACATTTACCCCTGGATCGCCCTACGTTAACCCCTTCCCAGCCAGTGTCAGTACAGTGACAGTGTATATTTTTAGCACCGCTCACTGTATTAGTGTCACTGGTGATGTCAGGGGCAGTTAGTCAGTTCCAGGCTGCACTATCGCAAAGTCACTAATCGCCGGCATTAGTAGTATAAAAAAAAAATTCCAGTATCTATGCCATAGTTTGTAGACGCTATAACTTTCAGGCAAACCACTCAATCTACACTTATTGGGATTTTTATTTTTTTACCAAAGACATGTAGCAGAATACATTTTGGCCCAAATTTTTTAAGAAATACATTTTTTTTTACATTTTTTTCCTTGGATCTGTTTTATAGCAGAAGTAGAAATACAGTTTTTTTTTAATTTGTGATTTTTTTATTAAAATTGCAAAATTAAGATTACAAAAGATTGATCAAATACCACCAGAAGAAAGCTCTATTTGTGTGAAAAAAATAATACAAATTTTGTTTGCGTACAGCACAATTGCCAGTTAAAGTAGCACAGAGCTGAACTCCAAAAAACAGCCTGGTTATGATGGAGGTAAAATCTTCCGGAGCTCAAGTGGTTAAAGATGGTAGTTTAAAACTATCATTAATAAATTACATAAAATTACACTGCACATCAGCATCATATAAAAAATGTAATATATATATAATATATATATATATATATATATACACACACATATACATATATATATTGTGATGGTATGCGAGGTGAGATACACGATGAGTACATTTCACCTCGCATTTGTTTCATTGTAAGGGACTAAACCAGAATCCGGCCCGGTTTTTCCAGCCTCTGTGGCAGGCTGGGTTCCGGTCCGGATGTTCGGGTCCACTGGAGTCCACAGTCAGCTGTACTTTAAATATCCAGGAAGAGAGCACAGCAGGTCGCTCTGGTCTTGAGACTCTGGAAGGAACCTGAGTGAGAGGAGCTCTGGCTGTTGGACTAAAAAAAAAGTTTGCTTTTCCGTATGTTTTGTGGGTGACGGGGACCAGCCCCACACTGTATAGAGAGGAGACTATTTAGTTAGCGCCGGACGGCAAGGATTTAATTTACTTTTTGTTTTTACTTTGCAAATCTCCTGCAAATAAACCTGGCATCCGCCAGATTTTTAAGAAAATGCCAGTTTGCTGACTGTCACTCAGAAAAGGAGATCCCCAAGAGCTAATTTCCCCACACGTGGTGGATTCAGCGGGCAATTTCTGAAGATGGAGGAAATGATAAAGGCCCTGCTACAGGCAAATGCAGCTCAGCGAGAAACCAACCGCCAAGTCGCACTGGCTGCTGCAGCACAACGGGTGGCCCAGCAGGAGATGCACTGTCAAGTTGCAGAGGCCGCTGCAGCACAACAGGAAGTGGCTGCAGTACAACAGGCGGCCCAGCAGGAGATGAACTGGCAGCTCGCAGAGGCACTAATGGAACTGAAAAAGGGGTCCACATCTTCTGTGCCAGTGGAACCAAAGATGGTATGTGCCTCCTACCACCTACAGAAAATGACACATGCCAATGATGTCGAGGCATACCTTGCAACTTTTGAGAGAGTTGCTGTCCGCGAGGGATGGCCAAAAGAGCAGTGGACGGGTCTGTTGGCCCCATTTCTAACAGGAGAACCCCAAAAGGCCTATTTTGATCTAGAACCAAATAAGACCCAGGACTATGAGACTCTAAAGACAGATATACTTGCACGCTTGGGTGTCACCATGGCAGTCCGGGCCCAGCGCGTGCATCAGTGGTCCTACTCCAGCAACAAGCCACCCCGCTCACAAATGTTTGACCTGGTCCACCTCACCAGGAAGTGGCTGCAGCCAGAGACCTTAACAAGCCCTCAGATCGTGGAGTGAGTGGTAATGGACCGGTACCTGCGTGCGTTCCCTGCTGCCCTGAGGAAGTGGGTCGGACAGGGGGACCCCAAAACTGCAACCCAGTTGGTGGACCTAGTGGAGAGGTACAGCGCTACTGAGGACTTGGTGAACCCATCTACGCCCCACTTCGGTGTGTCTAGGGGTGCAAGATCTCCCAGCGGTTCTGGTAAGACTGTTCCGGGGTTCAAGAGCTTGGGGAAATTTGATAAGACTGTTGTTACAGATGATGAGACTGTGGGTCCTAGACCTCGAGACTGGCCAAAGAAACCAGGAAGGTCTTTGGGACCGTTAAGAGGACTGGCGGTAGAGCATATACGATGTTTTCGTTGCCATGCATTAGGGCATATTGCTGCAAACTGTCCTATAAATGATGAACCTATGCAATGCGATTATGCTTATATGAAAAGATGCATTTCTCTGTTTGCACAGGTTGCATGTACTGCATCGTGTCAGAGTCGCATTGAAAAACAGATGTTTGTTATTTCAGTGGATGGAAAGCCACTGACAGCCCTGCTAGACTCTGGTAGTGTGGTGACCCTAGTCAGGAACGATTGTATAAACCCCACAAAACTACACCCCAGTACTATTGGGGTAATTTGCATCCATGGGGACACACAGGACTACCAGACAGCGGTGGTTGGGGTTGATACACTGCCCCAGGGGGTAACACATTCAGTGGGGGTGGTACCTTCACTGCTTCATAAAGCTTTAGTGGGGAAAGATTTTCCCCATTTTTGGAATTTATGGGAGAGCAAAGGGAGGCTGGTAGATAGATAGCGCTCCCCCTGCTGGAGAAGCACGGGAACTCTCACCGGACCCTTTTTGCCAAAAGAAAGGGGGTGCTGTTGGTGGGATCGAGGAAGCTGGAGATCCTCTTCCTTTCCCTGTCATGGCTGGGGAGCCGGAGGACCTGGAAGCTAACTCCCCGCCCGAGGGTAACAAACAGGAGAACACCTCTGACCCTGACAATGAGAGTAGCCAGAATGTGGTACCCGACTTAGAGGTCAGGAGAGAGGATTTCTGTACCAAGCAACTGCGAGATGCCACCCTCATGAGAGCCAGGGAACATGTTAAAATGTTGGATGGGGAACCCGTAGATCCTAACTGGGGGGTGTCTTTCCCCTACATGGCCATTAAAAACAATTTATTGTAACAAGTGGTAAAACGTGGGGAGGACAAGATAGAACAGCTACTGGTTTCCAAACCCTTCCGCAGGGTGGTGCTAGACCTGGCCCATGGTTATGTAATGGGGGGACATCTCGGTATCAAAAAAAACAGGGAGAGAATCGCCCAGAGATTTTTCTGGCCTGGGTTGCATGCAGATGTCAAGGGGTACTGCGAATCATGCCCCAAGTGCCAAATGTCAGCACCATTGCCCCATTTTCGCAGCCCTCTTGTCCCTCTACCAATAATCGAGGTCCCCTTTGAGAGGATTTACCAGCATATTCTAGTGATCCTAGACTATGCAACGCGCTATCCTGAGGCCATACCCTCGTGCAACACCTCCGCTAAGGCTATCGCCAAGGAATTGGTTCAGGTGTTTAGTCGAGTGGGGATCCCAAAAGAGGTCTTAACCGATCAGAGTACCCCATTTATGTCCAGGGTTACCAAGGAACTGTGTAGATTATACAAAATCTCCCATCTCCGTACCTCTGTCTACCACCCCCAAACGGATGGTCTGGTTGAAAGGTTTAATAAAACTTTGAAAAGCATGCTGAAAAAGGTGGTCGACAAAGATGGGAGAAACTGGGATTTTTTGCTACCATATCTCATGTTTGCCGTACGAGAGGTTCCACAGGCATCCACAGGCTAACAGAATGGGTACCACCTGAGGTCCCCATAACGGAAACCCTGTCCGTGGCACAACAACGTTAGGGCGTTTGTGCATAAAAATAGAGACATTTTCTCCACCTTACCCGGACTGACCAACATGAGCCAACATGACATAATGACAGAACCAGGGGGTTGCGTAAATGTAAAACCGTATAGAGTTCCAGAAGCCAGGCGAGAGGCAGTCGCAAAGGAAATAAAAAATATGTTAGAGTTGGACGTGATAGAAGAGTCCCACAGTGAGTGGTCGAGCCACATAGTGCTAGTCCCAAAACCTGATGGCACTATCAGGTTTTGTAACAACTTTAGGAAACTCAACAGTGTGTCCAAGTTCGATGTGTACCCGATGCCCCAGGTCGACGAACTCGTGGACAGGTTAGGACAGGCTCGCTACATAACGACCCAACAAAAGTCTATTGGCAAATACCGCTAACTGAATCGGGCAAGGAGAAGACTGCCTTTTCCACTCCTGAGGGATCATTTCAGTATAAGCGGATGCCTTTTGGTCTGCACGGAGCCCTTGCATCATTCCAGCGAATGATGGACAAAGCCTTGAGACCACATCGCCCGTATGCAGCTGCATATTTGGACGATGTGGTCATCCACAGCTCAGATTGGGAATCGCACCTGCTCCGTGTACAAGCGGTGATAGATTCCCTTAGGGAAGCAGGTCTCACGGCTAACCCAACAAAAATGTGCCATAGGCCTGGAGGAGGCCAAATACCTTTGGTGCATTATTGGCCGGGGAGTGATTAAGCCGCAGACCAATCAGGTTGAGGCAATTCAAAAATGGCCCCAACCGATCAATAAAAAACAAGTGAGGGCCTTCCTGGACATTACGGGGTATTGCAGATGGTTCATACCCAACTTTGCCACCATGGTCGCCCCTCTGACCAACCTGACGAAGGGTAGAGGGTCAGTCATGGTCAAGTGGAATCCCGAAGCGGCATTTCAGAATTTAAAGAAGGCCCTTTGTGGGTTACCAGTACTAGTGGCCCCGGACTTCAGCAAGGAGTTTGTCGTACAGACGGATGCCTCTGAGGTGGGCCTAGGGGCTGTACTGTCACAGAACAGGGATGGTGAGGAGCACCCAGTTGTATACCTGAGCCGGAAGCTGCACAAGTATGAAAAGAATGATGCCACCGTAGAAAAAGAGTGTCTCGACATTAAATGGGCCTTAGACTCCCTGAGGTATTACCTACTGGAGAGGTCATTTAAACTGGTCACCGACCATGCTCCCTTAAAGTGGATGTGTGACAACAGAGAGAAAAATGGCCGTGTGAAAAGGCGGTTCCTGGCTTTACAGCCCTTTTGGTTTACGGTGGAGCACAGGTCGAGAAAGTTACAAAACAACGCAGATGCCCTCTCTCGCGTGCACTGTATGGTTGGGTCAAGTGCTCAGCCACAGGGGCTTGAGCAGAGGGGGAGGATGTGACGGTATGCGAGGTGAGATACACGATAATAGGTACATTTCACCTCGCATTCGTTCCATTGTAAGGGACTAAACCAGAATCCGGCCCGGTTTTTCCAGCCTCTTTGGCAGGCTGGGTTCCGGTCCGGATGTTCGGGTTCTCTGGAGTCCACAGTCAGCTGGACTTTAAATATCCAGTAAGAGAGCACAGCAGGTCGCTCTGGTTTTGAGACTCCGGAAGGAACCTGAGTGAGAGGAGCTCTGGCTGTTGGACTAAAAAAAAGGTTTGCTTTTCCGTATGTTTTGTGGGTGACGGGGACCAGCCCCACACTATATAGAGAGGAGACTATTTGTTTAGTTAGCGCCGGACGGCAAGGATTTGATTTACTGTTTGTTTGTTTTTACTTTGCAAACCTCCTGCAAATAAACCTGGCATCCGCCCAATTTTTAAGAAAATGCCTGTTTGTTGACTGTTACTCAGAAAAGGAGATCCCCACAAGCTAATTTCCCCACAATATATATACCGTATTTATTGGCATATAACACGCACTTTTTCCCCCTTAAAATCGGGGGAAAGTCGTGGGTGCCTATTATACGCCGATACCCCCAAAAAAAGTGACAAAAATGGCAAGCGCCGCCGAAAAATATCGAGCGCTGCCGAAAAAGACCGAATCGCGGCCGGAAAAGACCGAGCCGACTGTTCGGCTCTGCTCGTAGTCCCGCCTCCCTGCGCTCGCTCCAGAAACAGCAGGGAGGCGGGACCGCGAGTGGAGCCAAACAGTCGGCTCGGCTTTTTCCGGGGGTGCTTCAGTCTTTTTCGGCGGCGCACGCGACAGAGCGTCTCGGCGGCGGGAAATTTAAACCTGGACAAGACTGAAAATGACGCTGGCAAGCTACAATGACACTGGGCAAGGCTGCAATGACGCTGAGCAAGGCTGCAATGACGCTGGGCAAGGCTGCAATGATGCTGGGCAAGCTACAATGACACTGGGCAAGCTGCAATGACACTGGGCAAGCTGCAAATGACACTGGGCAAGCTGCAAATGACGCTGGGCAAGCTGCAAATGACGCTGGGCAAGCTGCAAATGACGCTGGGCAAGGCTGCAAATGACGCTGGGCAAGGCTGCAAATGACGCTGGGCAAGCTACAATGACACTGGGCAAGCTACAATGACACTGGGCAAGCTGCAATGACACTGGGCAAGCTGCAATGACACTGGGGAAGCTGCAATGACGCTGGGAAGCTGCAAATGACGCTGGGCAAGCTGCAAATGACGCTGGGCAAGCTGCAAATGACGCTGGGCAAGCTGCAAATGACGCTTAAATGTAAGTTTTTTTTTTCCCTAAACTTCTCTCTCAAAAAATGTTTTCCTTAAAATGCCCTCCTAAACTTGGGGTGCGTGTTATACGCCGATAAATACGGTACACAAACAGATTAATCTTATTCTCTTTAGCTTGCTACTCATTTAGATTTATTTCTACTGGATTATCTTTTCCTACAATTTGTTTTATTATATCACGTTATCTAATGATAGGTGTTTTTCCATTTTTGTTATTGTTACATACCTCTTTCTTACTTAAAGCTTTTTTTTTTACATTGGCAGCAAACCAGATGGGGTTAATTTTTAGTCTTTTATCCTTATTGCCCATAGGATATGAATAAATTTCATAATGTGTTTAGATAAAAATGATTTGAGACGCTGCTATTTATGTTTTGCGTCTTTTGCGGACAATATTTTCTCCCAATCTATATGTTGGAGAGTGGCCTATTGCCATTGAAAAAAATTGTCTCTCTTAAATTTAAGTGTTTTTGTCGTTTTGTATTTTTATCACTTAGATTAAATGAAATAATGTTATGGTCACTGTTACTGAGTTTTCTCTTAACATCTGTAATAAGCTCTACATTGTGTGAAATTAACAAATTCAGCAAAGCATCATTTCTATTTGGGCCTTCTATAAACTGTCCCATAAAATTTTCCAGTAATACGTTAATAAATGTCCACCCTTTTGCTGTACCAGCAGTGCTATTACGCCAAACAATTTCAGGGGTAGTTAAAATCTTCCATTATTACCATAGTCCCAAGTCTATGCAAACCTTACAATTTAGGGAGCCGAGTCTCTCCCTACTCATGAATATTAGGGGTGCTGTAACATACTCTAGTAATTCAGGCAACCCTGTTAGTGATCTCAAATTTAAAATAAAAACTGCCCCTGTAATAAGTACTGCATGAACTACTGTGCATTGTTTACTGTGCATTGTTTTATTATTATTTTTTTTTTACAACTATGTTGACCAATATATGGATATAGGTCCACTGCATTAAAGAATGTGTAACCAAAAATGTCATGTTCCTGAAATATGCCTGCTGTACCATGTGCTTGTATGAAAACTTATCCATTTCACTTTGTATTGCTTCCTTTGTGTGAAATACCTGGTGTTCCTATTAAAAACTGACCACACTAGGCATGACAACACAGGGTGGTCGGTTTTCTGGCTGTGCTGGGAACTCAGCCTTCTCTCCTCCAATGATCAGACTTGACAGCCACCCCCCCCCCCCCCCTGGTTTACAGCCTGGGAAGACCAGTGTACTGCTGTTTCTCCTCCCTAGCTCTTATGGAGCTGAGAACAAAGGGAATGCGATCAAAAAAGTAGATATTTATAATGTTTTTTTTTTTTTTTTTTTGTATATATCTATACACACATTTTGCCTTTCATTTCTAAATTAAACTAAATAGGCTGTTTTACAAGGCCAAGAATTACAATCAGTTTAACCACTTCAGGTTGGATATCACTTGTGTTGCTTTCTACACTATTAGATACATATTGCTATGTATTATTATACTTACCGTATTTATCGGCGTATAACACGCACCCCCAAGTTTAGGAGGGAATTTTAAGGAAAAAAACTTGCATTTAAATGCCCATCAATGCAGCCTTATCAGTGTCCAGTGCAGCCTTGTCCCAGTGCAGCCTTTCCCCTCAGTGTCCATCGCCATTTAAAATTGGCGCCGCCAAGGACAGTATCCAATGGGGGACACTATCCAACAGGACACTGGAGCGTAGCGAACGCCGCAGAGATAGAAGGGACTGGGCGGAGCCAAGACACACATAGCCGAGTGTATTCGGCTCTTCTCGGCTCCGCTCAGTCACGCCCTATGATGGACATAACACAAGTGCAATGGCGGGACTGTGAGCGGAGCCAAGAAGAGCCGAGTACACTCGGCTATGTGTATCTCGGCGGAGATCGCTTCGCTCACAGTCAGCGGAGATCGGCGTATAACACGCACCCACGATTTCCCCCTGATTTTAAGGGGAAAAAAGTGCGTGTTATACGCCGATAAATACGGTATGTACTTTTTTTTTTTTTTATTAATATACTTCCTTTTTCCTACTTTGTGTATTGTAAAACCTTAAAAGAGAACTTCAGGGATTTAGGTGGGTGGATGCAGCATCTGTCCCCCACCGCCTCTAAGACTAAGACCCCTTTCATACTGGAACGTTTTGCAGGCGCTATAGCATTAAAAATAACACCTGCAAACCACCATAAAACAGCTGCTCCATTCACTTTCACACTGGAGCGGTGCGCTGGCAGGGCGTCAGAAAAAGTCCTGCCAGCAGCTCCTTTGGAGCGGTGAGCTCACTGCTCCTCCACCCCTGCGGGGCAGCGATGCCGATGCCGCCTGGGCGGATTTAACCCCTTTTCGTCCGCTAGCAAGCGGTTAAAACCACCCCATTATCGGCCGAATAGCGCCACTAAAATGACGGTAAAGTGGCGATAAAAATAGTGCTGCTTTACTGCTGACGCCGGAACAGTGTGAAAGGGGTTTAAGAACTGAGCGACCAAACACCGCTGATCGCTTGGATGTCAGAGCTCCGTGAGCAGAGAGCTGGTGACCGTCGGTCATCACTGTCTGCTTTCACATCCCCCACTAGCCCTCCATTTCATATCATGACCTCTTAATCCCATTCTCACATTGTAATATGATTTATGTTGCACCTATTTTTGTCAAGACAAAAAATATATACAGTGCCTTGCAAAAGTATTCACCCCCATTGGCTTTTTACCTATTTTGTTACATTACAGCCTTTAGTTCAATGTTTTTTTTAATCTGAATTATATGTGATGGATCAGAACACAATAGTCTAAGTTGGTGAAGTAAAATTAGAAAAATATATACATAAAACTATTTTTCAGAAATTAAAAACTGATAAATGGCATGTGCGTATGTATTCACCCCCTTTGTTATGAAGCCCATAAAAAGCTCTGGTGCAACCAATTACCTTCAGAAGTCACATAATTAGTGAAATGATGTCCACCTGTGTGCAATCTAAGTGTCACATGATCTGTCATTACATATACACACCTTTTTTGAAAGGCCCCAGTGGCTATAACACCTAAGCAAGAGGAACCACTAACCAAACACTGCCATGAAGACCAAGGAACTCTCCAAATAAGTAAGGGACAATGTTGTTGAGAAGTACAAGTCAGGGTTAGGTTATAAAACAATATCCAAATCTGATGATCCCTAGGAGCACCACCAAATCTATCATAACCAAATGGAAAGAACATGGCACAACAGCAAACCTGCTAAGAGACGGCCGCACACTAAAACTCACGGACCGGGCAAAGAGGGCATTAATCAGAGAGGCAGCACAGAGACCTAAGGCTACCCTGCAGGAGCTTCAGAGTTCCACAGCAGAGACTGGAGTATCTGTACATATGATGACAATAAGCCGTACGCTTCATAGAGTCGGGCTTTATGGCAGAGTGGCCATAAGAAAGCCATTACTTTCAGCAAAAAACAAAATGGCACGCTTTGAGTTTGCGAAAAGGCACGTGGGAGACTCCCAAAATGTATGGAGGAAGGTGCTCTGGTCTGGCGAGACTAAAATGAAACATTTTGGCCATAAAAGAAAAAACGCTATGTCTGGCGCAAACCCAACACATCACATCACCCAAATAACACCATCCCCACAGTGAAACATGGTGGTGGCAGCATCCTGCTGTAGCAATGTTTTTCAGCAGTCAGGACTGGGAAACTGGTCAGAGTTGAGGGAAAGATGGATGGTACTAAATACAGGGATATTCTTGAGAAAAACCTGTACAACTCAGTGTGATTTGAGGCTAGGATGGAGGTTCACATTCCAGTAGGACAATGACCCCAAACACACTGCTAAAGCAACACTTGAGTGGTTTAAGAGGAAACGATTGCTGTTCACAAGTGCAAACCATCCAACTTGAAGGAGCTGGAGCAGTTTTGCAAGGAGGAATGGGCAAACATCCCAGTGGTAAGATGTGGCAAGCTCATAGAGACTTATCCAAAGCGACTTGGAGCTGTGATAGCCACAAAAGGTGGCTCTACAAAGTATTGACTTTAGGGGGGTGAATAGTTATGCACATTTACTTTTTCTGTTATTTTGTCCTATTTGTTGTTTGCTTCACAATAAAAATTAATTAATTAATTAAAAAAACATCTTCAAAGTTGTGGTCATGTTCTGGAAATTAAATGATGCAAATCTTCAAACAACCCATGTTAATTCCAGATTGTGAGGCAACAAAACATGAAAAATGGCGGGGGGTGGGGGGGCTGGGGTACATGAATACTTTTGCCAGGCACTGTAAAGTAAATAAAACTTGGTTCCCAGCACTTTATCTTAGGGTGACAATGCTGTTTTTCTATGCACATCCTCGTGGCTAAAAACAAATGGACACGTTAGAACAAAGAGTGCTAGAATGTCTAGTCCCTTCTGCAGACAAAAGAAAACACTTCCCTCCGATCTACCCACCACAAGTCAGATTGACAGCAGATCCTGGATGGAAGAAATTAAACGTACCGTATATACTCGAGTATAAGCCGAATTTTTCAGCACATTTTTTTGTGCTGAAAGTGCCCCCCTCAGCTTATACTGGAGTCAAGCACTTTTCTGCAGCAGAGAATGACATTTTCCGACCCTACTTTGAGGCCCGAGATAAAGGGCCCCAAAGTTGGTACGGAAAATGTCATTCTCTGCTGCAGAAAAGTGCTTGACATTTTCCGACCCGAATTTGAGGCCTCATATCTCGGGGCCACTTGGTGCTAGGAACCCCAAATTTGGTGTGCAAACCCAGTGGAACTAGCACTACAACATATCCAAAGATAGCAGATAGCAGAGCATGCGTTTGTCCCAAGCAAATTGAAAAGTGCACTTTGCTTGAGACAAACACATGCAGAGCCATAATAGGCCAAGCATGCAGAATGTAATGGACTCAAGGAACAAAAGAAGAAACACTGACACAAAGAGCATTAACATGAATATGACGTGTTTTATTAAGACCAAGATCCAAGCTTTATTCGATGTCAGCATTGTTTTTTAAATATGATCATCTTGCCATGACACCTCTCCATCAGGAGATACAAAATATTGGGCAAATTGGTTGCGGATTGTCATGACCCGTGCCGTTGACCGCAAGTCCATAAATTGAACACGATGTATTGGGTTGCTGGGCTCCAGTTCCACAATGCTCCTATCATTGTTCCTCTGAAGATTATGAAGCACGCAGCATGCCAGGACCACCTTAAATTGCATTCTCCACATTCAGTTGCATAGAGGACAGCAAAACCCTCCATTTGGCAGTCAAGACACCAAACACGCACTCAACCACGCGGCGTGCATGTCTCAGCATATAATTGAAAATTCTTTTTCATGGCTCCACTATATGGCCTCATAAAGGTTTTCGGCCAATCCAAAAGCCTCATCCGCAACCATCACCAACGGCAAACTTGGTTCATCAGTGGAGGGTAGAGGCCTACTGGCTGGTATGTTGAGGCGTCCCTCATGCAGACGACGTCCGAAAGACGACTCTCAAAATATGCGGGAGTCACCTTGGCTGCCGTAAGCTCCCACATCCACGGCAAGGAATTTTAGATGGGCATTAGTCAATGCCAGTAGTACTATGGAGAGATCCACCGCTCCAGGATGATCCACCCAAACTCAATCCCACAGCTGTTCCTATGGTTAGAGAACCCAGGTACAGGCACGGCACAAGCTGATAAAGATGCAAATTAAAAACTCTGAACGGCCGCACTCCAAGAAAAATTCAAAAGCCTTTATTGGTAAAATATGGAATCACACAAAAATAGGTCACAGCAAAGCAAGAAAATAGCTAAATTAGCTATTTTCTTGCTTTGCTGTGACCTATTTTTGTGTGATTCCATATTTTACCAATAAAGGCTTTTCAATTTTTCTTGGAGTGCAGCCGTTCAGAGTTTTTAATTTGCATCTTCAATGCCAGTAGTACCACGGAAAAATATTTCTTGTAATTGAAATAAGATGATCCAGAGTGGGGAGGCTTCTTCACCCTGATGTGCTTACCATCCAGGGCACCGATGCAATTTGGAAATTGTGTTTTTTCCCAAAATCCATCCACAACAGACTCCCAGATTTCTTCGGTCGGCTCCGGCATGACTGAATCGTGTAGCTCCTCCCAAATTGCAACACGTTGACCTTGTTACTACAGAGACAGTTGCGACACCAAGGAGGAAATAATGGTGTAGGGACACGAAACTTTGTCCAGTGGCAAGGAACCTAATTTAGAAATTTTTAACTATTTAATTAAAACAGCATACAAATAAAAATTCCTACGCCCCTAACCTCAACCCACTATTCTAAAACCTACTTTAATCCCTTACACCTTAACCCCAAACTTCTAGTGCCTAAACCCTACCCCCCAACCCTACCTCATAACCCTACCCCTAACCCTATCCCATATGAGTACTTATTTCACTTACCTCAGTGTCACTAGCAGCCGTTCCTCCAGTGACACAAAGCGACGCATAGCAGTGTCCATCCTGGTCAATCGTGGCCGGAGTCTCTCCAAGAGCTCATCAAACAGCGTCACAGACGTCCTAGTAAAGTTGTAAAACTTTTCCGGGTATATGCGCAGTTCTGCATACATTTGGGTGAAGTACTCCACTGACAGCTGCTGGGATATCAGTGGATGGGTCCAGAAGCCACGTTGTCTATGGCTTCTATCCTCCTCCAACTGTCTTCTTCTATGAATCCTCATCAAGATAATAAGCAGGATTGCTTCATCAATCTTTTGCACAGCAAGATCCATAATGCAAAAATTTGATGAAAACGCACGCAAAATAGCAAAAACACTACAAATACTCAAGCAAAAACACACACAGACTCTCCTCTCTCTCTCTCCAACCAAAATGGAGATCATTTTCCTTGGCATTCTGGGAAATTTGGGAGAGGAAAATAGCAGAGGGATGTTTTTTTTTTTTTTTTTTTTTAAACGCACCTTAGCGTTAACGCTTACAAACAATGTTAATCGCGCATTGACGCCACAGCAAAACGCTAATCAAATCGGGTTTTTTAAAAAACGCCTTGGCTTTAACACTTATAAAGGACGTTAAACGCGCATTGACGCCACAGCAGACCGCTAATAAAATCGCGTTTTAAACGCTGCTTTTTTCCAGGCATTGTTCCTAGCTTTACAGCCCGTTTTTTAAAACGTCCGTGTGTATGAGGCCTAAATGTGAAAAAATTTAAAATAATGCATTTGGGTGGCAAAGATATGAATGCAATCTACTCACTGGGGGGAGGACCTCTGGGGGAATCTAGGATGGAAAAGGACCTGGGGGTCCTAGTAGATGACAGGCTCAGCAATAGCATGCAATGCCAAGCTGCTGCAAGCAAAGCAAACAGAATATTAACAGGCATTAAAAAGGAGATCAACTCCAGAGATAAAACGATAAGACCCCTTTCACACCACACCGCCCATAGCGTCGGCTGTAAAACGCAGCTATTTTTAGCAGCGTTTTACTGTCGGATTTGCGGCGCATTTCGGACGCTAGCGGGGCGCTTTTACGCCCCGCTGGCGGCTGAGAAAGGGTTAAAACCCCTCGGGCTTTCACACTGCAGAGAATGGTGCAGCAGTTTGAGGGTGGATTGCAGGCGCTATTTCTAACGCTATAGCGCCTGCAAAACGCCCTCGGTGTGAAAGGGCTCTAATTCTCCCACTCTACAAGAATTTGGTCTGGGAGCATCTGGAGGATGCTGTCCAGTTCTGGGCACCAGTCCTCAGGAAGAATGTACTGGAAAGAGTCCAGAGAAGGGCAACAAAACTAATAAAGGGTCTGGAGGACATTCGTTATGAGGAAAGGTTACGAGCACTGAATGTATTCTCTTCGGAGAAAAGACGCTTGAGAGGGGATGATTTCAATGTACAAATACCATACTGGTGACCCCAGAATAGGGATAAAATCTTTCCGCGAAAGGGAATTTAATAAGACATGCGGCTATTCACTAAAATTAGAAGAAAAGCGGTTCTTTACTGTAAAAGCGGTAAGGATGTGGTTTCAGCAGGGTGCATCGATAATTAAAAAAAAAAACGATTAGACAAGCACCTGAATGACCACAACATACAGGGATATACAACATAAAATCACACACATAGGTTGGACTTCATGGACTCGTGTATTGTTTCATCCTTGCCTACTATGTTACTATCCTGTTCCCTTAAAGCACGTTAGCACAGTGCTGTGTCATTTGGCCCCCTGTATCCCCTGTAATACCGGTCTGATCCTGCTCTTCCCTGTACTTTGACCACTCTATATCAGGGCTGCTAAGCCCGGACACCATTGTCAGCATACGTGACTATGTCAGCTGCAGCCCTGCTCCCCGTCTCCTCTCCTCCATCCTTCCCCCCTCCCCTCTGACTGTCTGCTCATGTCAGCTCCCCACCCCCCTGACTGTCTGCTCATGTCAGCGCCCGCACCCCCCCCCCCCACTCCCCGCGGCTCTCATACTTAACATTAAAAGCTCCCATCCCCTCTGTATTAGAACAATACGTTCACCTGTGTCTGTGTTATATCATAAATATGCTTATCTGTACTGATAACACAGCGTATTCCTGTGATCATGTGACTCCTTGGCTCTGTCTCTCCTCTCCAGCTGATGTCAGCCATGCAGAGAAGAAAAGAGAGGAGGCAACTGATCGCAGGAAGGCATGTGTTAGCAGTACAGATAAGCATATTTATGATATAATACAGACACAGGGGAACTTATTGTTCTAATACAGATGGGATGGGAGCTTTTTATACAAGTGGCTTAACAACCACTTTAATAAAATGTCAGTGTGTGACATTTCAATGAGGTTTGTTTTTTTTTTTTTTAAAAGTGAACAGTGCAATGCGCCATCTAAGTGTAGATTTGATTGAACCACAATAAAAAAGACAACAATACACTCACATTAGAAGAAGGGTAAAGGCACATCAAATCATCCTCTTAAGAGTCTGCAGGGGAGTGACTGGATGTTGCAGAGTAAGGGGCTGTCTGTGCAGAGTTTATCTATGGAAGCGCCACCAGGCAATGCAGAGCGGGATCAGGAAGTGGTCGGGAGCAGCCGCTTCCAGGCATTACTCTGCAACACCCGGTCACCCCCCTGCACTCCCCTGTGGTTCAATAAAATCTACACTTAGATGGTGCCACCCTCTGTCATTAAATTGTTTTAACAGTGTACACAGGATTACCCATTACTCTGCCAGAGGAGCTGCAGCCATTTTAAAGTAAAAATTTGGAATTATGAACAATCCACCCATGGATATTTAATGTGGTTATACATTTTCAGTATGCAGACGAATATGACGGTATGAATATACCCTTCGAGGCAGGCTTCAGTTAGGATCAAGGCTTAATCATGACTTGGGCAGAAACAAAGGGCCCATGCATACCCTGGGCCTAGGATCCATGAGTGCTCTACAGTGACATTCAACAAACACAGGTACTTGTAGGCACTAAAAGATACCTGCACCTTGCCATTGATCCAACCTTGGAAACATTTCAGGAAGATCAGGTTAAATTTTGCCTTGCCCACAGTGGTGTAGGCCACTCAAATCAATTTCTCAATCCTGTATATTTTCAATAGCTAAAAATACATGATTAGGTATCTTTAAAATATGAACGTGTTATTCATGAGAAACAAACTCTAATAAAATATTTGGGAGCTGAAGTGCCACTAGAGGTAGACAAAGGAAGACAAAAGACACCCACTTATCAAAAATGTCATCAATCTAATTGCAACTTTCCTCCTTAATTCTAAACATGAGCACTAATGCAGAGAGAATGCATGCTCAGTATGACCTAACTGGTAACTTTGCCTGTAAATATCTGAATATGCATGGCTACCATTAGAAGTCTTATTTCATAATATGTATCTGTCCTTTCTGTTTTAAAAGCACAAGACAGGCCGTTGTTGATGGATGGTGTAGGTCACAGATAAAGGATGGTCTACTGTGTTCGTTCATTACACTGTGCTTTTTTACTTAATGCACAGACTGGCTGTAGGACCTTCGCAATTTGTATCTTCCTGCTCTACCTGTGGAAGCCACATCCAACCTGCCATGTAGAAAAGTCGGCAGTGATAAGTGAAGCCTCCTCCCGTCTTTAATGATAGCGATCATTCTTGACTAACAGGTCTTTCCATCTTCCTTTATGGCCACTGCCTATTTCAGCCAGGGCAAGGAGGGAAAGGATGGCGGGGGGTTGGAGGAGAAGAAATGTTACTGCAACATGCCTCATAGACCAAGTTCAGATATTACTAATGTACAGGAGGACAGAATAGAGATACAATGGCGGGCAACCTCTTTTTACTTAGCACCTTCTGATCAGTGGAGGACAACTGTAGCTTATACAAATATCTCTAATATATACATGACAAGAAATCTACAATGTGCCTTTTTCTTAATTGCATCCTTTAATGTTTTACCTGGTAATTCTGCCAAAAAAAAGCCTTCACCTGCACTTTTTGAGGCAGGGAGACAATGCTTGCTTCCAGAGTCTCAAAGGAGGAGGATCAGTGTGTTCCTAAACTGAACTATAACCTGATGTTCAGGTAAGACTTACATGCAGAGTAAGTGTGGGCACAAAGACCTGCCTATTTCTGGCTCCTTTCCTTCTGTAATGCTCCCATCCCCTTACTGCTGCTAGGAAAGCTAATCAGAGACAGTGCTTTCCCAAGTCCCAGCACAGAGACCTGCCCATTCACCTACTCCTCTACTTCCGCAAAGCCACCCCTGTCCTGAATGATGCCAGTGAACAGACCAGCAGATACAGTGCTCTTCCAAGTCGCGCCTGTGATCCTCATGGGTGTGATGCGATACATAGTTTAGATGCACTCACAGCTCCCACTCCTAACACATAAGAAGACAGTTGCAGCCACTGCAATGTGCACTGTACACAGGATTTTTGTTCTAAGAAATACATTGTTGAAGCAAAATAAATAAGAAAATAAATAAATTATATATGTAAATATATAAAGTCTACACACCCCTGTTAAAATGTCAGGTTTCTGTGAAGCAAAAAAAAATAAGACAAAGATAAATAATTTCAGAACTTTTTCCACCTTTAATGTGACCTCTAAACTGTACAACTCAATTTAAAAAACAAACTGAAATCTTTTGGGGGGTCTTCTTGGGTCCCTCTTTGCTGCTCTTGGCCACTGCCTCCTATCAAGTGCTCTCTCACCCAGCAGCTCTCTATGGGGGCACCCGAGCCGAGTCAGAGATCCATGTATCCATTCAGACACACAACCCCCACCCCCTCTCTCCCCTGATTGGCTGATTTTGATTGATTTTGCCCCCCCATGGCCACCAGGAATACCCACAATTGATGCCAATCAGTGCCCACAATTGATGACAATCAGTGCCCATCACTAATGCTTGCCAGTGCCTCCTTATCAGTGATGCCCATCAGTGCCATCTATCAGTGTATATCAGTGCCACCCATCAGTGTACATCCGCGCGCCTATCAGTGCCCATCAGTGTCACCTATGAGCACCCCCAACAGTGCCGCCTATCAATGCCCATCAGTGCCGCATATTAGTGCCACCTTATCAGTGCCCATCAGTGTCGCCTATTAGTGCCCATCAGTGCAGCCTCATCAGTGCCCACCAGTGAAGGAGAATATATACTTATTTACAACGTTTTGTTACAGAAACGAAAACAAAATGTCTTTTTTTATTTGTTTAACAGAAAAAAAATCTCAGAGGTGATTAAATACCACAAAAAGAAAGCTCTATTTGTGGGAACAAAATTATAAAAATATTTGTTTGGGTACAGTGTAGCATGACCACGCAATTGTCATTTAAAAAGCGCCAGCGCTGAAAGCTGAAAATTGGCTTGGGCAAGAAGGGGGAAAATGTCTGGTATTGAAGTGGTTAAAGGGTAACTCCACTTTCATGGGGGGGGGGGGGGGGGGGGGAATTTAGCAAATAAAGAAAAAATAATATAGCGTGTACAATTGCGATAGAAGTCATATTGTAATTGAATGTTATTAAAAATTACCTTTCCTTTTCAATCTACAGCCAATGTAATTTTCTATATATGCAATACGGCTACCTGGAGTTGTTCTGTACACAGAACGTGTAGTGACCAATCCCCCGAGGGAGTTATGCTTTAAGAAATCACATTCAAACTCATATTAAATAGGAATCAGTACACACCTGCCATCATTTAGTGCCGGTTCACACTGAGGCAACGCGACTGCCTCAGGCAACCTGGACACGACAGCAGCGGCGACTTGCAAAATGACTTCTATATAGAAGTCAATGCAAATCGCCTCAAGTCGCCCCCAAAGTAGTACAGGAACCTTTTTCTAAGTCGGAGCGACTTGCGTTGCTCTTATAAGAACGGTTCCATTGTACAGAACTGAACACGACTTGTCAGGCGGATAAGTCGCCCCAGTGTGAGCCGGCTCTTAAAGTGCCTCTAATTAATCCCAAATAAAGTTCAGCTGTTCTAGTAGGTCTTCCCTGACATTTTCTTGTACCAAACAAGCTAGAGATAAAAAAGAAGCCTATATTTTCTTTTAATCATGCAAAATATTGAATTTATATGGTTTAATTGTACCACAGTAATAAATAAACTGCTAAATTGTTACTAGGACAATGAAGGCGACATATGAGAATTTTTGAAAAAGAACATATTCTGTTTCCTTTCCCGCAGTCAGTCACATGTTCACGTTCACTTTCCTGTTGGTGTTTATTGTATAGAGCAGAGTTAGGATCTTGGGGCTCATTCACACCAGCAGGGGCATGGTAATGTGTGCATAAGGTAACACTGGTGTGAGCACTGCAGTGCTTGTTTTTTTTTCCCTTTTATGGAAACTTCATTTAACTATACACTTAATTTAACTCTATATACAGCAGGACATTACAATGTGTTACAGTTTGTCAGAAAATGTTGTGCAAAAATGCAACATTACCCTTTTTTTTCAGCGTACACTAATGCAGAATGTTGGTGTGAACTGAAGAAATAGGACATAAGGCGCATTGCCTTGTCCATGTGCTGGAACTGCGTTGGGCAAAGCTGCCCAATGGGGCTGGTGTGAATGAGCCCTTTGAGCCGGTTCACACCAGGGCGACTCAGGATCCGACTTCAGGTCGCACCGAGACGCCCCAAGTCGCGCTGTAATGTTAGTCTATGGAGCTGTCTCAATGTACACTACAGAAGTCGCTCCGACTTCAAAAAAGGTTCCTGTACTACTTCAAAACGACTTCTAGGCGACTTGTACCCATTGATTTCAATGGAAGTCGCCCCCAAGTCGGATCCCCATCTATATTGAAGCGACAGTGTCGCTAGGAGGGAGAACTCCACGCCAAATTTTAAATAAAAAAACGGCATGGGTTCCCCCACCAGGAGCATACCAGGCCCTTAGGTCTGGTATGGATTTTAAGGGGAACCCCCTACGCCGAAAAAAAGAAAAATCCATACCAGACCCTTATCCGAGCACACAGCCTGGCCGGTCAGGAAAGGGGGTGGGGGCGAGCGAGCGCCCCCCCCCCCTCCTGAACCGTACAAGGCCGCATGCCCTCAACATGGGGGGTGGGTGCTTTGGGGAAGGGGGGCGCCCTGCGGCCCCCCACCCCAAAGCACCTTGCCCCCATGTTGACGAGGACAAGGGCCTCTTCCCGACAACCCTGGCCGTTGGTTGTCGGGGTCTGCGGGCGGGGGGCTTATCGGAATCAGGGAGCCCCCTTTAATAAGCCCCCCCACCCTATGTGAATGAGTATGGGGTAAATCGTACCCCTACCCATTCACCTGGGGAAAAAAAGCGTCAATAAAAAAAAAAAAAAAACACAACACAGGTTTTTAAAGTAATTTATTAATCAGCTCCGGGGGGTCTTCTTCCGACTTCGGGGGTCTTCTTCCGCCTTCTCCGCTCTGTTCGGCCTCCCGTGTCGTCTCCCGCTCTTCTGCCAGCTCTTTTACCAGCCGTATGACGTCACAGTCCCAGCATGCCTCGGGACCTGACATCATAAGGGGCGGGTCCACCATGTGACATCACCCGGTGACCCCACCCCATTCCTATATAAGTCATCGCGCATCGCTCACATGGCATTACAGCGGGAGAGAGCGTCGTGTCAACAACAAGAGAAGAGAGAAGAGAGAAGCGAGAAGAGAGAAGAGGGAAGAAGGACGGAGGAGACCGGGCTCCTCCGCTGGTAAAAGAGCTGCAAGAAGATAGCGGAGGAGCCGGCAGAAGAGCGGGAGACAATGCCGGAGAGCGGGAGAAGAGGCCGGACACCGGGAGAAGAGGCCGAACAGAGCGGAGAAGTCGGAAGAAGGCCCCCGAAGTTGGAAGAAGACCCCCGGAGCTGATTAATAAATTACTTTAAAAACCTGTGTTGTGTTTTTTTTTTATTGACTCTTTTTTTCCCCAGGTGAATGGGTAGGGGTACGATGTACCCCAAACTCATTCACATAGGGTGGGGGGCCGGGATCTGGGGCCCCCTTATTAAAAGACCCCGACAACCAATGGCCAGGGTTGTCGGGAAGAGGCCCTTGTCCTCATCAACATGGGGACAAGGTGCTTTGGGGTGGGGGGGGGCCGCAAAGCACCCACCCCCCATGTTGAGGGCATGCGGCCTGGTACGGTTCAGGAGGGGGGGCGCTCGCTCATCCCCACCCCCTTTCCTGACCGGCCAGGCTGCGTGCTCAGATAAGGGTCTGGTATGGATTTTGGGGGGACCCCGTTTTTTCGGGGTAGGGGGTTCCCCTTAAAATCCATACCAGACCTAAGGGCCTGGTATGCTCCTGGAGGGGGAACCCATGCCGGTTTTTATTTAAAATTTGGCGTGGAGTTCCCCCTTGAGAGCTGATTATTCTCTGATTGGACACGGCCAAAGTCGCCTGGCCTGGGGCGACTTAAAGTTGTGTTGTAAGCCGCCCCAAGTCATGTTGAAGTCGCTCCAAGTCGCGCTGTTATTCATACTCAAGTCGTGTCCAAGTTGCCTCCAAAAGTTGTGCTGGAAATCGTGTTGCCCCAGTGTGAACCGGCTCTTAGCCATCAGCTCTGATCAGCTGCTTCCAACACATGATGATTCACAGTCTGTCCAGCTGCTCTTGTGAGTTTCAAGCTTTTCCCTTGTGTGTTATAAAGAGAGCTTTAACATTTCACTTATGTTACTAGAGTATTCTGCCACTAGGAATTAATGTAGCAGAAAACCACATGTGCCTCTTCAGATTCAACCCCGTCCAGATTTTAATTGCATCGCTGACAGCTTACCTGCATACACACTGTTCACTTAGTAGTGCACACACATTTGTAGTGGTATTCTTTGATCAATAGTGTCTATGACCACATTACACACTTACCTCTGCAGTGTGCACATCAACACATACCCTCCCTTTAAGTTGTACCAGCTTCTGTCACAGCTCTCTTCCACTTTCTGAACTGCATTGTCAGATATACCCTCCTTCTCGTCACACTGCAATATCTGCCCCTTTACACAAGCAGACCCTTTTGGCTACATCCTTCCACTTGTTAGAAGTGTGTCATGGCTGCTACAAACAGCTACATTATGATTGAAGAAGGGCCAAAGCACCTTTGGCCCTACTTCTACTGGAGATCACAGGAGTGCACTTAATTCTGCACTCCTATAACCAGTATTTAGCCAACAATGGGCTAAAGCCAGTCCAGGCTCTGGAGAGATCTCAACTTTAAAGTGATTGGTTTTGCACAGAGCAGCCCTGATCCTCCTCCTTTTCTTGGGTCACCCGCCAGCGCTCTGGGCCCCTCCCTCCTGCCAAGTGCCCCCAGAGCAAGTCGCTTGCTGTGGGGGCACTTGTGCATGCTGGCTTCTGAGCCTGCTCTCTGTGTCCATAACTCACAGAGAGCACGGCTCAGCCACGCCCCCCGCTCCCACCTCGCTGGCTGTGATTGACAGCAGTGGAAAACCATTGGTGCCTGCTGCTGCATCTCAGCCAATCACTAGAGCGAGCCTTGGGTCTTGTACACATCGTTGGATCGAGATGGGGCTTAGAATAAGCATTAGGGGGGCTGAGGGGGGAGCAAAGAATGCCTAAAGGTAAAAAACCTTTAGCCTTTAACCGCTTCCCGACTGCCTCACGCAGATATACTGCGGCAGAATGGCACGGGCAGGCAATTACCGGTCGGGAGCTCCGTGACCCCGGCCGCGGGACCAGCGGACCCGATCGCCGATGGTGTCCCGCGATCGGGTTACGGAGCTGAAGAACGGGGAGAGGTATGTGTAAACAAACCTCTCCCCGCGCTTCCTACTCTGCCTGTCATTGATTGGCTGTTCCCGGTCATCGGGAAAGCCGATCAATGACGTCAGACGTCAGCCCCGCCCCCTAATGTAAAAAAACACACACACACGTCACAGCCCATAACCCCTCCCCTCCCCCTAGTGGTTAACCCCTTCACTACAACTGTCATTTATACAGGAATCAATGCATTTAAATAGCATTGATTGCTGTATAAATGACAATGGTCCCAAAAATGTGTCAAAAATGTCCGATGTGTCCGCCATAATGTCGCAATCACAAAAAAAATCGCTGATCGCCGCCATTACTAGTAAAAAAAAAAATATTAATAAAAATGCTATAAAACTATCCCCTATTTTGTAAACGCTATAACTTTTGCGCAAACCAATCAATAATAATTGCGATTTTTTTTACCAAAAATATGTAGAAGAATACGTATCGGCCTAAACTGAGGAAAAAAAATATGTTTTTTTATATATTTTTTGGGGATATTTATTATAGCAAAAAGCAAAAAATATTGCATTTTTTTCAAAATTGTCGCTCTATTTTTGTTTATAGCGCAAAAAATAAAAAACGCAGGGGCGATCAAATACCACCAAAAGAAAGCTCTATTTGTGGGAAAAAAAGGACGCCAATTTTGTTTTGAAGCCACGTCGCACGACCGCGCAATTGTCAGTTAAAGCGACGCAGTGCCGAATTGCAAAAAGGGGCCTGGTCCTTTGGCTGCCAATTGGTCCGGGGCTGAAGTGGTTAAAACCACTTTATTATTGGGATCCACTTAGATGACTGACGGACAGCTGGCTCGGCCTCTCAGAAAACCTCTGAGAGCCTGAGCCAGCTTCTCCTGCCCCCTCCACAGCTCAGCGCTCCTGTGAGCACTGGAGGGGCAGAGCAGGGAAACAGTGAGCACCATTATGTTCTCAGAATGGACCCTAAAACTAAACGATGAGTATTATTTGATTGCTCAGTTTATTGGATCAATGCTGCATCCACCTAGGTGAGTATGAATGTTTTTTTGTTTTTTTTTCATATCCTGCACTTCTCTTTTGATGCATCAGGACAAAGTGTCAAAACAACTATTCTGTCCCAGGAGGAAGAAAAGACAGTTCATGTGTCACCCCCTGATCCTTATCTGTCTCCTCTCTTTTCACTCTTAAATCCATGGCCCCTATTTCTTCTGCATTCTTTCCCAAGGAAATATTATTAGCTGGTGCTCCTCTCTATACTCCACCTCTTAGTCACAATCCATTTTCACTTTGCATCCTCTATGTCATGCCTTGAATAAGCTCTACAATCATCTTCAAGTTTGTCCCCCAACCATTCTTAGTTCCACTATACCCATTTTCTTTTTTTAAAGAGATATGTACTTATTTTCCAAAAACAAACTAACCCTCACCCGCCACTTCCAGCCTTCCTCGAAACTTATACAAAAGAACATCAAGTAACAACTGATAGGGTTTCATCCACACTACTACATTATTAACATTTCGCCTATGTTAAAAGAGAAGTATGGGCAAAACTTTTTTGGTCATGTTCCGATTCTGGGTCACAGGAGAGCACATAGAATCAGCATCACATTAAGCTCATTGTCAGCTGATGTCAAAGAGCCACTACAGGCTCTAGAAGAATGCTACCAAAAATGTCAGGATCCACCCAGATGCCTGACGGGAAGCTGGCTCAGACTCTCAGCACGCCGCTGACACCCTGAGCCAGCAGCTTCCACCCTCTCCACAGCCTGGAGCTCCAGAGGAGCAGAGCAGAGACGAACAAGCACAACCACACTTCTCCTTTAAGTAAGAAAATCTTCCTTTTAGCCTGATACCACCAAGGTGATGGTTCAAATTATTGGTCTAGTGACATTTTGAATATTATGTTATGTCAATGTCCCACTTCTGGGCGTAACAATCACTCTTCCTTTTTTTTATTAAATTCTCCAATATACAGGCTGTGCCACCTGATTCTGTCCTTCTGGAGCTTACTTACTTACTAAAAAATAAAACAGCCTAAATTAACCTGTTCACAAACGGACACACATTTTCTAGTCATTTTTTAAATCCAAGTGTAATGAATAGGCCAAAATGGTAAGTTTCCCATATTTGAAGAAAACCAACACTGTTACTGTAGCTTTCTACTATGTATGGTGGTGCCAAACCCAGTAGGTCATCTACTTCCCAGCTGTCTTCATCCAATAATGAAATGAAAACATTTGAACTTAACAATAAATGCCTGTATAGGAATGTACACACTGAACCAATGATAAGACTTCCCAGTTAATCCCCCTTTGACAGGTTGTTGTAACATTGTCAAAACACTAAGAAAAGTATGTGACAATAGACCTGAATCGATATGGAAATGTATGGAAGTTGCCAGCCCTGGTTATGCCTGTTCGCTCGGCTGGAGCACAAATGAGACACAGATGTATTTCAGCTCTTGGCACAAAATAGACAGCTAATGGCTTTATTCTGTGCCCTGCCATCCCAGTTGGGCACAGGTACTCAGGGTGTGAACTGGCTGCCCCCTCCCCCTGCCTAGACTCAAACAGTTATTGATTGCCCTTGCGGATAGCCGCTACTGATGCCTAGCAATCCGCTTCCAGCCAAGGGCTGCTGGGTATTCAGAGCAAGTTGTAGCCAGCGCTCTGTTTGCGTTGGCAGCGGCTGGTGTGGGCAACATGACTGCAAACACTAGCGGCTGTTAGGTCTCAGAAGAAAAGACAGGCAAGCAGCACTTGCTAGGGAGAACGTGGCCAAACCAACTGTTTCACGCTACGGGAACACAGGCTGGGGCACTGGAAGCTGTACTGACAGCATGGTGCTTTTGTGACTCCTTATTTAATTCAGCTATGATCTAATGCATAAAAAAAAAAAGAACACGTCAATGAAAGACAATATCTGCCTAATCATGCAGATGCAAAAATGTTTAACATGTCTAACATCACAGAGTTCAATTATATTACAAGTTATTATTAATTCTTTTCTGAATCAGTGCCCGCAAAGCTTTCACGTAAGCATTGTATAATTATAATGTCTTGTGCATTATAATTATAGCAAAAAAAAACTGTTAAAAATTCTGCATGCGTATTTCACATACAAAAGTTACTCATTTACAAGAAAGGGAATTTTAAGTAATACGAGAAAATGTTTTTGGTCCCACATAACTTGTCCTTTACTCAGTACAATTATTTTCTGCCACTTTTACAACAACTGTGCTCATAAGCAACATAGGGCACAATTCACTAAAGCTTATTGCAGGCGTTATGTCGGTCACGTGATCACTTACCACATGTGTTAACGAAAATGTTAAATCACTATCGCTCGTAAGCGGTATTTTTAACAGAAACACAAAAAAGTTTGGTAAATAAAGCATAAAGTAAATTCACTAAATAATAAAATAAAATAATATGCATGCAGTAATAAAGTACTGCCCCAAGCTTACCATAACTATGCGGTAATGTCAGATCCCCCTAGTGATTGGTTGAAACATAGGCAAGAAAATGCAAGCTGAAGGTGTGTGGAGTGTAAGAGGCGTGAGGAGTGTTATCTAGAGGCTGTCAGATGACATCTTATTGAAATGGAGCCCTTTGCATCCAGTCTCCTGGAATTTAGAGCAATACAGAAGAGGAGGAGGAGATGTCAAGTGGTCCCTTTTGAAGGAAAGAACCTTCAAGGAGCGCACACTTCTGGACCAATTCTCTGAAGCTAAGAACCTGCAGAATTTCAGGCTACCCAAGCAACTGATAATGGAGCTCTATATCCAAGTGATCAGGTACCTTGAGGCCTCTACACAGAGAAGTCTTGCCATACTAGCCAAGACCAAGTTGCTGTCAGCTTTACATTTTTTTTTTTTTTTTTGGAAAGGTGTCATACCATGGTTGCAGGTGAGACTGTGGGAATTTCCCAGTCCTCTTTTTTCCCCCGTCTCGTCTTTCAAGTTCTAATTGTATTCCATGCAATAGCACCAAAATACATATTTTTCCCTGATTCTCGCCAGGAGTGGGATTAAATAAAAAAAGATTTCTACAGTATTGCTGGAAAACCCAAGGTGCTCAGTGCAATTGACTGTACCCATGTTGCCTTTTTTGCACCATTATTTAAGGAGCACATATACAGGAACAGGAAAGGTTACCACTCCTTAAACATCCAGGTGGCTTGTGATGCTAATCTGATCATCAGGTATGTGGTCACAGGATTTCCGGGATCTGTGCATGACACACACATATTCCGCCAATCTCTAATCTATTAGAATTTCGAAGCACAAAATATATCCGCAGGTTGGCTGATAGGTAAGACACCTACATGTTTCATCCTTTTTTTTTTAAGCTTGTGTTCTTACCCTTTAAAAAACGAGACGATTGCAATAACTTACCACACGTTGTCATGCGGTATTTTCAAATAGATAACGCATGCGAGCTTATAACAAGAGTTTCTTTGTGAATTGCACCGTTTTTTGTTTAAACGTTGTGCGATATGTTACTGCACACTCGAATGTGGTAACATATAGCTTAGGTCCCCACCTCTCATCTAGCTGTTTTTAATGTCTGGAAGATCAAAGTCAGACAACCCATCCCAGATACAAGAAATCTCATACATCCATGGTCTTCAAACTGCGTCCCTCTGCTTGCTTCTATCCAGGCCTTGGAGCATTTTTGCCCCCACTGTCAGCAACAGTGGGTCATAGTTCCTGCCACTGACAATGGGGTACTATTTCTCCCAATGATCGGGCACTATT
Source organism: Lithobates sylvaticus (assembly GCA_028564925.1). Classification (NCBI taxonomy): domain Eukaryota; kingdom Metazoa; phylum Chordata; class Amphibia; order Anura; family Ranidae; genus Lithobates; species Lithobates sylvaticus. Next base: position 160,502,625 of record CM053033.1, read on the forward strand.
CTGTCCATTAATAACGATGAGGCACTATTCCACCCAGTGATACCAAGGACGGGGCACTATTCGGCTCAGTGAAACCAAGGATGTGGCACCATTTCCTTCCACTGACAAAGATGGGGCACTATTCCTCTCCCTAATACCAAGGGTGGGGCATTGTTAAAGCCCTGTACGCATGAGCCAAATGTCGGAAGACATTGGCCAGTTCAAAAAAACTGTCCGACATTCGGCCCATTGTATGGCACCAAACAGCCAGCTTCTGCCGAACGAGCATGCTAAAAAAACAGCAGCGGCCGACTCCCGTTCAGTGCTCTCAGCCAAAGGTGGAGAGCGCTGATCGGAGTGCTCTGGCGGGGGGGGCATCCTCCTGTCAGAACACACTAGCTCAGCATGAGGGATCACAAGGCTAACATTTTATTCTTTGCCAACCCTCTGGGTTGAACAAAAAAAAAAAAAAAAACCTCAGTGTGTACTCCCACTGGCCACAGTCTGGCCCTCCTAAAGTTTGAAGGACAGTAAACTAGCCATTTCTTTAGAAAATGTTCAGACCCCTGCCATACATAATGAATCAGGATAGTCCTATTGAGATACCAGCATATACCAACTATGGGCTTATTTAGCATTGCGAAGAGTAATAGGTGTAAAGTAAAGTCCCGTACACAAAGGCCGAATGTCGGCCAGCATCAGCAAGTTCAATATAAACTGGCCGACATTTGGCCCGTGCACACTGCAGCCGGGCCGGATTCTGTCAAAGGGGCATGCCCAAAAAATGTCTGCCGACCAGCTTCCCACAATTGGCTAAGAGTGCTGACTGTAGTGTTGTGGTGGGGGGCCACCCCCCCCCCCCGTTAGAACACAATAGAACAGCAGGGGAGATTGCGGTACTAATATCGGATTGTTGCTAGCTGAGCTGACAGTTTTTTTTTTCGTTCAGCCTGCTGCGTTGATCGAAAAGAAAGTGTGTACTGGACTTAAGACCTAGCTATTTATGAAGAACCATCATCAACCTGCCCACTCTTAGAGCTTTAATGGAACATCAAGAATTCCAGCACAATGTGGCTCTTTCCACATTAGTCAGTAAAGCTGGCCATACACCATTAGAATTGCTCAAAAACTTAGATTTTCACATCTGTTGGATTTTCAGTAAATGGTGGCAAATCCACATTCTAGAAAATTCAGGGTGGATTTTTTTTTTCTCAAGCAACTCAAATTCTAACTGTGAATGTGGTTTTGGTTCAGGAAAATGTGTACATATTGTAACAAACTTTGTTTAATACGTCTAAAAATGGTCATAGATCAATCGAAATGTATCGGTTCAGCAGAGACTGGCCAAACTTAGATCAGTGTATGAGCGCCCCTGTTTGATAGAAGTTGATTGTTAGAATTAATAAACAATGTATGCATGTAAAGCCTCTCTGAGTTTGAGATAGCTGCCCATATCTGTGTGTCCAACATGACAAGGCTCCCCCAAGATGGCCAACATGAGCCTAGTGCAGAGGGAAATTCAGACCTCTGCAAGGTTCCCCGGGATCATGTGATTGCTGTGTTTACTTCTGGCAGCTAATGAGTGAGCAATCTACAGATCGCCACCTCATTCCCCGCTGTTCCACCTGCTCGAGTGATGAACAAACTGATCTTCCATGGCCAGATTCTACAGCAGGTTAATAAAATTAGTTGACTCGATGGCAAGAAAGAATATTCTGGGTTTTTTGTTTCTACGAACGTTCGAACTAAAGTCTAATCGTTTATGGCCAGCTTCGCATATAATTGCCTCAACACAGGACAGTGTTAAAAAATGCATAATACAAAATATAAAATAATAATTATCTGCCTTAAAAGTCCTATGGGGATCATGCATATTTTTTTGTAAAGTGAGGGATGTTGGCAATAATATCCACCCATTTTTTTTTTTTTTTTTTTTTTTTTAATATATATCTACAATACTATGTTTTAACATACAAAACACATTATGCAGGAATGAAATTCCTCAAATTATTTTCTGTTTTTCCTACTGAAAACCTGTCTACCACTGGGTGGGCCTGAGTTGTCCATTGATCAAAACATTCAGGCCACTGAAAAATGGGCTAAAATGGCTGTTAATTTCAAACATTAATAACCAAAGATTCCAGATTCACTCTGAATAAACAAGCATGTTACCATTTAAAGCCTGAAATGATCCTAATTGTCCTCACAGTCACACATCAAAAACAGAACACAATGCACAGAGCTAATGGTTGTTTTAAATTTCAGTCCTAGTTATCACTGCAAGTTTTTTAATTTTGCAAAAGGCTCAAAGCGTTAACACAAGGATAGGATTTTTATTTTAGTCATATGACTGCATTTTTCTTATCTCATTGGACTCATAGCGATTTATCCATCTGTGTTAGCTTTGTGAATTTAGCCTAATGCGTGTACTCAGTCATGACCCCCGCTAATACTCCAAAACCTATTCTCTTAACTGCAGACCACCTAAAAACAATCGTTCGAACAAATTTCAAAACTAAATAGAGAAAGTCATGACGTAGTATTTACAAATGACAGATGCAGTCAAGCAACTCAGTTTTCCATCTCCTTGTAATAGGAATATGGCATGGCAGGACCACTTTACAGTGAGATATGGGGTCAATAAGACCCCACATCTCACCTCTAGGAGCCTAAAAAAAAAAAAAAACGATCACAGCCTCCCAGCCGAGGCGGCACCGTTTTTTTGAATGCAGAGGCTGGGCGTGACGTCATAACATTGCACCCGGCCTCCGACGATTATAGAGACTCTGGTGATCATCTGGATCGCCCGAAATCTCTATGCTCAACATCCGGGGCCCGGCGGAACCATTCTCCGACTCGCCGATCGCATCGGTGAGTCGGTAGAAGCACCGGGGGGAGGTGGGAGGGGGCGTCCCATTCCGGTGTAGGGAATCGCCAGCTGAAAATGCTGATATCTGTAGCTACAGGCATCATTCAGATATACCACCACAAAGCTGAGGATGTCCTATGATGGCCTGCTGACGGCAAGTGGATAATATGGCAACTGTGTGGCAAATGTTGATAAATGTAAAGTTATGCACTTGGGGGCTAAATATATGATTGTATCATACATACTAAGGGAGTACCAATTGGGGGAATCAATGGTGGAGAAGGATCTGGGGTGTTCTGGTAGATCATAAGCTTAATAATGGCACACAATGCCAAGTAGCAGTTCCCAAAGTGAACAAAGTCCTTTATTGTATTAAAAGAGGTATGGACTCCAGAGAGGAAGTTATCATTTTGCCCCTGTACAAATCATTCGTAAGACCTCTTTAGGAAAATGATGTACAGTTTTGGGCATCAGTTCACAAAAAGAGTATAGGGGAACTGGAGAAAGTACAGAGAAGGGCAACCAAACTGATAAGTGGCATGGAGGAGCTCAGCTATGAGAAAAGATTGGAGGAACTGAATTTATTCTATCTTGAGAATCACTCTGGAATCTTCATGCTGGACCTCAAGCAACTTGGATTTTGTGCCTCTCCACTCTTCCTCCAGACTATAGGACCCTGATTTTCAAATGAAATGCACAATTTACCACAGTCTGTGATGATTTGGGGAGCCATGTCCTTTGCTGGTGTTGGTCCACTGTGTTTTATCAAGTTAGCACAGCCCTCTAACAGGAAATTCTAGAGTACTTCATGCTTCCCTCTGCTGACCAGCTTTATGGAGATGCTGATTTAATTTTCTAGCAGGACTTGACACCTACCCACACTGCCAAAAGTTCTGATATCTGGTTTAATGAACATGGTATCACTGTGCTTGATTGGCCAACAAACTCGCCTGACCTAAACCCCATTGGGAATCTGTGGGGTATTGTCAAGAGGAAGATGAGAGACACCAGACCCAACTTTTCTGTAATAAAAATCCTTTATTCGTTGTTATGTAATATTCTAATTTTCTGAGATACTTAATTTTAGGTTTTTCACTAGCTGTAAGCCACATTGATTTACTGAAATAAATGAACTTTTTGATGATATTGTAATTTTGTGAGATGCACCGGTATGTAACTGTATGTTGTGTAATAATCCGATACTTTAGCTACACACACAGACATGCATATTTATTCAACAACAACACGATGTTCAGCATTTGGAAGGTTTAAAAATATGCAATGAATTGTCTACAATAAATGTAGATTTTTATAGAAGTAATCTTGTGACTGCTAAAGAACACAGTGGTGATGAAGCTTGATAACTTTTAAAGCACTGATCTGCAATAGCATGTGCCCAAAGGTCCCTAATTCTCTTTATTGACAAACTGTCTGGAATGCATTGAAAATGCAGGATTGCTTTGTGTAGGCTGTGTATAAGGAAGTGCTATTTACAGTAATCATTTGCCGAAGATATGGAAGCACGTCAACAAAGATCTGTGCTATGAAATTTACAGGAGACCAGCTGTGTCCATGCCATGTAGCTCTACAAAGTGTACACAGACCCTAAACTGACAATACTGGACTATATAGAAAGATTGGTGATCCCTGAGTGGAAAAAAATTGTTCTTTATTCTGTCCAAATTAAATTTCAATGTTTTTTTTTCTATTCAAAGATTGACAAAAGCTCCCTTTGGGTATAAGCTTAAAAAATATCAGGTACTTGCAATATCAGATCAACACAGAAAATATGTACGAATTAAATCAGTAGTCAAGCAAGCTTCATATACCAAGGATCAGTTTGAGCACCCTGGTAGGAATGGTAGTCATGGCAAAAGCATAATTGACAAAAGACTTTGTTGGTAACAAACTAAAATAAGCCACTATTCAAAATATATTCAGCTTGGCCCACATTGTCATTGCACAGAATAGAAGCAAAAGAAGAATGAGATAAAAGAAAAAGGAAGAGAAAGAGGGGGAAAAGGGATAACGAGTCAGTAGTAAGCCTCAGTCTGATTAGTGAATCCAAGGGTCCCACACTTATAGTATTATGGAGGATATGGGTGAGTTTATCACTGTCCATGACCCAATTCTATTTTTGTTCAAAATACACAAAGTGCACCACCATCTGGTTCCAGCAGCTTGCAACTGTAATTCTAGCAGCTAGGATCAGCCAACAGAATGAGTGTGGTTTTGAGTTTTGGGGCGTGGCCCCCTTTGTCAAACCTTGTTGGTTTGATAAAGGAGCCACATCCCAAAACACGTACGCACACCTATGTACACGTGACAGCACATGTACATAGGTGTGCGTATGCTCTTTCTAAAGACTTATTGATATGCTATTCAATACCTTGTACATGTGCGTGTATAAATATTTTTTTTCCATTTTTCTTTTAATTATAAAAATTACTATACTTAGGTAGCAGCACTTTACTATACTTTTTTTTATTTGATTATACGTGGTTTGCTGGTGGGAGCCTCCCCAGATCCTGCTTGGGAGAGAAACTGCTGACGCTGCGATAATGTGAACTTTATGCCACAGTGCTTTTATATGGACTTTTCTCAAGGACTAATAATACACTTTTTATGTCATTTATCATTTTATGTACATTTTTATTTTTGGCAGTTGCACTAGTGCCCCTCTTTTTTAATGCGTTTAGGGCGTAATGCCCTTAGCAATTTTTTCAGTTACTCTATATGAGACCAGTCTCCAGATCTGGAAGAGGGCAAATTTAGGTGATCTTGGGATAGTAATTCCTATCATTAAGCAAATTAAATTGAATAACCTGATCCAGAATCTGGATACCTTGGGGCATTGCCACCATATATGGAACATAGTTCCTATTTGACCACAACACCTGAAGCAATTAGTAGATGAATGCAACCAGGACACTACCTGCCTGGAGTTTGCATGTTCTCCCTGTGCCTGCGTGGGTTTCCTCCGGGTACTCCGGTTTCCTCCCACAATTCAAAGACATGCAGGTAGGTTAATTGGCTTCTGTCCAAAAATTAGCCCTAGTATATGAATGGGGACCTTGGATTGTGAGCTCTTTGAGGGTAGGGACTGATGTGAGTGTGCAATGTACAGGGATAGGGACAGTTGTAGACACTGGCTCAGGTTGAACTGGATGGACTGGTGTCTTTATTCATCCTTACTAACTATGAAATGATGAACTTTGGTCAATCTTGTATGAACCATGTACCGCCTTAGTATGGTTTTAAATTAGATTCCACTAAGGTTGTGTTTGCCATGTCCTGCCATTCTGACACGTCTAACGTTGAGATCTTGCTCCCAATATTGCACATATGGTAGCTTATGGTCAAGATCCATGAGAAATGTATGTATTATTGAAAAGTGGCCTTCTATCAAATTTTCATGTTTGCATGAGAACTCAAACAGTATCAGAGATTGGGTGGGCATTAAGTTTTAGTTTGATCTTAAGAAAAGATGCGATTTAGTAATATCTGAACAATTAGGATGGGAGGAAGGTGCAATTTGGAGGATTGATAGCGTTCCAAGGAATAAAGGTCGCCACCCATTTAGAAAAATCCGTGCTAATTAAATGCAGTGTGTAGACTAGTAGTTACAGCTGGTCCAAGCATGATCTTTATTGCATATTTACATTTGTCCATCTTGGACCGATGTAAGCATGCATATCTCATACCTGAGAGGCCACTGGTAAAGCAACCAATCTCTGTACTATGGCTGTGGCTCTATAACAGTGATAGCAGAGATATTTCAGGTCCTGTGCTGAGCGGCTTCCTCTCTGCCAAATAACCACAGGGGAATGCACATTCGGAACGGCTGACATTTACAGAACACCTTGTATTTTTACAATGAATACAAGGCGTTATCTGATTGGACAAGATGGAGAGAAGTGGCAGTGATGTCACAATTGCCAACTATTACAGCAATTGTGAGATTCCCCAGCCTCTCTGGTATGAGATATGAATACTTACATCAGCCCAAGTTGGACCAATGTAACTAAACAATAAAGCTCATATCGGGATTTCAGCTTTAAAACTAAACTCCAGTTACAAAAACTTGAATTTAAATCTATTCCTCAGTAGCCAAAAAGGACAATCCACTTTGTGTGCACCAAATGCCTTTGGAAACCCAGATATTACCTTATCAATGTAGCAGTGACATCATCACTGTGCTGTAAAAAGTCTCTGCAGAGAGCAGAGGGAGGGGCCAGTGGGCTCTATTACAGGAGGGGGCAGAGACAAGACCAGTTACCCTTAAGCTGGCACGGGCAGCTCCCAATGCATACTTGCAATGGGGAGCTTCCGATCATGTGACAGCTGTGCCAGCCAATCACAGCAGTCATACAATCAGAAAGCCCACCACTGCCTCATGGCATGTAAATCCTCCTAAAAGGCCGGGGAGTGGCGGAAAGGCATTAAGAAAAACTGCCAGGTCAACGAGGGAAGATTTCTATTTAGCATTATTTTTTTTTTTTTTTTTTTGTAGAGAACTTATTACTTCTGAAATGGGGTGACACAGAAAATTAATGAATGGAGAACTGTAACATCCAGCAACCGATCAGGCTTCCAACTATAATTCTCCAGGAATCGGATTGCTTATTGTGAACAACTACACTTCTTTAAACCAGTATTTATAATTCAGCTTACATTATTTATCAAAATATAATTTGCTTTCCTACTTTTCAGGAATTCCACAAGATGAATACTTACATCCGTACAAAGAGAGACTGCTTGGCAGCCAGGTTGGGAGAGGAATACTTTTCCACCAGAGCCAGGGTGCTAAATCCAAACTTATGAATAGGCTCATTAGAATCCAAAGGGGGGAAATCTGTGTCAACTTCTCCATCATCCTCTGCAATATGCAGGCAGTAGGCATCCACATTATCACTGTAAAAAAAACACAGCAAAGCAAACATGGTCAGCAAAGTAAAAAAAAAAAAAAAAAATACGTAAAAAATATATTAGTGCTTGTACTAATGACCCTAAAGTATATGTAAACCCGCACTGTGTAAAACAACCAGTTTAGTTTACAATAGAAATGCAAGGTAAAATGTGTTTGTATAAATCCTTTTTTTTTTTTTTAACCACGTGAAGACCAGGCCTTTTCTGGCACTTTTTGTTTAAATCTGTATTTCTTTGCTAGAAAATAACTTCTATTATAACCCCAAACATTTTTTTTACCAGAGACCTTAGGGGATAAAACGGCGATCATTGCAATTTTTTTTTCACAGGGTATTTGTGCAGTGTTTTTTCAAACAATTTTTGGGGAAAAAATACACTTTAATGAATAAAAAAAAATAAAAAAACAATATATACCCCAATTTTCTTGTACAAGATGAAAGATGATGTTACGCTAAGTAAATAGATACCAAACATGTCATGCTTTAAAATTGCGCTCACTTGTGGAATGGTGGCAAACTATAGTACTTAAAAATCTCCATAGGTGACTCTTTAAAAAATGTTTACAGGGTACCTGTTTTGAGTTAAAGCTAGGAAAGCGTTAGAATTATTGCTCTCGCTCTAACCTTTGGGACAATACCTCACGTGTGTTGTGAACACCATTTACATATGCATGCGCGACTTACGTATGCGTTCGCTGCTGCGCACGAGCGCGGAGGGATGGGGGCGCTTAAATTTATTTTATTTCTTATTTATTTTTACACTGTCCTTTTTAATATTCATTTATTTATTTTTATCACTTTTATTACTATTACAAGGAATGTGAACATCTCTTGTAATAGAAATAATGGCAGGTCCTCTTTATGGAGAGATCTGGGGTCAAAAAGATTTCTGCCCTACACTGGAAGTGACTTCAGAAAGCTATCTATTGGTATTGTGTGGGATGCCCTGAAGGCCTCTATTAGGGGCATGTGCATAAAAGAAATTGATAAAATCAAAACAAATAGTAGGCAGTGGGCTATAGACGTGGCTCAGGCGGTGGAGAAGGCAGAGGCGTTGTACCTGCGGACTCCTACGCCTGAACTGGAAAGAAGCTGGTCCGATGCTCAGAAAATGCTCCGGGCAGTACACACACAACAGGCAGAGAATAAAAGGTTCTTCACAGCACAAACATACTTTGAGGAAGGGGAAAAAACGGGACACATGCTGGCCATGATAGCCAGATCGCACCACAACCACCCCATACCATACACAGCATTAAAACCCCAACATCTTCCACAGTCACTGATACACCTTCTATCTTGCAGGAGTTTCGCTCCTTTTATCAGGACGTATACTCATCCAAGGTATCCTATCCTATGGAAGAGTTAACACGTTTCCTGGACTCGATTGATTTACCTCGGCTTCAGGAAACAGACAAAAACCTTCTCAATGCCCCCCTTACGTTAGTGGAACTTCAAAACGCATTAGCCACATTCCCGAACTCAAAAGCCCCAGGTAATGATGGCCTGCCAATAGGTCTATATAAAAACTTCGGCGGCATACTCCTACCGGAATTGCTCCACACACTTATAGAAGCAGTTGGTGAGGGCTCCCTCCCCCAATCTATGTATGAGGCGGTAGTAGTGGTTATACTGAAACCAAGGAAGGACCCGGACAAACCGGAATCATACAGACCCATCTCATTATTAAACACCGACCTAAAACTTCTCACTAAAACTATAGCCATGAGACTCTCTACAGTAGTAACTAAACTAGTTCACCCAGACCAATCAGGGTTTATACCTAACAGATCTACAGCAAATAACTTACGCCGACTATACCTTAATATGCAAATCCCCACTGACAACCAAGGTCACAGAGCTATCCTCTCGCTAGATGCCGCTAAGGCGTTTGATAGCGTGGAGTGGACATATTTATGGAAGGTACTTGAGCGGTTTAATCTGGGAGAAACTATTATCTCCTGGATTAAACTACTGTATAAGGAGCCCAAAGCATGTATCCGTATAAACAATACCCTATCTACCTACTTTGACTTATCCAGAGGGACCAGACAGGGCTGCCCTCTTTCCCCCCTCCTCTTTGCTCTGGCCATTGAACCCCTTGCAGCCGCAATACGGGGGAGCACAGATATAGTGGGATTTAAGAGAGGGGACACTGAGGAAAAAATTGCACTATATGCTGATGATGCACTACTGTTTTTGGGTGATACTTCTAACTCCCTGATCAGACTGATGGAGCTAATACGGATCTTTGGATCCTTTTCTGGGTTTACTATAAACTGGGATAAGTCGACGATCCTACCTCTGGACCCATTGACAGACTCCCTTCCACAAACAGCCACCCTGATTAAAATAGTTGAAAAATTTAAGTACCTGGGAATTATTGTACACCCCGACTTCACCCAATACATAAAACTAAATATAGACCCCATTCTCAAAAATTTCCAAGACAAGACTGCCAGTTGGGTTAAACTTCCATTGTCAGTGGTTGGCCGCTGTAACTTGATAAAAATGATTTGGAACCCACAAATTTTGTATGCACTCCACAATGCCCCCTTATGGATACCTATTCACGTATTCAAGAAATGTAACACTCTGTACCGTGCTTTAATTTGGAGGAAGCAGGTCCCGAGAATTAAACTGGAAACCTTACAGGAGGCTCGGGAGGACTAGCGGTTCCGAACCCATTTTTCTATTTTATAGCTGCTCAGCTACAGCAATTAACGGGCTGGCTCCAGCCCGAGTCCTCTGACCCAATTAGAAATATTATCCGTACACAGTTGACCGGAAATGGTCTTGTGGAGTGCATAGAAGCAGGTGACCTCAGACACTTAACTCAATACCCTACCCTAACCTTCATAGATAAGGTATGGTGTAAAGCCAAACAACATATGCAATACACAGGATACACTAACTGGTCACGTATATGGAATAATCATAACTATGTAGAGCTACAAAAGTTAACAAATTTCTCCAATTGGTCAAGGAACGGAGTGAATTATATTCCCTAACTGTACTGTGGAGGTGTGCTTCGAGACTTCCAATCAATACATGAGGAATTTAATATACCAAACGCGTCATTTTTTCAATACCTTCAACTCAGGCACGCTATAGCAGCACAGGCCACACTATCACACTGGGTACTGACGAGACCCACGATACTTACGCAACTTATCACGTCCTCTTCACGTAAGGGACAGATCTCCTCTATATACGATGCACTGATTGGACATGTATCTAAGGCAATGTCATTACCTTGTAGGAGCGGTTGGGAAATGGATGTGGGTCAAATTACAGGAGAAGAGTGGAATACCATACTTGATAATGTGCTGAAAGTGTCTCTGTCTGCCCCACAAAAGTTTACTCAGCTGTTTATTATCCACCGCACATATCGCACACCCGAAAAACTGCATAAATGGCACAGACGGGATGACCCCCTCTGTCCCCGATGCTCAGTTAACAATGGAACGTTGATACATATGCTATGGAGATGCCCAAAATTACAGAGATATTGGGCAGCAGTGATGAACACCGTTAATAGCATATGGAATCTCAAACTTAGTACTGAACCTAAACTCTGTTTACTAGGCCTGTTAGACGAAGAGGGTTACACTCCCTTTACACACACAGCAGTTCTCAGGGTACTATTCTTAGCCAGAAAACTTATTGCCAGGAAATGGATATCCACAGCCCCCCCTACACATAAGGAATGGTTACAATCTGTAAATGATTCTCTTATCAGAGAACAGCTCACATATAAGCACAGAGGAAGCCCCCATAAATTCGAACACATATGGGACCCATGGTTGGACACACCGGGACTAGCACCATTTAGTTTGGTTCACAACAGAATTCTGGGCGGGAGGAATACCTCAAACAATACATAGATGTAATTTCTGTGCTGCACTTTTGAACATGTCATTATGCATAGATTGGAAAGGAGACGAAATAGAAGCAATAATTCACAACAAAATTGACGCTTCACTTCCCACTCGCTTTATTATTCTTGAGAGATATTAAAATATAAAAGCACTTTAGGCCTGCGGAGGTCTTTTACAAAGTAGGTTGTATATAGTTTTCTCCTCTTTCTCTCTCTCTTTTTCTTTGTTTCATGTCGCACACTGGTAATGTTCCTCTCCTGCTAGATTGGGAGGGGAAGTCCGACTTCACCACTTCCCAGCTACGGGTTGGCTGGGGGGGGGGTGAAGAGGGTATATAATTAACATTATACACATGTGCATAAATACAGTGACCAAATAGGATATACTCTTGGTCATTAAAGGCAGGATATTTGATAGACACTGCTATATCTTGGTAAGACTGATAACCCCTATAGCAATGCAAATAACTAAGTTAAATGTCCAAACTATTTGATTTTGAACGTATAGATAACCAAAAAGCGCCTTAAACTGAAGTACACTGTGAAAACAATAGAAATGTAACTTGGACAGCATTTATTTTCATATACTTATGTGCCTTGCATATTGTGTAATTACGTGCACATGATTGTTTGTGTTTTCTGTTCTGTTGTATGCTTCAAAAATTAAATAAAAACTATCTGATTTAAAAAAAAAAAAAAGAAAGCTATCTATTGGCTAATGTGCTGCTCGGACCGCTTTCATGAGATGATAAAAAGCCAACAGTAACTCAAAAAACCCCTTGTTACAACCAAGGTATGCAGAATACCATCTCTGAATGCACAACACATCGAACCTTGAAGCAGATGGGTTACAGCAGCAGAAGACCACACCAGGAGCACACAGGCTACAATTTGCACAGGCTCACCAAAATTGGACAATAGAAGATTGGAAAAATGTTGCCTGGTCTGATGAGTCTAAATTTCAGCTGTGACATTCAGATGGTAGGGTCAGAATTTGGCATAAACAATATGAAAACATAGATCCATCCTGCCATGTCAATACGGACCAAACTCTCTGAAGAATGTTTCTGACACCTTGTCGAATCTATGCCATGAAGAATTAACAACTTCCTGCCAGGAGGGCGTACATGGACGTCCTCTTGAGTTGATGCCTGCACCCATCCCAGTATCAACCCGGTATTGCTTTTTTCAGCCGGCGATTTTCTGCACCATAAGAACAATCATAGTGGCATAACCGCTAACCGTTATGCCGCTTGATTGTTCATACAGGTGGCGGGAGGGGATGTCCCCCACCTCCTGCTGTCCTCCCATGTTTCTACCAGCTCACCTGTGCGATCGGCGAGCCGGAGAAGGAATCCACTGGCGCTGGAAGTTGACCATAGAGATATCTGAGGAACAGATGGTCCCTGGTCATCTCTATGACTCTCGGAGTCCCGGGTGCGAAGTCATAACATGTAAATACTGCCCTGTACTTGGCCGGAAAACCGAGATCGCCCTGTTTTTTTTTATCTCATATTGTCTTATTGACCCCAGATCTCGCCATACAGAGGATCTGTCATGCACTATTCCTGTTACCGTACCGAACCGTACCGAAGTTTGGTGCCATTCCACGAGTGTGCACAATTTTCAAGCATGACCAACTGTTAGGTATTTATTTACTCCGCGTAACATCTTTCACATAATACAAAAAAAATGGGCTAAATTTATTGTTTTTTTTTAACTCATGAAACTTTTTTTTTCTTTTTAACCACATCAATACCGGGGACTTTCGCCCCCTTCCTTCCACGACCAATTTTTAGCTTTCAGCACTGTTACACTTTCAATGACAATTGCGCGTTCATGCTACGCTGTACCCAAATTACATTTTTATAATTTTGTTCGCACAAATAGAGCTTTCTTTTTGTGGTATTTATGCATGCCCCTATTTTTTGCGATATAAGTGAAAAAAACTTGGAAATTTTAAAAAAAAAAAAAAAAACAATATTTTCTTCTTTCCATTTTAAAAGAAATCCAATAAAATAAATTTTGTCATAAATTTAAGCCAACATGTATTGGTAAAAAAAAATCCAGTTAAGTGTATAATAACTGGTTTGTGTGATCACGGAAATATGTACGCAGATGATCATGTACAGACGTGCGCAGGTGATCACGGACATATGTGTGCAGATAATCATTGGGACATGTGATTTTACTGTTAAATCTGTGGGGGACATGTGTTTTTACTATGTGGGAACATGTGTGTGGGGACATGTGTTTTGGGAACATGTGTGTTTTACATTGTGTACATGTGTGTTTTACATTTGTGTTTTACACTGGTGATCAGTGTGTAAAAAGCTGTAAAAAACAGCTCATACTCACTGATCACCAGCCGCAGCGACCTGCTCTCCTCACCGACAACTTCTGTGTGAGGAGAGGAGAGCCGATTGCCTAGAAACCGGCTCTCTGTTTACATCACATAATGTCATGTGATCAGAAGGGCCAATCACAGAGTGACACGAGCGCATCGGGATTGCGCCGCTTTGCGGACACGTGCGCTTGTGAGCTGCCTCCTTCTGAGGGACGTTCCTGAACATCTAGCCGTGTATGTGCAGTGGCCGGGTGGGAAGTGGTTAAACACGTTTGAAAAATTGCTGCGCAAATACCATGTGACATAAAAAGTTGCATTTTATTCCCTAGGGTCTGATGATTTTTACATGTAGGAGCGAAGTTCCAGAATTGGCCTGGATGGGAAGTGGTTAAAGTGGAGGTCCACCCTAAAGTGGAACTTCCGCTTATCGGATTCCTCCCCCCCCTCCGGTGCCACAATTGGCACCTTTCAGGGGGGAGGGGGGTGCAGATACCTGTATAATACAGGTATCTGCACCCACTTCCGGGACGCATAATCTGAGAGGCCCCGCCTCTATCCGAGAATGCCCCGTTGTGTCTTGGGAAACACAGTTCCCAGGACACATCGGGGACCAAAACAGGCGCGCAGCGCGACTCGCGCATGCGCAGTAGGGAACCGGGCAGTGAAGACGTTGCGTCTTCACTTCCTGATTCCCTGACAGAGGATGGCGGCGAGGCAGCGAGAGACGAGCGCTCACTTGTCATCTTCTGCCGACACCGCTGGAACCTGGAACAGGTAAGTGTCCATTTATTAAAAGTCAGCAGCTGCACTATTTGTAGCTGCTGACTTTTACATTTTTTTTTTTCAGGTGGAGCTCCGCTTTAAGGCAGTTCTGAAGGCAAAAGGGGGTCCAACCCGGTACTAGCAAGGTGTATCTAATAAAGTGGCTGGTGAGTGTATATGTAAAATTCTGCAAAAATGTACAGCACTATACACCTAGTACCTGTAATAATAAAACCGGACCGGTCCTGTAAACACGACTAGCGTCTATGTGCTACACTTTCAATTCACTTCCTTCAGTTTTCATTAAAAAAAAAAATCACATTAAAACGTATTTGAAGGGTAGAGCAGTAGACGCTGCTATTTAAAACTCAGCATTTGTCCAAGATCATCTCTCTGCTGGAAATGCAGGACTTGCTGCTATATGCCCAGTCAAACATAAGGACGGGCCAGAGAGTGCCCGAGGCGCCAGCCACAAGTGGCCATAAAAGCAGCAGTTCAAACTCTCTTTGCGTGCTTGTGAGAGACAATGGGGACATGATCATAATGTGGATAAAATCAGCTGCGCTGAAGAGACAGAGCCATAACTCAGTGATGCAGAGTGTCGGGGGAAACATCCGCTGCTAAACATTCCATGGAAATGCTTCATCCAAATAAAAGAGAGAGGTTCAAAAGGTTTCATTAAAATGATATATGCTGTGCTCAGCATCTCAATCATACATGCTACAGAAACAATGTGCTCCGTAATCTCTGCAGAGAGCTAGCCTCAGAAAACATCGGCTGGCAAGGCTTACAAACACAGCCGCTTGCCGGGATGCTAGCAGAACTTCTACTGTAATGAAAACTATTTGAAGTGCAATGCCAAGCAGCAAAGGTGACTAAAGAAAAACATACTTGAAAGAGTAGAAGTATTGCCAAAGGTTTTTAGCTCTCAAATCACTGATAATGTATTAATTGTTTTGCTATTCAGTCTTAACCCCTTGACGCTAACGTAACATGCAGCCTTCAGCTTCAAGAGATTGTACCAGGGTGATGTCTGCAGCCGCACGCATCACCCTAGTACCGTGTTTTTTACAGCGGGCGGCCGACTTTCTTGTAACAATCGATGCGGCTAATCAGTCGCTCGGCTGTTATTACAAGTAGAGGTGCACCGAATGGAGATTTTGGTGCCAAAACCAAAACTGCAGGATGCACTTGGCTGAAAACCAAAACTGAAAATGACAGTTTTAAAAAATTATTATAATTTTTTGATAGAATTGTATTATATTCGACTTTTTAATTAATAGCAATTTAAATGAATATGAATTTATAAAACAACAGCATAAACAACATGAAAACATGGATCCATCCTGCCATGTCAATACGGACCAAACTCTCTGAAGAATGTTTCTAACACCTGTTGAATCTATGCCATGAAGAATTAACCACTTCCCGCCAGGAGGGCGTACATGGACATCCTCCCGAGTTGATGCCTGCACCCACAGGTATCCCCCGGTATCGTTTTTTTCAGCTGGCTATTTTCTGCACCGTAAGAACAATCATAGCGGCAGTTATGCCGCTTGATTGTTCTTACAGGTGGCGGGAGGGGACATCGCCCACCTCCTGCTGACCTCCCATGCTTCTACCAGCTAACCCGTGTAATCAGAGAGCCGTAGAAGGAATCCACTGGCCCCCAGAAGTTGACCATAGCGATATCTGAGGAACAGATGGTCCCTGGTCATCTCTATGACTCTAAAAGGCCTAAATACTGCAAAACGCACCTCCCTGTTCAAATGCACTGAAGACGCAGCAAGAACACATCATTAACGCACCATGTTAAGTTTTTGAAGCGGTTTTTGAATCACATGACCTATGAAAAACACACCATAAGCACAGAAAAAAGAGTGATACAATTGCGGCATAGTCGACACGAATTTGCTGTAAAATCGCATGTTTTTGGTGCCATTAATCAGCACATTTTTCTCTTATCAGCCGAATGCCAAAAAAACACAATTTGTGGCCAAAAATTCGGTGCATTTCTAATTACAAGCAGCGGGGAGGGGACGTTCCCGTTCTCCTGCCGCCTTCCGTGGCTCACCCGGGCTCTCCCATCCCAGCGCACGGCACTTCCGCCGGCTGGCCGGAGACTTGAATCGGCTTTGATCACGTCTCGGATCCAGTAACCCAGAAGCGATGTCATGACATAACTTCCAGATAGTATTCAAAACAGCCAAACTTGGCGTTTTGAATGCTTTTAAGTGCAAAGGAGGGATTTGGGGATTTATAGACCCCAGATCCCACCACAAAGATTACCTGTCACTGCCTATTACAACCACAGGGATGTTTACATTCCTTTGACACTGATCAAAAATAACAAATTTAAAAGGGACAGTGTAAATAAAATAAAATAAAATAAATAAGAAAAAAAAAATTAAAGCGCCCATTCCCTTCGTGCTCTCGCGCAGAAGCGAACACATATGCAAGTCGTACCCAAAAATGTCAACCGTGTTCACACCACACATGTGAGGGATCACTGCGATCGTTAGAGCAAGAGCAATAATTCTAGAGCTAGAAATCCTCTGTAACTCCAAAAAGGTAACCTGTAGAAATTATTAAAGCATCGCATATGAAGATTTTTAAGTACTGTAGTTTGTCGACCATTCCACGAGTGTGTGCAATTTTAAAGCATGACATGTTAGGCATCCATTTACTTGGCGTAACATCATCTTTCACATTATTCAAAAAAATTGGGCTAACTTTACTGTTTTTTTTATTTTTTTATTCATGAAATCGTATTTCTTCCTAAAAAAAATGCCATTTATTTGAAAGACCGCTGCGCAAATACGGCATGACATAAAATATTGCAATGATTGACATTTTATTCTCTAGGTTCTCTGCTAAAAAAAAATGTATATAATGTTTGAGGGTTCTAAGTAATTTTCTAGCAAAAAATACTGATTTTAACTTTTAAGCAACAAGTGTCAGAAAAAGGCTTAGGTATTAAGGGGTTAAAGTAGTAATAAACAATCATTTTTTTTAGTTTAATACATTGAGCACAAGAAAATTAATATTTCCCAGTAAACTAATTGTTAAATTCTTATGCGGCGTACACACGGTCGGAATTTCCAATGGAAACAGTCCGATAGGAGCTTTTCATCGGATTTTCCGACCGTGTGTATGCCCAACGGTCTTTTTCTGTCGGAATTTCCGACGAACTTTGGATTGAGAACCTGTTCTCAATTTTTCCGATGGAAAACCTTTCTATCGGATTTTCCGATTGTGTGTATGCAATTCCAACACGCAAAATTCCGACGCATGCTCGGAAACAACTCGATGCATGCTCGGAAGCATTAAACTTCCCTTTTATAGTGCTGTCGAACTTGTTTTATGCCGCTGTGTTATTGACCGTCGGAATTTGGTGTGATCGTGTGTAGGCAACACAGCTTGAGCGAAATTCCGTCAGAAAAACCGTCAGAGTTTTTTCCGACGAGAATTCCGATCGCGTGTACGCGGCATTACTCTACCAGTTCAAAACTTTCACTGCTGCTGGCTCCTGATGTTTAGGTGCTGCTTCCCTGAAAGAATTGAAGCAGTAGTAAACTTTAAACACTTTCATACACAGCACTTTTACCCCCTTCCCGCCCAGGCCAATTTTCAGCTTTCAGCGCTGTTGTACTTTGAATGACAATTGCGCGGTCATGCAAAACTGTACCCAAACTACATTTTTATAATTTTGTTCACACAAATGGAGCTCTCTTTTGGTGGCATTTGATCACCACCACCATTTACTTTTTGCTAAATAAAAGATAAAAGCAAATTTAGAAAAAAAAATAGTTTTCCTTCATTTCTGTTACACAATTTTGCAGATAAATAATCTTGCTTGATAAATTAGGGTCAAAGTGTATTCTGCTACATTTCTTTGGTGAAAATAACCCAAATCAGTGTAGATTATTTAGGAAAGTTATAGAGTCCACAAACTATGGTATATATCTTAAAAATTGATAAATCCTGATGGCCCATTTTATATCTTGAAGCCTGAGAATGCCAGGACAGTACAAAAACCCCTCCAGATCACCCTTTTGGAAAGTAGACAGTCCAAGGTATTTAGTAAGAGGCATGGCAAGTTTTTTGAAGTTGTAATTTTTCTAATTTTTTCTTCAAAGGAAAGAAAAAAATCAGTACAGCGTTATCCTATAACTGGTGGGGCAGTAATCAGGCACACTTCCTGGTGACAGTACAAAAAAAAAAGTTTACTAATTTATAAAATTTTTTTTTTTTTTTTTTTTACGAGTTGTTTTTTTAAACACACTGTGACCAGAGCAATATAATGTTACCATAGTAACTTACATAGTAAGTAGTGATATTAAAGGAAAAAACGCTTTACACAAGACAGGGATGCACTGGGAAATTCGGAAAGTTGTGGAAAATTTGGTGAGAAAAAAAAAATCTTGACACAATATAAAGACAGGAACACTAATGCAATTAACAATGAGACATGTGGAAGGTTGGATGAGGGATATGAATGTTTAGGATATGCTTATGAACAAATGGGGGGAAAAGAGCTAATGGAGAGAGCTATTTGGGAAGAGAGGTGGAGCGTACATGCTACAGGAATGGGCCATCCTTTCTTGTGGCGGGGCTTCGTTTTCTCTTCCCTTTTTTCTCCTCTTTTTTCTTTCTATGCACTATGCTTGCTCTCTTGTTATTTTATATGTACCGTTATGTATATAGTTTTATATTTAAATTTGCACCCTCTCCCCTCCTGTAAATGTTGGAGGAGGAGGGGTACCTCCACTCTCCCTGTGTAATACTTTGATAATGTAAGATGTGAGAATGTAATGAATATGATGTATAATGAAATAACGATAAATAAAAAATATAAAGTTTAAAAAAAAACATTGTACTACTCTGGAGAAGTGGTGATCATGATTTATTTTTATTTTTTTACACATTATGTTTGCATATAGCAATGCATTTCATTGCTATAAGCAAGCATTTTACTGAATGAAACTGATTCATCCAGTCTGTTTTGTTTTGTTTGTTTGATTAGCTAATCACGTGGTACAGCTGGGCTGTGTATGGCCCAGACAGACAGTACAATGTGATCGCACTGACCAGTCACAGCTAGCAACACTGTTGTATTTCATAGATGGCATGAATGGAAGCTATCGATTGTTTACAACGGTCATGTGACCTGAAAAAAATTTTTTTTACCTTAAAACGAAGCCCTACAGCAGCACGCTGTCACCACTGACAGGGCTTCCATCTTCACCTGGTCTTCTTTCTGGGTTTGCGGGCTCTGGCCATTTGAGTGGCCAAGCCGCAATGACGTCACAGCCGCAGCACACAGCTCTGAAGTGACGGCATGAGTATGCCATCCATTCAGAGCGCATGCGCTGGTGACATCACTGCCTGCAGAAACACAGAATATCTCCCAAACGGTGCATGTTTAGGAGATATTGCTTGGACCTATAGTTGAGCTTACCTGTAGGTACAAGTGTCTAAGCAGTGTTTACTACCTCTTTAACAGTGGACAGTGCAGTCTCCAGCCAGTTAGTTTATTTGAAGAAGAGAGTGGGGAAGAGCATGCAAGTGCCTTGCCCTTGCCCTCCCATCCTACTGATGCATACAGTGTAGGGAGACCCAACTCTAGTCTCTGCATGTAAGGGTGGCTCCATAGGAGCTACATGGGGTCCCTGAACACTGAGATATCCTCAAAATGGACAGTTAAGGTCTTGTTGAGAGAGGACATGGCTGAGTCCACAAAAAGGGACACCCCTTTATTTTTAGAAAACTGTCTTCAATAGGATACAGCTGAGCAAAATACTTGTGAGGTGGGAAGACCTTTTCAGGTTGAGGTCAATCCCAGTAAAAAACAAGCTGTAACAGCAAAGGGTACAGGAAAGGTTTTAGCAGAATAAAGGGTTTTTGGGGATCCCAGGCTACTGTCCTTTGGCAAGGTAAACGCGGGCACAGGTGAACTGCGTCAATAAGGACTTAAATGGTGCCCTTAAGCTATGAAGATATGTCAGAATTTTGACCCTCCTCATGTGCTGAGTCCTCAGAACTTGACGAAACCTCATCTCCATCTCTTACATTTGAATGAGAAAAAGCAGATACTGCTAGAGGAAGACCAGAGATCGACTCTGAGGAAAAGGTGGCCCCTGTGGGGTGAGGACACAAAAGCTGAACTATTACTTGTGACAAGTTGGAAGAACATCCCTCTACCAACAAACAAGACTGGGCGAACCAAGAAAGGCAGGAGAGGTTAACCCCACATGTGACTGCCACTGAGGGCAGCAGGGGAGGCCAAAATACATGTCCCAAGGGATTGCAGGTGCAGATGATGGAGAGGGCAGGAGAGGTTAATCTGAGTCTTTGCATGTGTCCCAAAATGGCACACCCAAGTGCTGTAAGTCAGCTGTAGAAGTAGGCTACGCAGGCTCAATGAGGAGCCTGGTCCAAAGCCAAGGAAACAAAAGAATGGCACCAATTTTAAACAGTAAGAGATTATTTCCTGCCACCCTAGGCAGGGTGTTAAAAACAAGCGCTATACAGCAATCTTCACCCATCTGGCTGGCATATCTAGGGGTCTTCAGAGACTGAGTTCCACCAGACCTCTGCCTTAGACCTGTAGAGTCCTCTGCCGCTAACTCAACACATTGCACCATGTGCCTAGGTGAGTGTCAAATACAGGACTCAGTGCCCACAAGGTGACAATACAGGCCAATCCAGTATCTCCTTCCTAGCCGTGTGCATGGTTCTCCAAGGCAAATCAAGAACTGACCAATCTGGAAGCTGCAAACAGAAGTCCTAGTGATTCTACAGCAACTCGAAGACCTTGATAGAAGAAACAAACTGCTAAAAAAAAAAAAAAAGAATTTGCCTCTCTCAGAACAGAGAGAAGATGTCTGTTCTTTTAAGAACACCAGCAAAAAATTAAGGCACACTGGGAGTGGCAGGGGATATTCTGGGATGTCTTTATAGTTTTGCTTTGCCAGGGTCTAATTCCCTGAAGGTTGTAGTATAACCCATTGGTTCCAGAAAACGTTATCCTGTGTCCAATAATGTTTATACAAAGTATAAACTCCAATGAGGAACAATAGTCAGAAATTATGGGTTGCATGAATTAGCCTCATTAATGCTATTTAAATACTGATATACCAAAAGAATTGATGTTAGAGCTCTACAGTTTAATCAGGATCTTACAAATTCCAGCAGTCTTACATGCCTAAATATGCAATGATGAGAACTTACTTTAAATTACACCTTTTGTTTACCAGGTAGTTCAAATCCAAACCAATAACAAGCACAACTGTAATCACTCATGGTTGTGGCATGCACAGCACATAAGCAGAGACCTCTACCCACAGCAGCCTCCCATCTCCCCCTTTTAGAATTCCAAGTTTTAACTGCATGATTGATGTGGAAATTAATTAATCTCAAAGTGCATGCTAATTGTTTAATTGCTTGCTTGATCTATATGGATCATTTTCGGGAATTAAAAGTAGCTGATTTACTCTGGCTATTGATTGAATGTGGCACTGAGTTATTTTGCTTGCAACCTGATTTGAAATTCCCTCAATTAATTCCCAAAACCTTTTGCTTCTGAGGCGGCTGGGTGCGTTTGCCCCTTCTGGCTGATCTATACTAACTTGTCATGCTTAAGAGATATTTATTATTAGATCCGGCAAGTAATAATGACACATTAATATTAGCGGGGGCTGTACATTTCTACAGAATGGATTGCTAACGTGGAATTAAAACCGATATATTTGTCAGTATCAATTTTCTCAAATTCTTTGGTGACCTGGGTGGACTAATTAATGGGCATTACCTTCTCACGCAGTCAGCACTACAGAAGTCATTGTCAACGTTAAAAAGTTCCACCATGGGACAGCTTTTACTTTGCATTTCAGTACCCTGCTTAGTTATGAGCATGCAAAATAATACGTTTTTATTAGATTTTCTTCTCTTCTAGGCTTGTTTCACAAAGTGCAGTGATGATTACTTTCAAGAAAGTTGGAAACCCATATGTTGTGAAATTATGCTGATTAACATGAATTGGTGATCACTCCCTCATACTCATCATAACCAACTTGTATAAGACTACTTGGAAACCACTTTTGGATTGGACAAGGATTTGTTTAGCTCATTTTATCACAACACTGCTCCAGCATAAAAGGACTTATCCATACAATCCATAAAAACACTGGCAAAAAGAACTGTTAGAAATCCCATTAAAGTTGTCCTACCTCACAGCAATTCTTCGTTTTTTTTTTTTTAGTAAGCAATAAAGGGATAACTGAAGAAGTAAGGGTGCTATATCCAGTACTGTACTCCAAGAAAAGGATTTTACAGATAAATCAAAAATATTTTTTTCTGGAATACAGGACACAGGCACAGCTGTAAACGACTGACACTTAGTGCTTTGAATTGAGATAAGTACACACTATAGAGGGATATGATTTGTTCATATTTCATGTCTGAAGCTTGCAACCATTTTAATGCTGAAAAGCCCAAGAAAACCCCCACAGATCTTGTGAGGGCACCTTAACAGGAAAGGGAGGAACCTTGCCCTGTAGTAATCAGACTTGCACAATGACACATAAAATCTACCTAGAGATGGTGGACAGAAAGCGAGATGCCCGATACGAGAGCCTTCAAGAAGAACAAAAAGAATCTGTCTAAAGAAAGCTGTAGTTGGCAAATAAACATGCACAGCACCAACCACCTCTAAACAGTTAAGAAAGACCTCTCTTAGATGCTCAGGAGCTGGACAGAAAGATGGTAGGAAAGCTTTCTAGTTAAGGTGAAAAAAGGATATAATTTTGGGCAGAAAAGTCTCGAGTCTCAGGACAACCTTATCCTTGTGCAACACCAGGAAGGGCTCCTTACAACATAATGCCGCTGGTTCCGATACTTACCTAGTGGAAACGATGGCGACAAGGAAAATCACCTTAAGACTAAGCTCAGCTAAGCTAAGGGACGATCCCTGATAAGCTCTAAGGGAGGCTTCTGAAAAATCGAGAGCAACAGATACAGTAAAAGTACCACAGCATCACTGGAGAACATCTAGAAGTTATATGAGCGACTCCCTCCCACATCCAGTGTCCCCCACCTTTGACTAAGATCCTGAAACACCTCTAGGTGAATGCACCACTCAAGACACTGACAGCTCTGTCCAAGACTAAATCAATATAATTTTATTCTCGGTTGCTCGACCTCTGGTGTCTCTTTAATGGTTGATGTAATTTATGGATGTGGCACTATCTCACTGCGTGTTGGAAGCCCCCCGAAGTTAAGACATCTAGTGCTAAAGTGACAATTAAATGGTTCAGAGTTCCAGAATGTTTTTGAGAAGTTTTTACTATCCCCTCTTTAACCTACACAGACTGAGTTCACCTCCCCTACACAGCCTCACAGACATCTGTTGTGGGAATCTTGCCAAGTTAGAGGGGAAAAAAACAACTTCCTAGACTCCAATGCCGGATTGGAAATTCATCAAGTTAGGAAGAGGCAGGTCCTGAGAGGGACAGACGCATTGGATGGTCCAGAGACTGAGCCTGTTTGTCTCACAGACAGGATGCTGAGTTGCAGTGGCCTGGAGTGGAATTGGGCATAAGGTACTGCCTCAAATGAGCTCTATCTGTTCATCAACAGGGAATGCTTTGCAGGGTTTGTAGATCTCTTTGTACCCAAAGGGGCATAGCAAGGAGTCAGCTTGCACAAAGCCATGGTTTTTGAAGACAAAGTCAACAAGCTTTTCACCGCTGGCTAGACAATCTTGGGGAGAAAAGTCATCTGTAGCTTTCTCCAATACTGCCTTAATATTCTTTTGATTCACTTCTGTGTCTGCGTTCTCTAGGATTGGCATATCAGGATCCAATACTGGTTAAAAAAACAGAAGTAGGAGAAGAGGCGTGGAATTTTCTCCTGTGAGTTTGTATTGGCTCTCTTTCATCTGGTCTCCGTCATAGCTATAAATGAAGGAAAATCCTTGTTGGCTACACACAAAATAGGTGTGTAGATGTGGAGTATTGAGAAGTTCACGGTAACCCTGGTGTAGATCGTCCTGTAATGAATCCTTGTTGTGAAAGGATTGGAGGAAGCGACTGAGAACCGTTTAAAAGCTCTAGGCAGAAGTGATGTAAAAGCATGCGACCAGTGGTGTGATGTAACACCAGGGGTCATTCACTTCAGACACGGCCATCACATTCAGACACTAGCACAATAATCATTATTATACTCACAGAGTGGGGTAGGGTTATAAAAGGTAAAAAAACTGCGCTATTCACAAGAAAAAGGACTCTAGATATAGCTGCAATAATAATGGGATAAACACAATAGTAATGTAGAGAAAAAAAAATCGCGCTCTTAGAGTCCAATTGAAGATAGGAAGTATAAAACAGTTTCTTTTAATGTAGACAATATCTTCCAGTGGAAATATTATTCAGAGAAAATGTTTCAGCAATATTGAACCTTGCTCCTATGGATAAGCATGCTTACCAGATGTAAGCCAAAAATTTGCATATGGCTTTAACCCAGCCTGGGTTGATGATCCAGGTTCTTTATAGGAAACAGCATAGATTTGTGGTATAGTGATCATCTCCTTCCAGGTATGGTACTCACAAGGTATGGTTACACAGTGCCGAAAAAACAAAAAATATACCATAGCATAATACTGCTATATATTTTGTAGAAAATATGTCACAAAAATCATGCGCCAGACTATAAAGGCACCCGTGTCAACAGGTAAGATAAATATATGTGCACCACCACCTAATAGAGGGCCTCCTTACCAGATGCCAAAGGACGTACACACACACAGAGACAAAGGATCCTTTCCAGAGGATTTCCCAATCAGTTCAAAAGAAATGAAATTTATCCGTGTGTTCTATAAGAGAAGTGCCTCCTTACCGACAGGAAAACATAAACAGCAAGCATGCACTTCCACCGGTTAGGCTGTCTCCTTACCACAGTCCCAGGTTATAAAGACTTGTACTGCTAGCAAAGGAGAGCAGGTAATCATCCACAGCCTGGAGTGTGCCGTTTACAGGCACGGAACTTTCAGCCAGTACCCAGGGGAAAAAAGCATACAGACCATGGCGTAATAACGTACTAAAAAAGGTTTATTAAAATAAGAAAGGTTTGCACTTACAAACTAGAAGAGTTAAAACAGCAGAGTTTTAAAATCGTAGAGCCGGCCGGCTACAAACACATAGACGCTCCCGTCCTGTTCCGCGTGGTGACGTCAGCACGTTCGCCCTCAGACGCGTTTCGTTACAAATAACATTGTCAATGAGGAACAGGCTACGTGCTGTGTCACCACCTTATAAAGGAAACAACCTCGTTCTGGGTCATGAACGTGAAGCTCCGGGCGCCATCTTGATTATGGGCAACCCCTATATGATGTCTATATAGAGTTCCGGGCAGATATACCGTTCCCTCTTTGAGAGAAAAATCTCCATTTTAACTGTGGTCAATTTTGTCCAGCTAAGTCAATTAAACCAACTTTATTGAAACTATGGTCAATGTTGTCTAGCTAGGTCAATTAAGCCAACTTTATTGAGACCCAAATGTTATAAACAATTCCCGGAATGGCCCGTGTCATGCCTGCAGTCAGCCATTTATTAATATATGATGATGTTATAGGTGCAAATTTGACGTGAGGCAAATACCAAAAATTACAAAATATAAAAGAAATTTTATATAAAGAATTTAAAGTAAGAAGAATTCAAATAAGAAAGAGAGTGAGGTAGTGGATTGTGAAGAACCCTTATAACAAAGGCTCATATATATAAACGTGTATATTAATATTTAAATTATTTATTTTGAATTTATACTTCAATTCTTATTAAAGAAATGTGCTTTATTCCAACTAATGTTATATGAATATATAAATAATCCCTGTTAAATATCACGTGAAGTATTTAATGATATTATATTTAAATCGTGATATTGATGCATGTATATACAGAAATCATTCTGTCGTGCAAAATATAACCCTTATTTAATATAGCGTGACCTATATATGAATTTAATCTATAATATTAGTGCATATAGATATAAGTATAAAAAGTAAAAATCATATACTTCAAATATACCCATTATAACACCTGAAGTCACCTTTTATAGTGAAACCCAACCTATATAAACAAATTAAAATAAAATAAAAATAAAAATGAAAAAAATTTATGGACTAACTGATTATGAATAGGTGAATTTGTGTAGGAGAGGCTCGCCATAGAACCTATTCCTTTGCTACAGGAAATACACAAACATGACCCAGATCAAGTTGATAAACCATAATTTCTCACATGCATTTACAGCTTATATTCCATAAAAATAAAAACATATATATCAAGAATTGTCTATAAATGGTCTATAAATAACCCTACCCTATGGGGTAGGGTTATACAGGAGGTGTCCAGAGGACATATTCACTAAGGCTTTGTCAGTGTTCAATCACCTGAGGGTACACACCTATAACCCATGGTGTATGAATATTCTGCCTTTGTCCAGTACTGTATGATTAATAATGATTTTGAAAAAAAATTATTTTACACCCACATTTAGGAGGTTCCTCTCCTCTGCAGCCACTGCCACTCCACCCATACAGCTGCATCATTCATTCACAAAATTCATTAATTTGTGAATAAACTACAAGTCACGTCTACCACAGTGGTAGATGGACTTGTAGTTTCAATGGACTGTAAGCATGGTGATCCGCACATTCGTAGTACGTTCACAAGTACTCCAGCTCCCAAACAGAAAGCCCATACAGAGGTACCGGTCAAAAGCTAGAAGACTTGTCTGCAGGAGCCTAACATTGCACCCGTGATCCACTGATGTCAACTGCAATGCTATGCAGGCTCCTGGGGCAAAATATAATAAATGCCTACGGTTTTTATGCAAAAATATGTGCATTTATTATTTTATCCATCAAAGGTGAACTCAGCCTTTAAGATATACAAAACAGCAAAAGGGGGTGCCAGGTCAGTGTGAATAAAAACAATATTACTTTAATTCGGGGAGCCAAAGAGTGAATACCCTGGCGGCGGTTTACCATAGAGCTGACGTGGACCAGATGGTCCCCGGCCATGTCTATGACCCTCGGAGACCAAAAACGATGTCGACGGCAGCTGTAAATACTGCAGTTTTTTTGTTTTTTTTGCTGGGAAGCCTGAGATCGCATTTGTTTTTTGTTTTTCTGATCTCAGGCTTTCCAACATAGAGGAGAGATATGGGGACATATAGACCACAGATCTCTCTGTAAAGAGGACCTGTCATGCCCTATTCCCATTACAAGGGAGCGAACGCATACATAGGTCACGCCTGCATATGTAAACGATGTTCAAACCACACATGCGAGAGCAATAATTCTAGTGCAAGACCTCATCTGTAACTCTAATCTGGTAACCTGTAAAAAATGTACCAATGGTGCCATTCCGCCAGTGTGTGCAATTTTAAAGTGTGACATGTTAGGTATTTATTTACTCGGCGTAGCATCATCTTTCACATTATACAAAAAAAATTGGGCAAACTTTAGTGTTTTATTTTTATTTCATGAAAATGTTTTTTTTTCCCACAAAAAATCATGTTTGAAAAATTCTTGCACAAATACTGTGTGACATAAAAAATTGCAAAGAACTCCATTTTATTCCCTAGGGCAGGGGTAGGCACCTTGGCACTCCAGATGTGGTGAAACTACAAATTCCATCATGCCTCTGCCTCTAGGAGTCATGCATTTGATTGTCAGGGTCATGTAATGTCTCATGGGACTTGTAGTTTCACCACAGCTGGAGGGCCAAGGTTGCCTACCCTTGCCCTAGGGTCTCTACTAAAATATACACATGTTTTTGGGCTCTGGGTATGATTTTTGCATGTAGGAGAGCAATGCCAGAATTGGCCCGGTATGGAAGTGGTTAATTGATTTCACAGCAGCCATTAATAATAAAATATTTAGTTACTTTAGTTTTGGTTCCCGTCCGTCTGTTGTATACTGCCAACAGATAAGTCCGATCAGGTCATGGACCTTGGCATTGGCAATCGTGACTACAGTCATAGGTAAATGCTTGTCTTGGCTGGTTTGCATTGAGAGATAAACATCAATTTTCTTGGTGGCAGTCGTACCCACATGGCCCTGTAAAAAAAATAAAAAAGTTACATGAGGGAAGGAATAGCACTGGAAGTATTGCAGAATGTTAGATGAAACTAAAATCCCAGTAATGAATATGCTGAGTGAGTTTACATGCCTCCAGTTGTTGCTTGTGCTATTTACCAGAATTTAAAACAGGACCTAACTGTATCTGAGCACTAAAAACTAAACATGCTAATTAATTCATTTTTAATATTCAAAGCAAACTTGCCCATCCATCCGTGTCTCCATGCTTTATTTTCTTGAGAAGTCACTTTTACATTTCAGGATTCCATTAAGTAAAAGCTATATGAATCGTCTGCCCATACTCAAGATGGCCCTAACATTTCTAGCTAGGGCCATCTTGATACAATTCATGTAGCATTTGCTTAATGGAATCCATCTGCCTTTAGCTCAGGTATACAGACAGGAGAGTGCGCTTAGCTGGGAAATCACCTCCTTCCCTACTTCAGATAAAAGAAAAAAATGCCCATGCAGACCCCTGGGATGTATGACATAATTTTTGCCTAGGCCCGAAACCAGCAAAACAGAAAAAAAAAACATAAAAGTAAATATAATACACCTTCCTATCTATTTTCTGTATCCATTTCCTGGCTAGCAGCAAAGGATTAAAATAGTTAATGTTGATTGAGAGAGTAATACCAATATAATTTTGTCAGCAATTTACTAACTGGTGACTATTGAGGCAGACTGATATAAGTATCATGCACAAATTAGATTCAACTTCAGAGTCTGTGCTCTTAGTTTTAAGTCTCAAACAATTGCAGGAACCCATCACCCTGTGATTTCATGTAGCTGGGTAAATAAGCATTTTCAAAAAGATTTTGTGTGCTGACACCTGGTGGAAGCAAATGGAAATGCAGAGCAAAAACAGGCTGCAAGGACAACACCTCACAAAAATTGTTCCCTGATTATATTTGCCTAGGCAGGGAGAACACATAATTCCAATACAGATAGTGTCCCTGGGTAGACCTAAAACCAGGAACCTAGTGATGTAAGGCTAGAGTGACAAGCCACCTTGCTGCGAAGTATAAAGTACTGCACCCTGAGGATAACACTATAAAATCAGCAGAAAATAACTACACTGTACATAGGCAGAGCAAGGACTGTGTTAAAATCCAAATCACTACCTATTTGGGAACTCTGCCCCGCTCTATATTGTTCCTGTTTAGTTGTGGCGGCTTTATTTGCTCATACAAGTATCGCCATCCAATGCAACCCACTTTGTGGCTTGTACTCAATGCCTTTGTTCCGTGCTGTTATTTACGCCCCGAGATGATATCACGCTGTGAAATAAAGTGCAAGTCGCTTTTTTTTTCTCTTCTCTTTTACAGGCTTGTAAATAAACTTGCATCGGGAGTAAGCGGGTTCATTAGGGATCTGGACATTAAACCAAAGGAAAACAGCCACATAAAAATTGATTTGTTGCTTATCTACATGGCCAAACAAGGCTGAGTTTATTTTTTTAACTCTTTCTGAGAACTAGTACTGGCAAAACGACAAAGGCAGTGAAATGCAACTTGCCCCAAATAACGCTGGATTATTAGTACATTGAAAATTAACCATTTAAGAATCATTCATGTGTGCATATATATTTCATATACAGTAAAACCTTGGATTGCTAGCATAATTAGCTCCGGAAACATGCTTGTAATCCAAAGCACTTGTATATCAAAGCAAATTTCCCCATAAGAAATAAGGGAAACTCAAATGATTTGTTCCACAACCATTTATTCGTAGATCTTTCAGTTTATAGTCAAATGTAAAATGATTATAGCAATGTGATAGGCTGTGTAACCATAAAATGTCCATCCACAAGGGGATTAGAAGCAAAATCCAGCAGGAGATACAGAGTATAAAAGAGAAGAGAGGCGCCTCTAAGTGTAGCAATATGGTTACATATTAGCAACTCACACGGTTGATGATTAAAACAGGCACATCTAAGTATGCAGGCATCCGGGGTAAAGCTGTCCACATAGACCATCCTCCGCACCATCGGCTCTCACCGCTGTCAAGTCTGCAATCGTGACCGGGAAGACTACCCTAAAAGCGAAGCTGGAAGTGCTCGTGGAGCGCAGCATGAAAGGGGTGATATCGATGGCAGTGCGGAGGATGGTCTATGTGGACAGCTTTACCCCGGGTGCCTGCATACTTAGACGTGCCAATTTTAATCATCAACCATGAGAGTTGCTAAATGTTGTGCCTTCATTAAATGTAACCATATTGCTACACTTAGAGGCACCTCTCTTCTCTTTTATACTAAGTTGTGATGTGACGCTACTTGTATATCAAAACATTGCTTGTATATCAAGCCACAATTTATTTAAAAATGTTGCTTGTCTTGCAAAACGCTCTCAAACCAAGGTTTCACTGTAAGTCATGCAAAGGTATAGCACAGATGGAAAAATGGAAGTAATAGAAAGTGAAGATTCTCTGTAGCAACCAGATCCAATTTTTTGTTATAGAGAAAGTTAGCTCTCGATTGGCCACTTCAACAATGCCCACACTTTTGATTATATTTTTAGACTATGCCATATTTTCTGTACATTTTTTACCATAGAGGAACCATAAAAATATTTTAGGGTCATAGGTTCCAGAACCCCTGCTAATAATTATCTTATCTACATCTCATGGTTTATTAGCATGTTGTTCAGTGGGAAGACTACTCCTTACATTGGTGGCCAGTGGGAAGACTACGCCTTACATTGGTGGCCAGTGGGAAGACTACTCCTTACATTGGTGGCCAGTGGGAAGAATACCTCCTTACAGATCTCGAAAATAAAAACTGGCTTCAGTGATTACTCATCTGAAAGGCAGAAATTGCTCATAGCTAAAACGGTTACCTACCTAGCAACCTCTGGAGGAAGAAGAAAGGAACAGTAACCCCTGGAAGTCGCACATCTATGGTGTCTTACTGCAATGAATGGAGTGGCAAGCTCAGCCTGGACTTCGACCAAACCAGGCCACGTCCCCAACACATTTCACGCTGCCCCAGGAAGCTTAGTAATGGGGCTCGTGGGAACCTCTGGAGGAGTCTCATTGAGAAAGTTTGGACTAACCTAACACTCACAAGTGATGCAACTAATTTGAAGATTCGCAACTCCCTCCTCATTGGATTATCTTTACATAGGCTATCCCCCTTCAGTCTTACATGAATACTGTTGCCAGACTCATCCACCTTACCAATCACTCAGTGCTTGATACCCCTCTCTGCCAACCCCTCCACTGGCTGCCGCTCACCCAACAAAGTAAATTCTAAATACTTACTAACAACTTACAAAGACATCCACAACTCGACCCTCAGCTACATCACTAACCTAGTCTTAAAATACCAACCAAATAATTCTCAATGTTCCTTTCAAGACCGCCTGCTCTCTAGCTCCCAAGTCACCTCCTCCCGTGCTCGCCTCCAGGACTTTTCCTGAGGCTCAGTTTTTATTGCTATGTGCACCTGTTGACTTTAAACCTCTCTAATTGTGCTGTTTACTATTATCATCAAAGTGACAGTAAAAATCTAAAATTTGGGGTTTGTCCCCAGAAATGTGAGAGAGGGGAAATGGGGACATCAGTTCTAGTGACCTGGGGGCCCTGAAGGAATTCTCTTAATTTGCAGGAAATTCCTCCCACTTCCTGTTTGGCTATGGGACAGGAAGTGTAGGAAAATCTCTGCAATGTGACGCAGAAAAAAATTCTGACTGGTGTTATAACCCTCGCTTGCTTTATCCAAAATGAAAAAGAACATTTTGCCTATAGTTCTACTTTATGAATAGTGATAAAAACGGTGAATGACTGAACTTTTAACATCTATATCAAACAAAAGAAATCTATTTTAGAGAATTGACCCTTGGTTATACACTAAAACAAAAAAAAGGGGGTGCGGCTCATAAATGTAAAAAAAAGATGCACTCTACTTCTGCGTTTCCAATACCAGTACGTTGCTCAGCCAACACCACAACTCCTGCAGCCATTAATGTGCCTTCATAGGAAAAAAAAAAGAAGAATCCCTGCCCAGCTTACAGCAAGAAAGCAGGCATGAAACCTTGGTTGCAGATGTTCAATACTACTTAGTACATGCCAGGCCAAGCCACCATATCCAATATGGTGGTCCAAAATAGGAGTGCAGGTGGGAAAGGTGATCAAAAGAAAGGTATTGCTTTATTTAGATAAATGTTTTTTATGTGTTAGGGCGAATTGCATTCTAATGTATCAAGAATCACCCAAGCTTTCAAGACTCTCTATTTAGGAAGCACATATAAGTGTGCCTAGGCAGAGCACTACATTACTACCAAGTAACTATAGACCTGTTAGTTTAACTTCTATAGTTGGGAAGATACTGGAGAGTTTAATAAAAGTTTTTGACACAGTTCCCCACACACAACTAATGTGTAAGGTCTACAGGCTTGGAAAGATCAATTTGTAAATGGATAGAAAACTGGCTAAAAAAACAAAATTCAGAGAGTAGTGGTATTGATTCATACTCTGAATGGTCTAAGGTTATCAGTGTTGGGACCCTTCAATTTTAATATCTTTATAAATGATACAGGGTCTGGGATCAAAAGTACCATTTCCGTCTTTGCAGATGACACCAAGCTATGCAGTGGAATAACATCCTAAGGGCTCTTTCACACGGGGTGGATCAGTGCAGATCCGCCCCGTGGATATCCGCTTGCTCAGCGGGGATCGCCGGAGCGATCTCCGCTGAGCAGGAAGATGACATGTCCGTCTCTGCACACAGCGCAGGGACGGACCTGTCAGAGCGCCACTCTCCCCTATGGTAGATCGGGTGATGACGATGGACAGAGCTCTGCAGACGGATGAAAAAATAGGGTTTTCCTCCGTCTGCAGAAACGGACCACAGCGGACACGGACGAGATCGAGTGTCAGTGGATGCTCATCCGCTGACACCTGCTATTCCATAGGAATCCATGTATGTCCGTTTTTCTTCCTAAAACGGAAGGATGAAATACATACGGACCGTCCGTGTGAAAGAGCCCTTACAGGATGTCTCCAATCTGTCTAATTTCAACTACCGTATATTCTCGAGTATAAGCCGAGTTTTTCAGCACATTTTTTTGTGGTAAAAGTGCCCCCCTCGGCTTATACTCGAGTCAAGCACTTTTCTGCAGCAAAAAAAAAAAAATTCCGACCCGACTTTGGGGCCCCGTATCTCGGGGCACAAATTTGGTGTGCCAACCCAGTGGACCTAGCACTATAACATATCCAAATATGGGGTTCCTAGCACTAAGTAGCCCCGAGATACAGGGCCCCAAAGTCGGTTCAGAAAATGTCATTCTCTGCTGCAGAAAAGTGCTTGAGATTTTCTGACCCGAATTTGGGGCCCCATATCTCGGGGACACTTGGTGCTAGGAACCCCAAATGTTGTATTCCAACCCAGTGGAATTAGCACTACAACATATCCAAAGATGGGGTTCCTAGCACTAAGTGACCCCGAGATAGAGGCCCCAAATCGGTCAACTGTGTCCATCTGCATGGGCACAGTGAGGCTGCAAATGGGCATTGATGACCCTCTTTTCCACTTACAGTAGCTGCGCATTTCTCACCCTAGGCTTATACTCGAGTCAATAAGTTTTCCCAGTTGTTTGTGGTAAAATTAGGTGCCTCGGCTTATATTCGGGTCGG
Source organism: Lithobates sylvaticus (assembly GCA_028564925.1). Lineage (NCBI taxonomy): Eukaryota > Metazoa > Chordata > Amphibia > Anura > Ranidae > Lithobates > Lithobates sylvaticus. Next base: position 160,537,167 of record CM053033.1, read on the forward strand.
CCTATACTTGAGTATATACGGTAAGTGGCAAATGAGGTTTAATGTAAATAAATGTAAAGTTATGCACTTGGGGGATAAAAATATGCATGCATCATACATACTAGAGGGAGTACAACTAGAGGAAGTACAACTGGAGGAATCCATAGTGCAGAAGGATCTGGGGGTTTTGGTAGATCATAAGCTCAATAATAGCATGCAATGCCAAGCTGCGGTTTCCAAAGCCAGCAAAGTCATTTCTTGTATTAAGAGAGGTATGGACTCCAGACAGCGAGATATTATTTTGCCCCTGTTCAAATCATTGGTAAGACCTCATCTTAAATACGCAGTTCAGTTTTGGGCACCAGTTCTCAAAAAGCATAATCGGGGAACTGGAGAAAGTGCAGAGAAGGGCAACCAAACTGATAAGAGCCATGGAGGAGCTCAGCTATGTGGAAAGATTAGAGGAACTGAATGTATTCTCTATTGAGAAGAGGAGATTAAGGGGGGATATGATCAACATGTACAAAAACATAAGTGGTCCAGTGAACTTAGTGTTGAGTTATTCACTTTAGGGGGCACTCTTTACATCTAGGAGGAAAAAAGATTTAATCTACAAATACAGAAAAGTTTCTTCACAGAAAGAGCTGTGAGAATGTGGACTAGACTCCCTCCAGAGGTGGTTCTGTCCAGCTCAGTAGATTGCTTTAAAAAAGGCCTGGATTCTTTCCTAAATGTACATAATATAACTGGGTACTGACATTTCTAGGTAGAGCTAATCCAGGGAAAATCTGATTTCCTCTCGGGGGATCAGGAATACATTTTTTCCCCTGCTGTAGCAAATTGGAGCATGCTTTGCTGGGGTTTTTCGCATTCCTCTGGATCAACTGTGGGTTAAGGATTGTGTATATGGGATTGTATTTTTATTTTATTTTTGGTTGAACTAGACTGTCTTTTTTCAACCTGACTATGTAATTACTTTGCCTTAGGTTAGTAGTACTAATACTCTTCTTTCACCTCTTTGGTATTGCAAAGTGATAACTTCTTGGACATCTTTCTCTACCACTACTCTATATCTCTCCACATCTAATCCTCCTTCCCTCCTCATCCCCCAGGCTCCACCATCCAATGCTGGAGATCTATCTCTGCCCCTTTCACACTGACGGACCTTTAAGTTTTGACGGCAGACCTGAACGGGCGCTCCATGCTAGTCTATGTAGCGATGGATGTCAGCGGCTACATGTCCGCTGACATCCGACCCGGTCCAATCCGCCAAAAGCAGACAGATGGCTCTACGTCCGGATCCGTCGCTGGCGGATCGAATCGGATGAGATCTGATGAAAACGGACACGCTGTCCGTTTTCCTCCGATCTCCCCATAGAGTCCAGCGGCGCTCGACAAGCCCCTCCCCGCTCAGTGCGCAGAGAGGGACTTGTCATCCGCCAGCTCAGTGGAGATCCACGGAGAGATCTCCCGCTGAGCCAGCGGACTCCATGCAAGCGGATCAGCCTCGTGTGAAAGGGGCCGAAGTCATTCACGTGGTTATGGATTGCATACTCCATGTCAAATGCCGCCACAACCCAAACAAGAGGTCCTAAATATATCACCTTCAAAAAGAAAGCATTAGGTGGCCCCATTTCAAGAAACAGATTTTCACGCAATCAGCATACCTTCTTGGAAAAGACACAGATCACAGTTTAATAGTCCTGATACAGCTAAAATGAAATAAATCTTTATAGCATACATATCTTACATTTAGAAAGAAGGAAATAACTCTCTGGGTGGGCATATCGTTCTCATTCACATTCCAATACTACAGTTGACGCCCCCATATTTAGTAGCCTGCTCCCAGGTACAATTTCACATATCGGTAAGATTTGGAGATTGAACACGAATTGTTCACTATGTGCTGAGGAGATTAGAAAAGCCATCTGCAACTTTGTACAAGATCATAAGGGTAATGAAACAGTGCAATAGGAGGCACTAAAATGTGTTTTATGGGGAATATTCATAGCACATGGAGCCAGACTAAAGAAAAAGAGAATGTCTCAAACAGCTAATCTGTTTCATCACATAACTAAACGAGACATAGCCCATAAAAAAGCATTACTCCATAAATCATACTATGATTGTGGAGACAAATGTGGCCACCTTTTGTCCCCAGCCTTATACCATCACTTCCAAAAAAAAGAAAACTCCTAAAAGGGACTAGTCCAAAATTTTCAAACACATACGAGGAATTGTATGCTTTCTTTTACAGCATTAACAATAAGTCTGAAGATCTTCCAGAAGAGGAAATGGACAATAATATCAGAAAACTATATCAGAGACTCAGGTCACCCCTTTATAAAACCATAGCTAACCTTGAAACCACAATTAAAGTGATTGTAAATGATCACATTGTAAAACAACCCATTCAGTTTAACCACTTGCCCTCTGGAGGATTTTACCCCCTTCATGACCAGGCCATGTTTTGCTATTCAGCACTGCACTACTTTAACTGGAAATTGTTCGGCCATGAAACGCTGTACACAAACAAAATCTATATAATTTTTCTTCACACAAATTGAGCTTTCTTTTGTCTGTATTTGGATGACACTGGGATGTTTTTTGTTTTTTTTTTGCGATTAACAGAAAAAAAAAAAAAAAATATTTTTTACTTTTTGCTATAAAACATAAAAAAAAAACAAAATAAGCACAAATGGTAATAAAAAAAAAAAAAAAAATCTTACTGTTATAGCATCTACACACTATGGGATATATACTTGAATTTTTTATTTTTATTTTTATTTTAAACTATTAATGGCGGTGATCAGCGAATTATTACAGGGCTGTGATAGTGCAGTGGACAATCTGACACTAGGGGTAAATTATATTAGCAGTGACATTATTACAATGTTCAGTGATAATAAATACACGGTCACTGTACTAATGGCACTGGGTAGGAAGGGGTTAACATCTAAGGCTATCAAAGGGCTAAATGTGTGCCAAACTATGTGTAATATGTGTGATATGTGCTGCTTTTACGAAGGATCTTTTTGTTTTCTTTCCCTGCAGCAGGGGAGAAAAAATAGCAAGATCCCCTGTCAGTGAACAGAGCTCTGTATTGTTTACAATCACAGAGCTCTGTTCCGTGAATCACTGAGCCGATCAGCAGGTGCTGGCAGCCAATCATTGACCGGGACACAATGATCGGCTTGTGCTGTGACGAATCAAAAGCACAGTCGGGCTTGGCAGGTGCATGGATCAGGAAGCTGCTTTGCAGCCACACGTGTACCATAGGTGTTGGCTAGTGGTTAAAATAGAAATGAAAGGCAAAACATGTGTATAGATAGAAAAAAAAAAAAAGATACATTTATATTTAAATGTGGGGGGGGGGGGGGGGGGGGGGGGGGAGAGAGATTTATAGATAGCAATGCAAAGAGAACAGGAGACTTCTTCATATAAGTACATGGTACAGAAGGCACATATCAGCAAGATAAAATGTTGGGTTTACATATTCTTCCACAATAAGTCTAAAAATGTTCCAGAAGACTATATGGATAATAATATAAAATATATCGGAAAACTATATCTGAGACTCAAGTCACCTTTATAAATCCATAGCTAACCTTGATAACACATTTAAAGAAGATCTTTGCACATTCAGCTTTAAAGTGGTTGTAAAGGCATTTTTTTTTTTTTTTGCATTAACATAAAAAAATCTTCTGTGTGCAGCAGCCCCCCCCCCCCCCTTACCTGAGCCCCATTTATATCCAGTGATGTTGCAGGAGTGTCTCGATTGCCTGGGACTCCCCTTCTCATTGGCTGAGACAGCAGTGCGGCACCATTGGCTCCCACTGTTGTCAATCAAAGTCAGTCAGCAATGAGGAGAGAAAGGAGGCATGGTCGGGACGCGGGAGCTGTGGCTCGGCCCGGTTGCCCCCATAGCTAGCTGCTTGCTGTGGGGGCACTCAACAGAAGGGAGGGGCCAGGAGCACTGAAGAGGGACCCGAGAAGAGGAGGATCAGGGCTGCTCTGTGCAAATCCACTTCACAGAGCAGGTAAGTATAGACAGAAAAGGGGAGGGGATAGGACAGTGTAGAAGGCAGCTGGTCTGCTTCACAGAGAACGGACATACGACCTCAACTAAAACCCAGCATTTTAAAGGCACATTACAGAGTGGTGTACTATATGCACCTAACCCATGTGAGTACCCTGTACTGGGGCTTTTTGTTTGTACAATAAAATTTCTCTTTACTGTTTGTATATGAGGACACAGCACCAGTGAGCAGTTTGGAACTTAGAACCCCTGTGGTAATTCATATGCGTGGTTGACCGAACTTAATTGCGAGGTCACACGCACTGACGTGAGTGGCCATTGCCTGAGGATGGAGAGCACTTGAGTGTGGACACTGCAACACTTTGCTTTCACGTTTTATGTAGTCACCATTATACCTATAATAAGGACTATATACCAATTATGTTGGACTGATCTTCGTTTGATTAGGACGTCACGGTTATATGCACCATAGCACTTTATGATTCACATTTGTGGCACCACATGTATATTTTTTTTTTTTTAAAGTTTGTTTACTATTATTTTTATATTTTGTCTGTGGAATGTGACACTTAGATTGTATTATCACAGCAATCTAAGGATTATATATATATATACATATATATATATTTTTTTTTTTTTTTTTTTCATTTACCATGTCTTTGTTGCTTTATCACGCTTAATTTTCTAGTTTCATTATTGCAATGTTGACACTTTAAAATCATTGTTGGAATTAATATCAGGAGATATCGGAGCAATTTTCTATTTATATTGTTTTCACACGTCTTTATGAGATGTGATTGCTAGCAGCTGTCGATCATTACCACGCACCAATTATATATTTTTATATAGTTTATTATTTTATTTTCACAACAGGTAGCTCGCAAGATCCTCATAGTTTGTTTTAGGTAAGTATAGACAGGTTTGTTATTTTTAACCACTTTCAGACCGGACCAATTTGCAGCCAAAGGACCAGGCCCCGTTTTGCGTTTCGTCACTGCGTCGCTTTAACTGACAATTGCGCGGTCATGCGACGTGGCTCCCAAACAAAATTGACGTCCTTTTTTTCCCACAAATAGAGCTTTCTTTTGGTGGTATTTGATCGCCCCTGCGGTTTTTATTTTTTGCGCTATAAACAAAAAAAAGCAACCATTTTGAAAAAAAACGCATTATTTTTTGCTATAATAAATATCCCCCAAAAATATATAAAAAAAACATTTTTTTTTTTCCTCAGTTTAGGCCGATACGTATTCTTTGGTAAAAAAAATCGCAATAAGCGATTATTGATTGGTTTGCGCAGAAGTTATAGCGTTTACAAGATAGGGGATAGTTTTATAGCATTTTTATTAATATTTTTTTTTTTATTAGTAATGGTGGCGATCAGCGATTTTTTTTTTTGTGACTGCGACATTATGGCAGACACATCGGACATTTTTGACACATTTTTGGGACCATTGTCATTTATACAGCAATCAATGCTATTTAAATGCTTTGATTCCTGTATAAATTACACTGGCAGTGAAGGGGTTAACCACAAGGGGGCAGTGTAGGGGTTAAGTATGCCTAGGGGTGTGTTTCTTACTGTGGGGGGGCGTGGCTGTCAGCTAGTGAATGCTGATCTCTGCTCCAATCACAGGGAGCAGAGATCGGCGTCACTAGTTGCTAGGCAGAACGGGGAGATGCTGTCTATTTCCGCATCTCCCCGTTCTGCCTTCCCGTGAGACGATCGCTGGTATCCCCGCGGCGATCGAGTCCGCGGGACCCGCGAGCGGCCTCACGGGGGTCCCAACCGGCGCGGGAGCGCGCCGCTCCCGGCGCGCTCCCGATGGCACGGACGGCTTAAAAGAGGGGCTTATATATACGCCCTCCTGCCTGTCCGTGCCATTCTGCCGACGTATATCGTCGTGCGCCGGTCGGGAAGCGGTTAACCAAAAATGAAAAAAAATTAAGACTTTAGTATCACTTTAACCACTTTCAGACCGGACCATTTTGATGGCTTAAGACCAGAGCACTTTTTGCGATTCGACACTGCATCGCTTTAACTGACAATTACGCATTTTTTGCGCTATAAACAAAAAAAGAGCGTAAATTTAAAAAAAAACACATTATTTTTTACTTTTTGCTATAATAAATATCCCCCAAAAATATATTTAAAACATTTTTTTTCCTCAGTTTAGGCCGATACGTATTCTTCTACATATTTTGGTAAAAAAAATCGCAATAAGCGATTATTGATTGGTTTGCGCAAAAGTTATAGCGTTTACAAAATAGGGGACAGTTTTATAGCATTTTTATTAATATTTTTTTTACTAGTAATGGCAGCGATCAGCGATTTTTATTGTGACTGCGACATTATGGTGGACACATCGGACATTTTTGACACATTTTTGGGACCATTGTCATTTATACAGCAATCAGTGCTATAAAAATCCACTGATTCCTGTGTAAATGACACTGGCAGTGAAGGGGTTATTGGTTTAGTATATGAGAGGCGCTAGTATCAACACAAATTTCTTTTCTAGAGGGAGCAGCTGTATTAGGTTTATGGTAATAGTAGTTCTTTACCTACCAATGCGCGTTTTTTAGCAGAATAATATCTGATTAATTCAGTATTGGGTTATCCTTACATCCTTTACTATAGATTATATTAATTTGGCATTTTTCCTAAGCGCGGAGCTTGACTAGTCACTAGAAGTGGCTGTCTATATTTTCTCAGTGAAGGGGTTAACCAGGGCGTGTTACTAACTGTGGGGGGTGTGGCTGTGTGTTACTGATCACTGATCTCTGCTCCAATCACAGGGAGCAGAGATCAGTGTCACTTGTTGCTAGGCAGAACGGGGAGATGCTGTTTACTTTCGCATCTCCCCATTTGTCCTCCCCCTGAGACAATCGCGGGTATCCCCGCGGCGATCGAGTCCGCGGGACCCGCGACCGGGCTCATGGGGGTCCCGACCGGCGCGCACGCGATGGCACGTGGCATATTCAAAGGGATGTACCTGTACGTCCTTATGCCTGTCCGTCCCATTCTGCCGATGTACATCGATGTGCGCTGGTCGGGAAGCGGTTAAAGCCAGATATGGCTCATGATAAACTATGTTAAACGTTAAACTATTGGCAAATAAACTACAAACCCTAATACAAAAAAGAATGCAGCTGTGCACCTGACAGCCATTGTTATACACAAATTATCATCAACAAACAAAATTGCTCCTGATCATGTGGGCCAATCCTGGTTATCACTTGGGTTTCTTTACAAATAAGCTTGCTTCAATTGTCATTGTGCTTCATGTATGCACTAGTTCAACACCACCGGTGTGGCGAAGGATTAGAACTTCTAGAATGGTTTACTGATGTTGTAGGCTTTGCTAGAGAGATTCCTTTACTTCCTGTCTGGTGAAAAAAAAATAAAAAATTGTCCCCAAGACAGAAAATGAAGAGAAAATCTAGCAGCAACACAGATAGAAGTAAAACTGTACAAGAATGCTAGAACCTCTGTAAGCTTTTTATTAATGTCTTTGGTCCTGTTGCAGATTTTCCCTCACTTCCTGTCTGGTGAAACATCCCCAGAACAGAAAGCGGGGGGGAAATCTCTTATGGATCGACAGACCACAGTAATACCGGAAAGGGGATCCAACCTGTCCCTACACTATCCAAAAGAGTGGAATTTTGACTTTCCTGTAAATTTGACATCTTGGAGTACAGTAAAGATCACAAAGTATTCAAAAACGCTAGGTTATAAGGTCATACAATCAGGTGATTGGACATTGGCAAAGCTCATGAGGATATACCCATTGAATACCTTCCCTATAACTCTACCCCACTCCATGAGTTCTCAGTTTTGTAACAAGCAATGCAGAGTAACTAAGGAATGGAAGGAAGGGTGGTCTGTGTGTCCTGAACTATACTAGAAGATATGGAATTTACAGGTAAGGTACAAAATTCTTCTTATCTTATTCATAAAGTACAGGACACAGGCAAAGTATTTATCGATAAGAACAGACGAAAAGCGCCTCTAAGTGTAGTAAGACCAGTGTATTTTATTAATAACCCAAGTATAGGCCACTCACATTTCCAAAACTGAAAACAAGCACAACTCTACAATTACTGTAACTAAATCCATTATAACTTACAGGCATAATTTCACCTTACTCTTCTTCTAGTCAGGGGGTGGTCTGGTTTTTACATAATAGTAAGTACACACACATCAGAATAGTATATTATATATAAAGCTTATCCAAAGCTTTTACTCTTATTTTATTTTTACCCATTTGATTTTGTATTATATGTAAGATAACTACACTCCTTCATGTGGGGAATCATATTATTATTAGTGTCCCTTAGATCAGGGCTCGACAAATCCCAGGCACCAGGTCGCAATGGCGACTGTAAATTGAGTCCTGGTGCCTGGGTTACACTACTGCAGCAGTGGTCAGGATTCTTCCCATGTGGCCCCCCTCGCCGCGGGTGACTACAGTTGAGCTGCCCGATAATTGAGGCCGCGGCTTTGTGGCCTGCTGGAGCAAATACACGCTCCTTTTGTGCGAACCACCGCCCTCTGGTGGGTGGTGCTGCGATGAGCACGGCTTGCACTCACTCCAGTGGAAGAAGTCAGCATCGGCGGCCGCCGATCGGCTGTTACCGCCCACGCTGCATTCTGGGATTTGTAGTCCGGAGCGCAGCACGTCAGGGTACAGATGGAGTTGTCTTTGGCCAGGCGAGGGGACAGAACGGAAACAGGAGCGCTCCGCTGGTGGAAACTGATTAGGTGGCAGTGAATGCCATTATTAGGCTGTACTGGTGGGCCCTGAACTGTACTGGTGGGGACTGATGTGATGCACTGGTTGGCACTGATGTGATGTACTGGTTGGCACTGGTGGGCAATGATGGGATGCACTGGTGGGCACTGATGAGGTGGCACTGGTGGGCACTGATGAGGTGGCACTGGTGGACACCAATGAGGTGGCACTGATAGGCTGTACTGGTGGGCACTAATGATGTGGCACTGGTGGGCACTGATGAGGTGGCACTGACATGCTGAACTGGTGGACACTGATAGGCTCCACTGGTGGGCACTAACAGGCTGAACTGGTGGGCACTAATGAGGTGGCACTGATGGACATTGATAGGCTCCACTGGTGGGCACTGTGGGGATGCACTGACATGCTGCACTGGTGGGCAATAATGGATACTGATAGGCTGCACCGGTGGGCACTGATGTGGCACTGACAGGCTGCACTGATGGACACTGACAGGCTGAACTGGTGGGCACTAATGAGGTGGCACTGATAGGCTGCAGCCCACCTCTCCACCCTAAACAATAACCTTCTCCCAACCTCTCCACTCTAGATTTTCTTAGATGAAGGGAAAAAAAACGGCCTAAAATATCGGCAACATATATCGGCCGCCCCGATTTCTAAATATCGGCATTGGCCAGAGAAAAACCCATATCGGTCAACCTCTAACTATCAGTGCCCATCAGCGCTGCCAATTACTTTTTTTTTTTGTCATTATTCACTTGCCACCAAGCTTGAGCAATTCTTATTGCCCGACGCCCCGGACATGCAGCTCTGGGCACTGGGCAGCTGATTTAAAAAACTGGCTGTTAACTTTTTTAGCTGGCTCCTAGATTCTAAGCAAATTTGTCAAGCCCTGCCTTAGATGAAATGGTTTTGCATGATAAGTATACTGTATATGTCTTCTATTTACAATTATTTTCTTGATTTACCTTTCATGATTGTAGATAATTTTTAAATATTTATATTCATATCACATTTTTCAATTATTATTATTTTTATTATGTATCTTCAATATTGCTCATGAAATAGTAATCCTATTATTGTATTGAATCAATTATCTCTATACTGTAAAAAGCTTTTAACACATTCTAGACCGGCTGAGCCTTGTAGTCCAGGCAGGTATAAATCTAGAGCTCCTATGGACTTCACTATGCTTGAGAAAGGAGCGCACATGCCATATCATGGCACAGTGCATGCTCCGAAAATGCGCCACACTGCATCTGGGTTTACGGTGACGCCACTCCACCTACGTCACGTTCCACTGGCCATCAGAGAGACACAGACCAGCTTCCTTCCACCTCCTGGTGCACGATCAGTGGGACATCTGGCATCTTTCCACCAGAAACATCCAGCCTGGCATCCCTGACCTCCATGTTGAGCTTTGGAATGTGAGTGGCCTATACTTGGGTTGTTAATAAAATACACTGATCCTACTACTAGAGGTGCTTTTCCTCTGTTTTTATCTTCTATATGCCTTAGGGTCGGCTTCTACTAGGGGGACCGCTTGTCCTAGTGATGGATCATTTTGGACTATTATTTGTATTGCAGGAGTTAGATTTTTAAGGGATTTTACCTTTGCACGTACAAAAATCCCTCTTTAAAGTATTCCTAGACTCTGGGACATACTCAAGCAATAAATGAGAAGGATGGGCAACAATTAGGTAAAGAGAACTGTGCCAACTGGCCCAATAGCTACAAGGATCAAACTTCAGAGTGCTGATGCTAGAATCCTGCAGTCGAAAGCTGTATCCGCTGGAGACTGGGCATCCACTAGGTAGACTTTTAAAAAAGTAAGAACGGAGGACCAGTTGGAAGCCTTACAAATCTGGGCTACAGAGGACTCATGCCATAATGTCCAGGAAACCCCCACTGATCTAGTGGATTGGGCATATAAAAGTGCAGAAGGATTTGGATTAGGATTTGCCTCTGAGAGAGAGAGTTAGTAGAGATCATTTCCATGGAGATCCCACTGGTATGGCACATACATACTTACATTGATTCAAGCTGGACCAGTGTAACTACAGAAGACATACCATACCTAAACTTCACCTTTAACTTTCCTGATCTGTGGAGAAAGCAACTTAAAAAACATAACAGGTAGAGAACAAGCATTTTCTGAAGGCGGCTGGCATTTGCAGCCGCAGTACTAATTTTTTTCCCCATAACCGCTGTACTTTAAATAATCCAACTTTAATTTCATAGTAAATCTGTCTCAAACTTTTTCATTTCTCCTGCTTTGTACAGCCTTGTTGTGTGTGAGATCAATTCCCCCCTGTAATTGGCTGGCTCTGCATGAACATCCCCTCTTAACAGAGAATGCATGCCTCGCCAGAAGAAAGGAGCCGACACCTACAGCCAGGTAGGTATAAAACAAATTTTAGAAAATAGGACAAGGGATTTTAAAACAGTCTGCGTTAAGAACATGATTTTCATCCACTTTAACAAAAAATGATTAAAACTACATAAATTATGCTAAGACACAGATCTCCTTTATAAAAACTATTCGTGATAGAAAATACATCTGTTTTTTGATTTTTTTCTTGTTAACAATGTCTGGATGTGCACACTGGCCCATTCAGCTCACCCCTGCAAATGTTTAATATATAAAAATAGTCCTTTCCACAAGTGTCTTTAATTGTTCTTTCCAGTTTTGTTTTTTTCTTTTACAAAAAAAAGTTAAGGAAAGGAAAAATATTACTGGTTTGGAAATGTGTCTAGTTAAAAAGTCTTCTTTCAAAATTTGCAAAAGCCATTGCCTAGACCTAGAGTAACCTGTATATTAGTGGGTGATGTGAAGAATGGGGGCATAGATCTCTTCAGCACCCCTCCTCTACAAATTCAGTGTGTGTACGTGTGGCAGGATTTAATGAAAGTCTACTGGGGAATGTGTTCCTCTTCTCCATTACTGGCTGATGGGGCTTGTGGAAAGGTTACGGTGTAGTCATTAACATGCTCCTAAATTATACAGCAAATTTGAAGCACTCTTGAAATGACCTCCAAGACAATTTAATTCTAGACTTGCTGGGAAAGTGCTCTGTTAATGCAGCTCAAACTGCTGATGTCCATGCAAAACTGAGAAGCACTTTCAGGTTACAAAGAGATATATATATATATATATATATATATATATATATATATATATATACACAAAAATGTATGGACCCAAGTATAAATATGTACAATAAAAGAGTGAAATCAAAGCCAAGGGCCTTTTTAAGACTATTCTGCCTTTATGGTCATGGGTCATTACTTCTTGTCCATCCGCTCACACCAAAGAGTGGAGAGCATACAATGGACCATGAACTAGATGCTTAGATTCTCCCAGTCTGATAGATGTTAATGGAGGCACACAAGGTCTGTCTAGGTTACAAGAAGGATTCAGCAAAAATCTTATCCAACGCAGAAGATTTCCAGGCAGATCAAATAATTTGTTATCAATTAGAATTCTGCACTGTAAAGTGGGTTGGGGTGGGGTTGGGACTCCGCATCGCTCAGTACTAAGGCTATTATTTAATTATGAGGCCAGATGGTTTAAGGCTTCGCTAGGCAGAATCTGCCGTTAGAAATGCTTTATCTTCATTGCAATCATCACTATAACATCAGCTCCAGGGCTGAACTAACGCTCATGTTTTATTCCAGCCGTTTGTAGTGTAGACGTTAATTATGTAACAAAAGAGAGGGTAAACGGGCCTGCACCACCTTACATTACACCACTCTCTCATCATCTTTTCATAAATTAAACCATACTGGAAAAACAAAACGTTTGGCAAATCTAAATGTTTACAACTACCGTATATAACTACACCATAATTCAGACACTTTAATGGATGAACAAAAAAACTAAATAAATTTAACTTTTTAAACATAGTCTTCATAACATATTATAACACAGAGGAGCCAAAGAGGTTTAACTTCCACATACAGAAAGGCTTCTTCATAGTAAGAGCTGTGAAAATGCAGAATAGACTCCCTGGAGAACTAGTTCTGGTCCCCTCAGTAGATTGTTTTTTTTTTTTTTTTAAAAGAGCTGGATGCATTCCTAAATGCATAAAATATAATTGTATTATATCATTTATAGGTAATACCACCAGGGGAACCAGATAGGAATACCTGGATTCAATAGCCCAATGCAACCCGTAGAAGAGGATCGGCTATTTAGAGCCATGGAGGAGATAATAAACACTTCCAACTGTCAGAAGTGCTTGTTATACTACGAAGCGATTTTTAATGCTTTCGAAATAAATTTCTGTGCAATAGGCCTAATCTATTTTCTTTTACTCAAGAGGTAAGTATTTTCCTCCAAGTGCACTTCAAGTCGACAGCTCAGCTGTGAGGTAGACTGCAATGAATTCCAGGGTAATCCAGGACAGGGCAACATTTTTTTTACTTAATAAAGGAAAAGAAAGAGACCTGTTTTATGCATTTTTTACTCAAACAATTACAAAAAAAGCAAACATAATAAAACAAAAATAAAATACTACTTAAAGGTTACATTTACAGGTGCTGACTAAGCTGGATACCCGGGTCCAGCTGTCAGATAAAGATAGCCTTGTTCTCAATACTCTGTTAGAGCACAATATTTTAAGGTAGAACACAATACACAGACTTTGCACACTGATTGTCTATGAGCCCAACAAGAGGTCGGAAAAACTGACTTCAAAATAAATATAACCATCACATTTTCACACACCAGCACTTGTAAGTAAGGGAGATAAAAAAAATAAAATAAAAGCCATTTCAATTTCTTTACAATTTATACTTCAGACTTTTTATACTTGTATGCATCACAGTCTGGTATCAGGCTTGAAGGGAAGTGGCTGTAGCAGTAGAAAAGTTCAGTAATCAGCTGGGGTAAACCATAAGCAGATCTCCCTGCGGAGGTCTAAGCACTAGCTGGTTCTCACCAGAGCTCCTGATGGTGGCGATGGATTTCATTGCGTGCTAATGCCAGGTTGCAACCTTTTCCCCACCACGAAAAGAGTAAGCAGGGGTCAGGTAGCGGATAGGGGGACAATCATAAGCCACGTTGATAAACAAGCCAAAAGGTCGGCAACGAGTGGTAACCGGCTGGGATCAGGAGGAAGCATAGTCTATTGTTTTTGGTCATACCTTTTGAGTGTTTGGGGAAGATACTGTTCATCTTTGAAGATGACAGTCCTGATCTACCACATATACCTTGATCGGTGCCACGGATGGAGGGATTATCCTCTATTGTGTCCAGGATCAAGTGGCATGCAAGCTCCATTCATTAGTGTTTAGTTTTTAAGTGTTTCACCTTCAGCCTTGTTGACTCTTTGGGTATACGCCCACATGTTCCGGTAAGCCTTCTTAATGGTGGTGGTGGCTGTCTCCTCTATACTTATGATCTTTGTGGGATTTCTGTTGAAGAGATTGGAACTTACCCTCCTTCAATATACGCTTATTGCAATTTTTTTTACCAAAAATATGTAGAAGAATACATATCGACCTAAACTGAGGAAAAGAATTGGCGATCAAATACCACCAAAAGAAAGCTCTATTTGTGGAAAAAAAAAAGGACGTCAATTTTGTTCGGGTACAACAACGCACGCCGATCGCAATACACGGCCGGTTCACAGCACACCTTGCTGGATTCGTTTGCTACCTCCAGTGCCGAGGCAAGGCACTTTTAAATGTAAGAGGCCATCTGTTCGTTTATATATGTTTGAATACCACATTAAAAAACAATATCATGCTATGGCCCTGCTATTTTCATATTTTTTCTGAGCTTCTGTGGATGATTGACCATTTCCTGGTTCTACTACACAAGATATTTTTCACATCATAGGCGGCAGTTCCTTAATCTGCCAATGCTGCACCTGACCTGTCTTTTTAATTAAAGGGGTCATGGTGAGTCGTGAGTAGGATACCTACTATTTTCCACCTGGTGAAGCAATATTGTCGTTTTTCCTCCTCAAGTGGTGACGTGTTTATATACCTATACATCTCAACACTAAGGACATTCCTTCAAATTTATGGACTTTCTTTTCAATTCACTTTGTTTATCATGTTTTGTGATATTATTGTGTTAGTAATGGCATAATTAACCAATTTTTTTACAGAGCACTAGAGCGCTTTATATTGGGCTGATTTCTCTGTATTACAGTGCACTTTCTTTATTTTCTTTGTTTATTAGATGGCTGTAATGGCATAATTAAGTATATAGCACTAGAGCACATTATATTGGACTTTTTCCTTTACAATAGCGCCCCCTTACCTCGTACTACCCACTAACTTCACAAAGTCTGACCAGCACTTTGAGGGGAGCAGCTGGTTGTTTTTTAGGTTCACCTTATTATAAATCATTTAATTTAATACATATTTTTTTTTTGCGCAGAGTTCACCCCATTTGAGGTGATTCACTTTCATATAAAACTGTGCCTAGTACCAACCTATAAAATTGTGTCTGTGCAAAAGTGCTTGTTATGAAATTATATATAGATTTATACAAAATCCAACATAAAAACTCTGCAGTGTGAATAAATATATGCAAAAATGTTTTAATTAAACAAATAATTGCTAAACCAAAAATAACACTCCAATGTGTTACTCCATCAAACATTAGCGATATCACCTCCTTAGAATTCTGTCCATATATGTGCAATCAGTGGCAAATACAAAATAATAAAGATGACATAAAATCAAATGCAATGAGTCCTCCCTGCTTTATACTGATCAATCCATGACAAGCACTTTTGCACAGACACAATTTTATAGGTTGGTACCAGGCACAGTTTTATATGAATGAGTTTTTTTTAGTTTCTTACTCTATTTCTACACTGTTTGAAATATTTATCAGCAACATATTGGCATCAGCACTTTATCTGACCCACACATTTTGGGTAACACATTTGCACTGTGATTGCACTTTAGATTTACTAGTGCACTCATTTAAATTTTTATTCATATACTGTTTAAGTGAGAGATCACCTATTGGTTTCAGCTTGTAGATCGATTTTACTCTGATGAGGATTTGACTACACTAGTGCTTGAGTATTTTTACAATTGTACTACTGTTCATCACCTCCCCCCTCATCTCTACTCCCAACATACTCTTACTCCTCAGAAAATTTGGTGCAATATCAGGACTTCAGGTGAATATGTCTAAGTCTTTTGCCCTTCACATTTCCACGCCCCAAGAACTAATAGACAGATTTAAAGATCATTTCCCTTTCGCCTGAAGCACCTCCTCCCTCCCTTACCTAGGTATTCACCTCACCCCTAAAATCGAACTTTTACACCAATATAATCACCCCCCTTACTCAAGAGGTTATCAGAAGATCTTGCGCAATGGTCCCTCTATAAAATGTCCTGGCTGGGACGAGTAAACGCGATCAAGATGACTGACCCTGCTTCCCAAGATTTTATACCTCTTCCGATCCCTTCCCATACACATTAAAAAGCGCCTCCTGGACAAACTACAGTCAGCGATTATACGGTTTATCTGGGGGGGGAAAGGGCCACCGCCTCTCTAAGACGGTCCTGTATAGATCAAGGGAAAAAGGGGGTCTGGGACTGCCTAACTTATGGTGGTATTTCCAAGCTGCCCAACTTTGCCAATACTCGGTCGTTTACTCCAAAGGTCCAAAACCAGACTGGGTAGACATAGAAAGACAAGAAACTCCTAATCACACTCTAGACTTCCTGACTTGGAGACCACAAAAAGAAAGCCCCCTGATCCTTTCCCCAACATTGTCTCATACATTGGCCCTATGTGACACACTACACAAAAAACATTCTCTGATCTCTGCTTGGCACCCTCTGGCACACATCATCCACAATCCCCAATTCCCCCCGGGTCTAAATATCAAGGCTTTTCAGTGGTGGCTCGATAAGGGCCTCTATAGAATAGGGCAATTCTTTAACAGCAATGGCCCCATCTCACTCAAACACTGCATCTCCAATTTGGACATGCCACCCTGAGACTTTCCGCTTTAATCAGCTTTCACATCTTTTCGCATTGGGTGTTGAAGAGCGCTGACACCCCACTCTCAGTAACTCAATATGAGCTCTAGTGTTCATCAGCCACGGGTGTGAGGGGGGGAATTTCCCTTATCTACTTAGCGTTAGCTGACCCCCTGGGAAAAGCGAACTATATGGTGAAGTGGGAGCGTGACCTCCAATTTGAATGGGACCTGGATACCTGGCACACAAATTTTGCCCGCTCCTACAGGGGCATACTCAATAACTCCCTTGTGGAAGCGGACCTTAAAGTCATTTCCCGATGGTACCTGGTCCCCACTCGGCTCACCAAATTCTTTCCCCGGTCCTCTCCGCTCTGTTTGAGAGGGTGCGGCCATGTAGGCTCTCTCCTTCACACACTCTGAGAACGTCCCAAAATCAGAGGGTACTGGAATAAAATTTTCATTCTCATTCGTAAGTCCACAGGGTACGCAATTAAACAAGAACCCACCATCGCTCTTCTCAATATGCCAATTCCGAATGTTCCTAAACTGACACTCTCTCTAATTCACTTTATCCTCCTGGGAGTCAAGATTACACTGGCACACTCATGAAAATACCCCCCGGTCTCTTTCCGCCAGACCAAACAGAAGATCTCCTGGATAATGGCGCAGGAAAAAATAGACAGTGCGATCTTGGACTCCTCAGACAAATTCAGACTCATATGGGAGCCCTGGGCTAAGTATATAGGAATATCTCTGAAATAGAAGCCAGAGTAAGCCCTCCCATTCAATATCGCCCTCCAGCCCCCGTATCCGCCGCAAAGGTTCCTGTCCCCCTCATCCCTACCATTCTACCTTCATTCTGATCTCCTTCCTGCCCTCTTCTCCCCCTCCCTCTAGCTCTCTTCCCCCTCTGTTACTAGCCTCAGCGTTAGGTTGTTTCAACCTACCACAAGACCTGGAGTGAGTATTTCTCCAGTTTGACACTCCAACCTTTAGGCCTGACTCAGTCGAGTACAGGGGGGACAATCCACCCCCTATCCTGTCAACCTTAATCTACCTAGGTCATATCTCTTTGGATATCAGCAGACTCACTTAGTTTGATCTCCCTTCCATGGGGTTGGGTAATTTGATAATGAGATCGGCTCGGCTCTATCCTTAAGGTCCTCGGTCACTCTCCGGTTGGCCCTCGCACAGCAGGATCCCATTTGGGGTGTGGGGGTCTGACCGTAGAGGGTCCGGTAATAGAGCCCTTTAAGTTCAATTTTACAACCGTCCCCAACCCATTCCTTTACATAGAGTCTGCTTGTTCCTTCCTGAAGTTTTCCAGTTATCCTTAGGTTTGCATTTCAAAACCTCACTTGGTATGGTCTAACTCTTGTATCAATGATATACGTTTTGTACCAACTTCATTATTGTTTTTTCTTTGCCATTGTCATATGTTTGTCCTGTTCTAAGTTTCAATAAACTTTCTTTGAAATTCAAAAAAAAAAAAAAAAAAGAAGAAAGGGGGGGATAGGAACTCTTTTTTTGCAATCTGCAGAAACCACTTCTCATAACCAAGTCATGGAAATGTTTTGTAGCCAAAATTTTGCAAAGACTAAAAGATGTTTTCCCAGTTGAGGGAAGACCTTTATGCTGAAGGCAGTTCAAAAAAGCAGGAAAACCTGATATTCCAGAGCTGCCTAGGTTAACCTTGAGTCTATGGCTGGAAAGGGCAAGAGAGGTTAGAGGAGACCTTCCATGTCCAAAAGGGAACCTATGTGTTTTTCCACCAAGATGGCTTAGGCTTGCAGGTCTGGAAAGGTGAGTAATCTTTTCCACCAGAGGTGTTATTGATAATCTCCTGTGAAAGCTAGCAGGACTAAACATTTTTCGATGCCTGGTCAGTCGACCAGCATTTTAGCTAATGGACTCTGAAGTACCACAACAGCCGACATCATTCACGCTACCAAGCTCCCTGCATCCAGGTAGATGTCACAGTTGAATTTGACTTCCAGAATTATTTGCTCTGATAAATCTATAAGATGTTGAAGGGAACCTTCAAAAACATGTTCATGGTGCAAACTGGTCACAGCTTGGAAGACTAAAGCAGAGTAAAAAAACGTGTCTGAGCACATAACCAGTTACATAAAAAAAAGCCTGGAGAAAGAAAGCTTCATGTTATTTTCTCTATACAATAATTGCAAGAAGCAAAGTCAGTGACAAAAAATACAGTCACCTTGCTGAGGAAAGACACAGGCAAAACCACAAAAAAGGTACTACGAAAAATGTACACCAAATTCTAAACCAATTTTCCAAGAAAGGTAAAAGGGTGGAAAACAGCTTAGGAATGGAGAAAAGTAAATCAGGCTGTCTTCACTTTTTAGACAGCAAATCAACAAACTATGAATAATTTGGGAAAAGGCTTGCAGTGTTTTGGTCAGCTGGATCCCAGAATAACCTCCAAACCCTGGGAGAAGGTCTTGGGATTATTCACCTTAAGAATCTCAATAGCTACTTAAAGAAGGCAGTCCAAGGCTTCTCTCTATTGAGAGGAAGAGTTCTCTGAGTTGCACCCAATTTGTATGCCAAAGTCAATGCTCCTGATGAGGTGGGTAAAACTGCAAGCTATGAATCAAAGTCAAGAATGTGAGAAAGAAAATAGTAGGGGAAGAAGGGATCATGCAAGTCAAGCAATAAACACTGGGTAGAGGTTATAGCATATTATAATCATGAGTCTGCAGTAACACCATAAAGGGAAGTAAGGGGGTGTTCTCATTATCCTAGAAAATCTCCATAGTGTCCAAAGGGATGGTGACACTGCAATTCATCCGTAACCTGTCTCTGGTGACTGGTGTGAATGAGACAGCCAGGTATACGAAAGGAATTTACCAGGAGACCTGTGGGTCAATTTTTCAATTGCAATACAGAGACTCATACAAAGTACAGCCTAATAGCATGTAAAACTGAAATCCAAGAAAGTTAAAATGACTATATAAACTCTAATAAATTAAATGTGCTCACATGTATAAGCTCCCTTTGCAGCTGGCAGGGAAAGAGTAATTAATGCGCTGTTTGCAAGTATGTTTTTTTTAAATAAAATTATCTATAGAGCAACCTGCTTTTAAAAGAAATGTTCACTGGCCAATATCTCACTACAAATTCACATTAGACTTGAATATAAAATGCTTCACAAAATTTTAACCCTACAAAACGGCTATACTTAAATATATCAATTAATTATTAGCAAAAAGAATAGCATTTCAGGTTTTCCCTTTACATCCATGAGCAAGCGTCTCACTGAAGTGTTTTAATTGCATTTTTCCATTTGCAGAGTGGCCTGCTTTGCCCTAACAATCAGGTGAAACTTTGCATTAATATGCCTGGATCCGATGTGTTAATTTGATGTAACTTTTTCGCCTTGACAATGTGTCATTAATTTGTTTGTGGGCCAGTCTAGCTCCGGAGCAGTGACAGACTCAAATGCTGGGTTTCTTTATCCTGATCTCTTTTTTTTTTTCGACACGCCCCAGCCTGCTGCTTTCCTATGGACTGCTGTTAATTTGTAATGAAGTGGCATTCAGGAGGGCGCCTTGATTTTTAATTCTGACTGTGTCAGATCCTTCAGGAAAATTACAAGTTTCTCTCGTTGCAATTACTGCCAAGCTCCACTGATGAAAGGTTTACGAAAACTGCGCCTTTGTGAAGCAGGCTGGATGTAATCGGCTGAAACGGGTTTATCTCGACAGAAAAACAGAATGTGGGGTTTTTCTTCTTTATATAAAAGGCATCTCTTAACCCTTGGAAGCTTACAAACTCCCCCTCTGTCGTAAAATCTCAATTTTGCTGTCAACTTAATTAGCGAGTACTGTAGAATAAGAATGGTAAATAGCTCGACATTAGCATAACATGCCACAAATACTGTAATGTGGAAAATAGAAAGAGGTTGTGAACAAAGGTACAGCTCAAAGGGCTCTGAACCCTACAGTCATAACTGCTAGAGTACTCCCTTTTTCCACAATGTGTTCAATCAAAAAATTATTGAAGTTCATTGATATTGAAAGAATAACAATTGTTAGTACCTATAGCTTTCTAGTAGGGAAATCTTTCAAGAATCAGCTTTCAAATGCAGGATTAGCACCAGTGTTCTGGATGATGGCCATGAAAACCTGGTAAACTGAAAAATGTATCTTTGCCTACATAACTCATTCCCAATCGTTGCCTTTACAAAACATTTTCATCATACGTTTTAGTTATAAATGGAAGTCACTGGGTTTAATAATTTAAAAACTTGTTAAGGTATGGAAATTCGGAGGGAAGCTCTCTACCCAACACTGGGTCTTCGAACCATAGATCTGCCTTTATAATGTAAGCTTTGCCATCAAGTACCCTAAAGTGATTAATATAAAACTAGCATTAAGCTGTAAAACCAACTAAAACTATGGCAGGAGGTAATGGGTTTGGTATTTAAGAACACAATAGGGTTGATTTAATAAAGGCAAATAGACTGTGCAGTTGTTCTAAAGCCTTAGTAATTGAGGGTAAGCTCTGCTGACTTCCATCATCCAATAATATGCAAGTATCAATGCTGTTTTTTATTTTCCTTGCATGTAATCTTTGTATAGTGAAGCTTTACCTAATTTACTAAGCTCTGTAGCAACCTTACTTGCAAAGAGCACAGTCTATTTGCCTTTAGTAAATCTACCCCAGTGTGTGAATTATACTGCTATATGGGGCCTGAATGTTTACTTAAAGCAAAACTTCACCCAAAAGATCAGGTTCCTGGTTTTGAGAGATACCCACTTCCAGTCAGATCACCACAGCACAGGGCTTCCTTACTAGACACATACTGTATATGGAGCACACATTTTCAACGTAGGCACACAAACACCCTTGGGTGAAGGGGTGCTCAAGAACACATCAGCCAATAACTGAAAATAAATTATACTTGAAGAACTAATGAAGGTGCAGATCTAATAGAGGTGAAGTTCAAAGAGAAACTTTGCTACGCAATACGTTTATTTAACATGGATTCAAAAATAAGCTCAAAATGAAGCAACCACCTGTACTTCAAAAAAAATAAAAAATACTTCTACATATGGGTCACAAGCTTCCCATTTGTGAAAGTATGCAAAAGTTAGGTGCTATGTGTTCCCACTACTTCTACTCACCTCTGCTTACGCTATTTAAAGGAGCTTTCGATATACAGCCAGAAAAACATACTGTAGTTGAGGGGTGGGCATTTACAGAAAACATTTTATGGTGGCAAGTGCTGTGCTGCATATTAGTTGATATATTAATGCAGGGAAGCACTTGCATTTATAGGAAAAAAAAGTTAATTATTTCAGAACAATAGCCTACTTTTCCCCCATTAAACTGGAACAAGGGTAAAAGAGTTGGCCCTAGATAAGTGAACCTTGCCCAGGGTCAATTTTGTTTAAAATCTACAAATCACTTTTGTGACCTCAAGCGGAAATTAATTCCAATAAAAGCATTAAGAGCACCTAGTATATTTTACTATGCAGTTCCTTTAAGCAGATGACAAGTTCTCCGAAATGGTCCTGTTCTCCTCAGAACGTGGAGTCTCCATCTGGCTGTTTTTCACTCGGTGACAAAAAAAATCATGCTTCAGTTTTTTTTTTTTCGCCAGCTGAACCATCTTCTTCTATTCATTGCCAATTTTTAAAAGCGCAATAAAGAATTATTATCTGCATTAATGTAATATCCAGGTAACACCTTACACATATTTTATTGTTTCTTTTTTTGGTCAAGGGGTGTGGGGGGGGGTTTGCCGGGTGACGGAAAATGATTCTTAATTTTCCAATTGTCCTGCTCTATTAAAGCTCATTATAATTCCTCTTGTTATAAGAGCTTTTTAAAACCATTACCTGCAGGGAAGTTAAAGACAGAACTATTAAAAGGTTACTTTAATGTGAATAATAGCCTCCCTGATATACTCCAGTTAATTACTATTGGAAACTGGTTCTATTTTAATTTAGGGCTGAGCGTTTAATGAAGGATATGCTAGGCTAGCAATAATGACAACAAAAAAATTATTCATGGTCAACAGACCCATTACGGCTGTCTCGTTTAAAGAGATAATATCCTTTCCTGGTTCCGCATAACTGCGTTCCACAATCAAAAATGACATTTTTTTTGCCATTTCTCCTCGTGTCTGTCAAATTAGAAAGGAGAGAACTGATTGATATCGCAGCCTTACAGATTGTACAAATTGATTTCCGATGCCATAGTGAAGGCTGTTCTGAAATTAAGAAAACCGGTAAAAGGGACAGGACACGCTATAAAGCTGTTACGGGTGCAACATGGGCACCGGATTCTCCTTCTTTGCGCAGTCAAACCTCATTAATGAGCGCTGCATATGCAGTAAGTGTTTTAATGATCTCTCCTGTCTTAGTGTAATTCACATTATAAAACTCCACTGTGGCGTGTGCCCATTATTTCAATTTATACTTTGGAATACTTAACCCCCAATTGAATTTCAAAAGACCCGAGTGATAATAATATACTTGTACATCTGCATTAATGGCATCTGCAATTTATATGGTCTTTTTTATGTATTTCATAGATCTGGAGCCCAAATGCCAGGTCGGCGCATGTCTATGGCAATTAAGAGGTTAATAAAGACGAATTTCTGGAGGGTAATTGTGCAGAACGTTAACGGCCGCTGGTAGAATACATAATAATGAAGATTAGGAGTATTTGGGTCAGAAATTGCAGATTTTCTACAGTTTTTACAGCTCAAATCAATCTGCATTTTCACCTTTCTAGTGGTGCCATGCTTCGCTACATCACTTTGAATTTTGTATTTTATGGTTTTTGAAAGCACTACAGGAAAAATGACCAATTAAAGTTGAATACTGCAACTCATAAATAAAACAGGTCAGCGTTTTTATCCAAGATGTACAGGTAACTCTTTCGAAACCTTGATGGAATGCGGCACGCTTAGAAAAATGCACCTCTAAGAATTATTTTTGACAATGACAAACAATCCAGTGTATATTTGGTAAACCTTGGAAAATCTAGGACCCCCCAAAAGCTAAGAATCGTGTCAAACTGGCAATTCTGATTCACCACACTAGTGGCACAATCCCTGGGGTGCAACTGATCCCTTCCTTAAAATTCGGTACTCTCCTGCTCGACAAAATTCTTGAGAACCAAGCTCACTAGCAAAGGGGCCACCTTGCAGGTTTGTGAAGGATAAGCTAAAGTTGCTCTTTAAGTGTTGCTGGTGTGTTGACAGGTATAGGATCATTAGTGCGACATGGCCCTAGCTGTGACAAATCTCTTACACCCCAACTGGCAGTTTGACTTTATACTGAGACCACAACAGGCATGGTGAAACCTCAATAAAATATGTGTAAAAGCTTTCCTTACAATGTTTCAAGAATTGGAGCGAGCGCTACTTTAATGCAACACTTACCTTGTACTAGTCTTCTTGCTACAGAAGTTGCAACAGTCCAGGAACTTTCCCTTACACTTGGTGGGATTGTCCCATATGAAAACACTTTTGGATCCAACTTTATCAGCTCATCAACAAAACTCATGGGATACTCAAGCAAAGCCTAAGGCCTCATGCACACTGGACATTTTTTGACATTTTTACAGCAGCTATTTTGGGCTGTAGATGTTTTTTTCTACAGTCATTAAACTCTCCATGGTATCCTATGTGTCCATGCACACATAGGCTGTTAACAGCAGTTTTTGGGCAGTGGCGTTTTTGAGCAGTAAAAAAAAACAAACATAACTAGTGGGTTCTGAGAGACATTTTTCAGCTGTAAAAACGCTCCAACGCTAATAAACGTTGATAAACATGCAAAAACGTCGCTCACCAGCGTTTAACGTTTTTGATCCATTGAAAAAAAAATATATTTTTTTCTTTTAAAAAAAAACCACTAAAACGCTAACGTGGAAAAACGCTATTGCAAAAACATTGAAAAAAGTTGAAAAACTCACTTCAAAGCTACTGACGTTTTTATACCGTTATTTTAACATCCAGTGTGCATGAGGCCTAATAGAGACACTCTTGTATAAGAAAGCAGAAGGTTGCTCTAAACTAGTAACTCGCCTAATCACACATCTTTGCAGCTGATAAGAAAATTGATACATGCCTTAAACAACCAACCATACCATTCCGTGAATTTCTCTCTCGCATGCACTGCAAAAATATCATGGCTGTGCAATAATCCCACACCATTTGGGATTCCTGGGTTAAACGCTGTCCAACCCCAAATTTAGATCTTAAAGGAGTTGTAGAGGCAAAAGTTTTTTTTTTTTCTTAATGCATTAAGATAAAAAACCTTCTGTGTGTAGCAGCCTCCCCAGCACCCCCTAATTACTTAGCTGAGCCCTATTTCTCTCCAGCGATGTCCACGAGTGTCTTAGCTGTCCGGGACTCTCCTCCTGATTGGTTGAGACTAGGGCTGAAACAACTAATAGATTATGAAATTAATCGATTACTATTTTCATAATCGATTAATCGGCCAGTAACATAATGGGGTTAAAAAAAAACTAAAATTGGCCCTTTATAGTACAAAAAGAGCAAATAATTGCTACTGTAAATATTACTTTCACAGTTCTACAGTAAAAAAATGAACCCCTACAGTAGTGATTATCTGCTTTTTTTTGTACTATAAAGGGCTTATTTTCATTTATTTAACCCCATTATATTACTAAACGTCTCAGGCCTGGTTCACATCTATGTGTTCTTTGCTGCTTTTTGCAGAAACGCACTACAGTTCATTTACATGGTTTACTATGGTACACGTTCACATCTATGCTTTTTTTCAGCCACTGCTGTTTGGAAAGGGTCAGGGACTTTTTTTTAACACAAAACGGTGCTTTTTTGGTTCAATATACTTCAATGGAGAAGCTGCAGAAAAACAGCAATTTGTGTTTTTTAATCTGCCCAACAACTAATTGGCCAAAAAAGTATATCTCTTCTGTCTGTTATTCTCAGAGTAGATTAAATATTTTGCTCCCTAACCATATAGTTGGTTATTTATATTTACCACTGCATATAGATATTTAAGAATAAATTGCCTTTTTTTTAAAACTTTACATATTAACTAAATTATACACTACACTTTTTTTTTTAAGGTTATTAACCGATTAATCAATTATTCAAAACAATAATCGGCCAACTAATCGATTATGAAAATAATCGTTAGTTGCAGCACTAGTTGAGACCTCAATCAAAGTCAGTCAGCTAATCAGGGGAGAGGGGGGCAGGGCTAGGTAGGAGCTCTGTGTCTGAATGGACACATGGAGCTGTGACTCGGCTCGGGTGTGCCCATAGCAAGCTGCTTGCTGTGGGGGCACTCACCAGCAAGGAGGGGCCAGGAGCAGCAAAGAGGGAGCCGAGAAGAGGAGGATCCAGGCTTTTCTGTGCAAAACCAGCTGCACAGAGCAGGTAAGTATAACATGTTTGTAATTAATTTTATTAAACGGGGCTTTAGCATCACTTTAAGCCTACCATAGTCGGTTTGAAACTCAGCAACTTCAGCAGGGAACGCCCAAGATTCCTACCGTGCATGGGCAGGCTTATTGTATTTAAGTTGATTGATTGATCAACTTCGGTACAACCAGCCTGTCAGATATTTCCTGCGATTATAATAATCACTGTGTTCTCCTGGCCAGGATAGCTCCCTCACATCCCCCACTGGGAGAACACAATAGCTCAACGGTTGTAGGAAAGAAAATCTTTCAATCTATGCCCAGCTTTACCCTTCCTACCCCTCAATCACCAGTTTCACCATTAATTGGCCCCACCGCCTGCAAAAAATCCTTTTGCCTATCATTGCTTTGTTTATCCCTCCTGTATACTAACACCATTCTGAGAAACCACTATCAGCATAGTTAAGGTTCCTTAACCACTTGCCGACCGGCGCACGACGATATACGTCGGCAGAATGGCACGTACAGGCAGGAGGGCGTATATATAAGTCCCTCCTTAATGCCTGTCCGTGCCATCGGGAGCGGCGCGCTCCCGCACCGGTCGGGACCCCCGTGAGTCCGGTCGCGGTCCCCGTGGACTCGATCGCCGCGGGGACCCCCGCGATCGTCTCACGGGAAGGCTGAACGGGGAGATGCCGAGATAAACAGCATCTCCCCGTTCTGCCTAGCAACTAGTGACGCCGATCTCTGCTCCCTGTGATTGGAGCAGAGATCAGCATTCACTAGCTGACAGCCACGCCCCCCCCCACAGTAAGAAACATACCCCTAGGCATACTTAACCCTTACACTGCCCCCGTGTGGTTAACCCCTTCACTGCCAGTGTCATTTATACAGGAATCAATGCATTTAAATAGCATTGATTGCTGTATAAATGACAATGGTCCCAAAAATGTGTCAAAAATGTCCGATGTGTCCGCCATAATGTCGCAGTCACAAAAAAAAAATCGCAGATCGCCACCATTACTAATAAAAAAAAAATTATTAATAAAAATGCTATAAAACTATCCCCTATCTTGTAAACGCTATAACTTCTGCGCAAATCGATCAATAATCGCTTATTGCGATTTTTTTTCCAAAAATATGTAGAAGAATACGTATCGGTCTAAACTGAGGAAAAAAAATGTTTTTTTATATATTTTTTGGGGGATATTTATTATAGCAAAAAGTAAAAAATAATGCATTTTTTCAAAATTGTCGCTCTATTTTTGTTTATAGCGCAAAAAAAAAAAAACGCAGGGGCGATCAAATACCACTAAAAGAAAGCTCTATTTGTGGGAAAAAAAGGACGTCAATTTTGTTTGGGAGCCACGTCGCACGACCGCGCAATTGTCAGTTAAAGCGACGCAGTGCCGAATCGCAAAAAGGGGCCTGGTCCTTTGGCTGCAAATTGGTCCGGTCTGAAAGTGGTTAATCCTATTTGTATTTACATTATCCAGCTGAAAGCTTATAGCTCATTTTCCCTTCTCCCTTACTTTTCTGCTCATATCCAAATCATGCCGTTGACCTATTTCTTTCTTTTTTTTTCATTCTAACCACTCTCACATACTCTAACCAAATGACTTCAGGTCTATTCCAGTAAAGTCTTATGCATATCTATGTCCTACCTAGCTAAAACTAATCTATAACGAATGTCAGATTTATTTCATGGTTCTGCCACAACAAGATGCTAAATGTGAAGTCAGAGTTTATCTACCTATGTAATTATGTTACTTGGATAACATATGAAGTTAAAGCACTGACTACAAGAACTGCAAGCAGTAATTGGGTAATGGAGTGTTATGGTTTTGAGGTTTCCAGAATGCACTCTAGGGGTGTTAACAAACACACCCAGGTGTACCTCATCCCTGGACCTTACTAAAGTACAAATCAAGTATTCTCTACAGGCTGGAAATAGATGTATTGCAATCCGGGCGGTTTAGCAGAAACCGTCTAAATTTTGATCCACGTATTGGCAGGCTGGTTGTGCTGAAGTCGATACATTTCTGTACAACCAGCTTACCCATAGAAGCAAGCAGTAATCGTATTCTGATAGCAGGAGGTTTTCCAGCCATCAGAAAGCACCGCTTGCAGTAATCCCGCTGTCAGAATACAAAAGCCCTACGGGAAGGATTCCCCCATCAACATTGAATGTGTTGATGGGGGAATCAAGCAATAGAAAATTGGTGTATGGCTTGCCTAAGGGTCCATTGGCGGATAAAAAAAAAGGGAGACATACATGTATATCTATGGGCTAGCGGATGATAGCAGGGGATCATCCGCTGACATCCGCCTCCATTAAGTTCTGTTTTTTGAGACGGAAGAAAAACAGGATGTTAGCGGACAGCATCCGCTTACATCTGATCCGCTGACATCCATTTTTAAACCCTTTTTATTTTTTTTCCCTCTTTAAACACATTGTATATAGCTGGTTGTTAAGGAGGGGGCCGCTGCCGCGTCCTTAACAACCGATGAGTCACAAGAAGCGGGCTCTCCGGGTGACGTCATCGGATGGCCATGCCCCATGGCTATATAAGAGGTGCCAGACAGCGGGAGACAACAGATCGGGGAGAAGACAGCACAAAACAGACAGACTGGGAAGAAGACAGCACAAGAAGACAGATCGGGGAGAAGATGGCACCGGGAGAAGACGGCTCGGGGCTTCTTTTTTAATAAAGGGATTGTCAAAAAATGGCTTTTGTTTTTTTTTACTTTGGGGGGGGGGGGATCTTGGGGCCCCCTTGTTAACCCCCCATGGTTTTCGGGAAGAGGCCCTTGTCCCCATCAACATGGGCCAAATCCATACTAGACCGGAAGAGCCTGCTATGGACCTGGAGGACCCTATGCCTGTTTTATTTTGCCAGCAATTACATTTTTTTCCATTCAGCTGTCAGCGGGTAATCCCACTGACAGCTGATGACTCATCGGTTGTTAAAAACCTGATGACCGGCTTCCCGGCCCCCTCCTTAGCAACCAGCTATATACAGTGTTTGAAGTTCAGTTCAGTCACTTTTTTTTTTTTTGTAAAAAAACAGATGTCAGTGGACATGAAAAATTATGTGAAAATTGACATCTGTATCCATTTTTGATCGTTTTTTTTTTTTTTTACAAAAAAATAAAAAAAGTGACTAAACTGAAATTTAAAAAAACGGAATGCCCATGTGAAAGGACCCCAACAGAGAAGCTGAATAAATTCTCCACTTGTGTTTTCACTTAGAACCCTATCTGTGCAGCTATTCCAACAAGTTCTTCAAACGTACTTGTCAGGTCACCTGAGGCCAGATAACAGATGCACAACGTTGGGGTCAGGAGTGCACCGCTAAGGTAGTGGACCTTATGGCTGACTGCCGCAGATGGGGCTCTGGGTGGTTCAGGAAAGCAGGTCCTCTGGAGCACCGACATGGATCACACTGGGAGCTAGAGCATGAGATTCACCAGGGCACGGAGTCTAAGAGCCAGCAGGTGTTCACCAGAGCCCCTAGTGGAGGGGATGGACTTCAGTGCAAATGGCTCCAGGTCATGACCCCCAGGGTCTCCCAGCTCACGCTCACGGTAGGCTACTGAAGGATAGAAAAAAAGCAGCAGACCAGGACAACAAGGGATAGTCAGGAGATAAGCCAAAAGGTCGGAGCAACGAGCAGACAGGGGTAGTCAAAGAACACGCCAAAAGGTCAGGGTATGAAGCAGACAAGGATAGTCAAGAACAAGCCAAGGACGGTAAACAGAATCAAACGTAGCGCACACGGCAAGACACACACACAGGAAGCCAAACACACAATATTGATCAGCGAGGCTGGCTTGCAGTGCACAGGTTAATATAATGTTCCCAGTTGGAGGCTTGGGTGGAGCCATGCTTGAGGGAAGATTACTTAAGCAGACAGGTGTGCGAGTGCAGGCCCTAAGGCTGATACACAACCAGAGGTAAGCAGACAGACAGGGCATGAAAGTATTACTGCAGATTCATGACAGTACTGCGCTTCACTGGTACCAAAGCCTGCTCTTTTTGCAAACTCTGTGTAAATCAAAAAAAGCATGCAAAAAAAAAAAAAGCAAATAGAGCACACCAGATAGCACAGGTATAACACTTTTTAATAAATAAAATGATAACATTGAAGATACAATAAAGTGAGTAGATCAGCACATAACCAGTCAAACACTTTCCAATACAGAATCAGGTCAATCTGCAGTTGTTACGCACTCTCAATAGCCAGTCAGCAGAATGAAATATGCAGAAAAGAAGGGGCACAGCCCAGAAACATGTTAGCACATGTACTCTCTTAGCCAGGAACAAGCTTGGTCTCACCTTTACAGCTGGAGTTTTGGGATAAGTTGTAGTGCTTTTTTCCTTTTTTGTATCTAACGTCTATTCCAGAGCCTCCATCTTTTCTACATCTCTCTTTCTACGGCTGTCTTTTGAGAGTTTTTCCAGCAACTGGAGATGTGGCCTGACTTTCAATAGATAGGCTGTGCTTAGTTATAAGCCCCTGATCAATATTTTTCTATAGGATTAAGGTCTGGAGACTGGCAAGGCCACTCCATGACCTTAATGTGCTTCTTCTTGAGCCACTCCTTTGTTGCCTTGGCGGTAAATTTTGGGTCATTGTCATGCTGAAAGACCCATCCTTGACCCATCTTCAGTGTTCTGGCTGAGGGAAGGTTCTCGTCCAAGATTTTACAATACATGGCCCCATCCATTGGCCCCTCAATGTGACAAAGTTGGTCTGTACCTTTAGAAGAGAAACAGCCCCAAAGCATGTTTCCACCTCTGTGCTTGACTGTGGAGATGGTGTTCTTAGGGTCATAGTCAGCATTTTTCTTCCACTGTGAAACACGGTGAGTCCCCCCCTCAAGAAGGCACATGTACAGTCATGCCAATGAACATCTAAATGTTTCAGAGAAGGATTGGGAGAAAATCCTACGGTCAGATGATACCAAAATTGAGCTCTTTGGCATTACTCGTCTTGCCATGTTTGGAGGAAGAAAAATGCTGACTATGACCCTAAGAATACCATCCCTACAGTCAAGCACGGAGGTGGTTCTCTACTAAAGGTACAGACAGACTTTGTCATATGGAGGGGCCAATGGACGGGGCCATTTCTTGTAAAATCTTGGATGAGAACCTACATCTTTCAGCCAGAACACTGAAGATGGGTGAATGGGTCTTCCAGCATGACAAAAACCCCAAACATACCGCCAAGGCAATAAAGGAGTGGCTCAAGAAGAAGCACATTAAGGTCATGGAGTGGCTGAGTCAGTCTCCAGACCTTAAGGCTACTTTCACACTGGAGCGGTGGGGGCGCTGGCGGTAAAGCGTCGCTATATTTAGCGCCGTCTTTACCCCCGCGAGCGGCCGAAAAAGGGTCAATACCGCCCGCAAACCGCCGCTATTGCGGCGTTTTGCGGGCGGGTTCGGCGCGCTCCCCCATTGTTTTCAATGGGACGGGGCGCTATAGGAGCGGTAAATATACCGCTCCTATAGCGAGCCAAAGATGCAGCTTGCAGGACATTTTTGAGCGTCCTGCAAGCGCACCGCTTCAGTGTGAAAGCCCTCGGGCTTTCACACTGAAGGAACAGCAACAGCTGTTTTGGGTCGGTTTGCAGGCGCTA
Source organism: Lithobates sylvaticus (assembly GCA_028564925.1). Classification (NCBI taxonomy): domain Eukaryota; kingdom Metazoa; phylum Chordata; class Amphibia; order Anura; family Ranidae; genus Lithobates; species Lithobates sylvaticus. Next base: position 160,568,939 of record CM053033.1, read on the forward strand.
TTCTTAGCGCAATAGCGCTTGCAAACCGCCCCAGTGTGAAAGGGGCCTAAACCTATAGAAAATTTATGGTGGGAGCTGAAACTTCGAGTTGCCACGTGACAGCCAAGAAACCTTAAGGCTTTAGACAAGATCTGTAAAGAAGAGTGGACCAAAATCCCTCCTGAGATGTGTGCAAACCTGGTCACCAACTACAAAAAACATCTTACCGCTGTGCAAGGGTTACTCCACCAAGTACGAAGCCATGTTTTGCTTGGGAATCAAATACTTATTTTACTCACTGAACTGTAACTTAATTGGTTTCATGTGTTTTTTCTGGATTTTTGGTTGATATCATTTAGAATACACCTATGATAAAAATTATAGACCCTTAATTTCTTTGTAAGTGGGCAAACTCCACAGGGGATCAATTATTTTCCCCACTGTACTTAATTGTAAGTGAAATTTTATCATTTATTAAAAGGTGTTTTAACTGTGCTGGTACACTCCGTTTTGCTTTTTTATGTTGCTTTTTTTATGTTTCACCAAGAGCTGGATAATAATAGGTTTACGAAGCGTGGCTGTAACATCCAGAGAAAGGTTCGGTAAGTAGCTTTGGAGCGGCTCTATAGGATATATGTAAAGAGTAGTGCGCATAATAGGTGCTGCATAACCACCTAGACTTCTCAGTCCATAATGTCCATAGTATCACTGGAACTGCTCATTGCAGGAATTCCAAGAGAAATCTCTCTGCCACTTCAGAAGCAAGGAATAAGCTGTAGGAAATCTGAAAACTTCTTTTAGCATTTACCGACAATGATGGGACAGATCTGTGCCTGTTACAGATGTGTTTCTGGAACTGCACTCGCTGAACACAATGCTTTCACTATGGTGAAAAGGAAACAATCTCTGTACAAGCCAGCAATTCAGACATTCCTTTGTTCTTTGCTTCAATCTCTTACAACACCACTAAAACCTGGAGCATGTATGGTTGCTTTTTAGGAGACAACACAAAAAGACACATGCAAACCAATTTCTCTTCTCTCTACTTTACTGCATTAAAAAAATTTATATATATTAAGCATGTATGGTGGCAGATAGCATTCATCACAACACAAAGTAACTCCCTATAATTTCCACAAATGTGAGCCAAGTACTGTATGTGCAAGGAGTCACAGGGAAAAGTCAGTTCTGAAATTTGCCTTAAAGATGCTTTTCCTACACCAGTCCACTGGACTGATTTATGAGGAATGGACTAGAGCTGTTGCCAATAAGGATGAGCTCAGGCCTGTTCACAACTCCATGTGCCCGCGCCCGCCAGGAAGCTGACACTCCACAGCACTAATCGCAGGCAGTGAGACATTTCCTTATCCGCGGCTGCACAGACCAGGAATCGTCTCACTGCCTGTGATTAGCGCTGTGGAGTGTCGGCTTCCTGGCGGTCGTGGGCATGTGGACTTGCAAACACGCCTGAGCTCATCCTTACTTGCCAGTAACAACTGTGACGAACGCGGGTGTCAGATCCCTGCCCTCCCCGCTAACTTGCAACGAAGGACCGGCCAATCTTACACTACGCTGTCACTTACGTAACAATGCCACTCTCAGCAGCGCCCAGCACAAAGATTTTCCAGCTTGCGGGACCACAATCTATGTGCGAGCAGCCTGAGAGCGATTGTCACTGGGCTAATTACACAATTAACCCTTTAACTGCCACCACCCCCGTTTTAAAAGACCGAGCCGGGGGGTCTCGTAATTTTAGCAATACCAATTATAATTTTAGAATAAGCGTCTACAACACACACTGCCACCACAGACAGGTATGCTCAGAAGCCTTACTCTACAGCAGTAGCGCCCTTCTAAGAGGCAGGTTCGTTTATAGCTTGCATTAAGAGCTTTAGAGACAAGGTTAACACTTTTCAACATAAGGGTTTATTATGAAAAGGTCAAAGTTGATGCAAATAAAACATTTACAGAAAAAGGATGTTTCAAAAGATAGACAGTATACAGCCACAAAGAAATAAGGTAGAATTGGGAAGGAAGAATACTTGCAATTAATGTCCGAGGGTTGATCAGAGTTCGATCGATAAGCAAAGGTAATCGGTTCTCAAACTTGGCAGATCTTCCTGCTTGGATGGTAAAAGGAGAACTGCCCATTGTCTTGGCATCTCCTCTTTTCTGTCAAATCAAAGGGGGTGTTGACAGCGACCAGTGACCAATCGTCTGGTCATCTTGTTTAGGGGTTGGTTGCTGGGAGGTGTCTACACTCTTGACCCTGTCCCAGGTACACTTTGTGATACATATTCATATCTCTGCCTCTCTACTGTTTATAGACTGCAGGTATTCATTTTAGTGATCAGCGTGATATTTGCTTCAAAATGAGTACACACATGACAGGTTTCCAAGTTCGGGGTTACCTAGGAGGAATAAGGGGTCCCAGTGGCTTCCCATATGACCTGACATAGGGGTGTCTGGACTTGAAATGTTACAATTTATCTGAGGAAACTAAATATGTCCACATTATGGCTATGCTGTTATTACTTTGGAAGTTATGAAACATGCTGTAATTTCATACTTATCTAAACTGTCTGCACGCTTATGTGGTTTTAGGTATTTACGACCGATCTCTGTTGGTTCTCTGAATGGAGAGGGCGATAGTTTTACGACAGGCATGATATTCTGCCAGGAGACATGAGCCCTGTTTACTGACCTAGCCGGGGTCTGCTTCCTCTGCTGAGATAACCTTTTGTTCCTTTTGAACTTTTAAAAGCTTTGAATTCCTAAAACAAGGAGAGGGAGGAGGTATGGGGGAGTTCAGAATTTTCTGTAATGTTACAGAAAAGCTGTCATGGCTGAATTCCAACATGGCAACTAGCCACAGCGTTTCATGTCCAATACGTGATATCGTTACAACAACCACATTTAAAAAAAAAAAACAGTCCCATGCTGGTCTGCTACTGTCAATTCAAATGACTAGGACACAATAGTTTCTCTTTATTTGCACCCTAAAAATGCTTCTGTAATAAAAAGATGAGGGGACAGTTTTTCTAAGGCTCCTTTCACACGAGAGGTCCGATTGGGTCCGCCTGTCCATTTTTTTCAGGCAGACCCAATCGGACCCTCCATTCTCCTTTATGGAACAGTGGATGTAAACAGACTTGTGTCCGTTTACACCTGCCTACCTCCAATCTGATCCTGCATAAACATTCCCCTCCATCTGGCCGGATCGGATCAGAGGGCAGTCGGGTGCGAACCGCTGGTCCGTTTACATCCAACTGCCCATAGAGCTGTGTCCGTGTCTACTCTGCAGAAGCAATAACATAAAAAAATTAAACAAAAAATTAAAACTATGCATAGAAATTCTCCATGTGATGAAATGATGTGAACATAAATGTCCCACACAAAAATAATGGTGAAAATAATAATAACGAAATATAAAATATAACGTGAATGTCCCACAAAGGTAAAGTGATAATCTCAGGACCTGGATGACTTGAATCATGAAGATCTTCCAATGAGACACTTTCTAGGGTAAGACTATAACAGATGTATGCTTAACGGAACAGGTGGACCCCCTGTCAGCGACAGAGAGTCAAACAGGCATAGAGAGGCTAGAAAAGGCCAACGGACTGGACTTCCACTGTGCTCCTTGAGGTAGGTAGATGTACTCTATTATTCTTTTCATCAGCTTCCACCGGAACGGTACAAATGGTCAAACCAGTGGCGTCACTAGGGCGGTGCGGGGGGTGCGGCCCACACCCGGGTGACACCCGCCAGAGGGGTGACACCATCCCTTAGGGGGGAAAGCCCTGGCTCCCTTATGCATTTTTTTTCCAGCCGGAACACTTCCCGCGTGCACCGCAGTTGCGCTTGGCTCTGTTTCCTCCGGGTGCTCCCCTCTCACTACTGCGCTGCTGAGCCTTTCACTTTGTTTCTCCACCTAGGCGGCGCGGCTGCGTGTGTTCCCTCCAGCTGCTGCCCGGGTGTAACGTGTACCAGAGACGCTCGCCCTGGCCCAGAGCTAGTGTAGTGACGGGGGGGGCGGCTTGTGATAGGGGTGTCCGAGGTGAGCTGTTGCTGCCTGCCCTGGGGCCGTTTTGTGGCTGCAGTGCTCCCCTGAGTCCCCCTCTCTCCTCCTTCTGTGATCACGGAGCTGGCCGGGTCCGTGTTCTGCGGCCGCGCACCGCGCTGTAACACGGTCCCGCCCCCATAGATCGGCTCGTGTGATAGTAAATAGAATCAGTGTTCCACCTATCACACGAGCCGGTCTAGGGGGGCGGGACCGTGTTACAGCGCGGTGCGCTGCCGCAGAACACAGACCCGGCCAGCTCCGAGATCACAGGAGGAGAGATGCCTGTGAGTACTCCGTACAGCCCTAACTGACTGTGTGCCTGGATAGGGGGGATCAGCAGGGGGGGTGGCATATAGAGGAAATGAGCTTTCTATATTCCTCCATGCAGCCGCTGAATGCTTGGAGGAGGGAGAGGAGGAGAATCAAGCATTCAGCGGCTGCATGGAGGAATATAGAAAGCTCATTTCCTCTATATGCCGCCCCCTGCTGATCCCCCTATCCAAATTATTTTACTGCCCCCCCCCCAGTGCTCTCCTCCCCCACCAGACTCTCCAGCCCCCCTCCAGTTCTCCTTGTGCTCCCCCCAGTGCTGTCCAGCCCCCCGTGCTCCCCACCCCCACAGTGATCTCCAGCCCCCCCGTGCTCCCCACCCCCACAGTGCTGTCCAGCCCCCCCCCCCCATGCTCCCCACCCCCACAGTGCTCTCCAGCCCCCCCCTGTGCTCCCAACCCCCACAGTGCTGTCCAGCCCCCCGTGCTCCCCACCCCTGTTCTTTCTGCCCCCGGTGCTCTCCAGCTCGCCCCCCGTGCTCCCCACCCCCTACAGTGCTCTCCAGCCCCCCATGCTCCCCACCCCCACAGTGCTGTCCAGCCCCCCGTGCTCCCCACCCCTGTTTTTTCTGCCCCCGGTGCTCGCCAGCTCTCCCCATCAGTCCCCAGCCCCCACCCCAGTGCTCTTCACCCCCCACAGTGCTCTTCAGCCCCCCATGCTCCCCCGTGCTCCCCACCCCTGTTCTTTCTGCCCCCCCGTGCTCCCCACCCGTTCTTTCTGCCCCCGGTGCTCTCCAGCTCTCCCCATCAGTCTCCAGCTCCCATCCCAGTGCTTCCCATCCCCCACAGTGCTGTTCAGCCCCCCCGTGCGCACCGCGCTGTAACACGGTCCCGCCCCCATAGATCGGCTCGTGTGATAGTAAATAGAATCAGTGTTCCACCTATCACACGAGCCGGTCTAGGGGGGCGGGACCGTGTTACAGCGCGGTGCGCTGCCGCAGAACACAGACCCGGCCAGCTCCGAGATCACAGGAGGAGAGATGCCTGTGAGTACTCCGTACAGCCCTAACTGACTGTGTGCCTGGATAGGGGGGATCAGCAGGGGGGGTGGCATATAGAGGAAATGAGCTTTCTATATTCCTCCATGCAGCCGCTGAATGCTTGGAGGAGGGAGAGGAGGAGAATCAAGCATTCAGCGGCTGCATGGAGGAATATAGAAAGCTCATTTCCTCTATATGCCGCCCCTGCTGATCCCCCTATCCAAATTATTTTACTGCCCCCCCCCCAGTGCTCTCCTCCCCCACCAGACTCTCCAGCCCCCCTCCAGTTCTCCTTGTGCTCCCCCCAGTGCTGTCCAGCCCCCCGTGCTCCCCACCCCCACAGTGATCTCCAGCCCCCCCGTGCTCCCCACCCCCACAGTGCTGTCCAGCCCCCCCCATGCTCCCCACCCCCACAGTGCTCTCCAGCCCCCCCCCCTGTGCTCCCAACCCCCACAGTGCTGTCCAGCCCCCCGTGCTCCCCACCCCTGTTCTTTCTGCCCCCGGTGCTCTCCAGCTCGCCCCCCGTGCTCCCCACCCCCTACAGTGCTCTCCAGCCCCCCATGCTCCCCACCCCCACAGTGCTGTCCAGCCCCCCGTGCTCCCCACCCCTGTTCTTTCTGCCCCCGGTGCTCGCCAGCTCTCCCCATCAGTCTCCAGCCCCCACCCCAGTGCTCTTCACCCCCCCACAGTGCTCTTCAGCCCCCCATGCTCCCCCGTGCTCCCCACCCCTGTTCTTTCTGCCCCCCCGTGCTCCCCACCCGTTCTTTCTGCCCCCGGTACTCTCCAGCTCTCCCCATCAGTCTCCAGCTCCCATCCCAGTGCTTCCCATCCCCCACAGTGCTGTTCAGCCCCCCCCCGTGCGCACCGCGCTGTAACACGGTCCCACCCCCATAGATCGGCTCGTGTGATAGTAAATAGAATCAGTGTTCCACCTATCACACGAGCCGGTCTAGGGGGGCGGGACCGTGTTACAGCGCGGTGCGCTGCCGCAGAACACAGACCCGGCCAGCTCCGAGATCACAGGAGGAGAGATGCCTGTGAGTACTCCGTACAGCCCTAACTGACTGTGTGCCTGGATAGGGGGGATCAGCAGGGGGGGGTGGCATATAGAGGAAATGAGCTTTCTATATTCCTCCATGCAGCCGCTGAATGCTTGGAGGAGGGAGAGGAGGAGAATCAAGCATTCAGCGGCTGCATGGAGGAATATAGAAAGCTCATTTCCTCTATATGCCGCCCCTGCTGATCCCCCTATCCAAATTATTTTACTGCCCCCCCCCCCAGTGCTCTCCTCCCCCACCAGACTCTCCAGCCCCCCTCCAGTTCTCCTTGTGCTCCCCCCAGTGCTGTCCAGCCCCCCCGTGCTCCCCACCCCCACAGTGCTCTCCAGCCCCCCCGTGCTCCCCACCCCCACAGTGCTGTCCAGCCCCCCCCCCCATGCTCCCCACCCCCACAGTGCTGTCCAGCCCCCCGTGCTCCCCACCCCTGTTCTTTCTGCCCCCGGTGCTCTCCAGCTCGCCCCCCGTGCTCCCCACCCCCTACAGTGCTCTCCAGCCCCCCATGCTCCCCACCCCCACAGTGCTGTCCAGCCCCCCGTGCTCCCCACCCCTGTTTTTTCTGCCCCCCGTGCTCCCCACCCCCTACAGTGCTCTCCAGCCCCCCATGCTCCCCACCCCCACAGTGCTGTCCAGCCCCCCGTGCTCCCCACCCCTGTTCTTTCTGCCCCCGGTGCTCGCCAGCTCTCCCCATCAGTCTCCAGCCCCCACCCCAGTGCTCTTCACCCGCCACAGTGCTCTTCAGCCCCCCATGCTCCCCCGTGCTCCCCACCCCTGTTCTTTCTGCCCCCCCCCGTGCTCCCCACCCATTCTTTCTGCCCCCGGTGCTCTCCAGCTCTCCCCATCCGTCTCCAGCTCCCATCCCAGTGCTTCCCATCCCCCACAGTGCTGTTCAGCCCCCCCGTGCTCCCCACCCCTGTTCTTTCTGCCCCTGGTGCTCTCCAGCTCTCCCCATCAGTCTCCAGCCCCCACCCCAGTGCTCTACACCCCTCACAGTGCTCTTCACCCCCCCCCATGCTCCCCACCCCTGTTCTTTCTGCCCCCGGTGCTCTCCAGCTCTCCCCATCAGTCTCCAGCCCCCACCCCAGTGCTCTCCACCCCCCACCGTGTGTGTGTGTATATGTGTGTATATATATATATATATATATATATATATATATATATATATAGCCCTATGTGATTTCATATCTGTCTTTGCTGTATACAATACACTCAAATGTGCTTTAAAATGTATGGTTTTCCCTTTCATGAACCAGAAAAAAATTACGTTATGCTGTTGCGCTGGTATAATAACGCTGTGGGGCTGGTATGAAATTTTTTCCAGGGCTGAATTTTATTCCCAGTCCGGCCCTGCACCTGAGCCACCCAGAGCTGGTGTGATAAGAAGGAGTTCTTGTGTCTGGCATCCTGTGCCCTAAGCTGGATTGATAAGGGGGGGGGGGGGGGGGGGGGGGGGCAATGTGGCGACATTTGATGGGACAAAGTGGCTGCATATGATAGGGCACAGTGGCTGCATTTGTGGGCACAGTGGCTGTATTTGACTGACACAAGTAGCTGCATTTGATGGGACACAAGTTACTGCATATGATGGGCACAGTGGTGGCATTTGACAGGCACAGTGGCTGCATTTGATGGAGCACAGTGGCTGCATTTGATGGGGCACAAGTGGCTGCATTTGATGGAGCACAGTGGCTGCATTTGATGGGGCACAAGTGGCTCCATTTGATGGGGTACAAGTGGCTGCATTTGATGGGGCACAAGTGGCTGCATTTGATGGGGCACAGTGGCTGCATTTGATGGGGCACAGTGGCTGCATTTGATGGGGCACAGTGGCTGCATTTGATGGGGCACAGTGCCTGCATTTGATAATTTTTTTTCAGCATTTTTCTGAATTTTTTGTTTGTTTGCAACCCCCTCAACCCCCCAAAAAAATGTGAGCACCACCTGCCAATGTATATAGGTATAGTAGCTGATATGCCCACCCTGAGCTGTTCTGATAACCAGGGAGTGGGGGGGGGGGCTTGTCCGCAGCCAGGGCTGCTGTTAGGGGGCTTACCACCAGGCCTCTTGTAAGGGAAAACAGCAGGACTAATCGCAGCAGCAGCATACAAGCCAAGTGTCCCAGGTACCATATGCATTACAATATACTCCCACCACACTGACCTAACTATCCTGCACCTCCTGCTGTACAATCTTAAACCATGATCCTTATTCATCATACACCCAGTGTCACATCTTGCAATTACCCTTGGCTTTGCCTCCCACAGATACTGTATAGTCCATTGGTTTGTCAGCCCTACAATCTGCAGTGCCAGATTTTCCTTGATCCAGGCAAGCCACATCTCTGCTGAGAGCTGTTATTGGTTTCTAGGACCAGCAGCATGCTAGCAACCAGTCACACCATGGGTCCCCCCCCCCCCCCCCCCTGCAGAGTGATTCTCCTTTTCAGCTACTGTCTTCTGCTTACAGACTACAAGGTTTTGTGGCAACTCACCTTTTTTTCCGCAGGTTAATGGCATTTTGCCATCTTGCCTGCGGCCATCATATCCCGTCCAGCAAGCAACACACCGTGTCAGCAGGACAGTTCCAAAATCAAATCAAAATTATTGGGGGGGGGGGGGGGGGGTGACACCATGTTTTACTGCACCAGGTGACACCAACCCTAGTGACGCCACTGGGTCAAACCGCAGATCGCCAAGAAGATCTGCATGATTCAAGACATCCGGGTCCTGAGATTATCACTTTACCTTTGTGGGACATTCACGTTATATTTATATTTTATTATTATTTATTATTATTTTCACCATTATTTTTGTGTGGGACATTTATGTTCAGATCAGTTCATCACATGGAGAATTTCTATGCATGGTTTTAATTTTTTTCACATGTAATTGGTTTGACACTAATTCACTAATTTTAGCGCTACATTTTTTACTCACATTGCTTTAGAATTTTTGTCACATTCTAGTGTAGCTGCTTTCTTTTATTTTTTTTTGAGTTTAGCGCAGTAATTACTTTATACCTACTCTGCAGTAGCAAAGCGGACACAGACCTGTCATCTGCCTGCTTCGCTCATCTCAGCAAGGGATTACTGGACTGAACCCCTGCTGAGAAAATGGATCTGGCCTGTGTGAAAGGGTTCTAATGCACAAAATTTGGGTAAACAAAAACATTTCCAATAGAGTGGAAAACTCTTATTATTGTTGGGTCTGAAACTGGTAACAGGGTAGACGAAGAATGGACACCGAAGGAGGCATCAATACTTGCGTGAAATGACAAATGGGATTAAAAAAAAGTATACTAATCCATACCACGCAATCTACAACCATCTCTGTCGCACTAGATTGCACTAAACAGATGAGAAGGTGAAAGCTGGCTGGTTCTGTGGTGTACTGCACTTTGCGCATCATCACTGTTCTTTACCATGCTTACTGTGGTTATACTCAAGTCAAAAATCAGGAAAATCTGCTCACATGCAGAGATTAGTGTGAACAAAGTGAACACTGAAAGTGGTGGGGGAAGCAATGTGCAAGAAGTGGGCACCACGGTGGCTAAGCGGTTAGCAGTTCCGCCTAGCACCACTACAGTCATCTGTTCAAATCCTAACCAAGGCACTTGCTGCCTGGAATTTGCATGTTCTTCCTGTGCCTGTGTGCATTTCCTCTGAGTACCGTATATACTCGAGCATAAGCCGACCCAAATATAAGCCGAGGCACCTAATTTTACCACAAAAAAATGGGAAAATTTATTGACTCGAGTATAAGCCTAGGGTGAGAAATGCGCAGCTACTGTAAGTGGAAAAGAGGGTCAACAATGCCCATTTGCAGCCTCACTGTGCCCATTTGCAGCCATAGGTCCCCTGAACTTCAAACTTGGTAGTTAAGGGTTCCTAGATGCCCCCTAGCTGCAGCCAACATTTGGGGTCTCTGGACCCAAAGGGTCCCGAAATGACATTGCTGCAGATGGACACAGTTGACCGACTTTGGGGCCCTGTATCTCGGGGCCACTTGGTGCTAGAAACCCCATTGAATATGTTGTAGTGTTGGTTCCACTGGGTTTGAACACCAAATTTGGGGTTCCTAGCACCAAGTGGCCCTCGAGATACGGGGCCCCAAAGTCGGGTCGGAAAAATGTCACTCTCTGCTGCAGAAAAGTGCTTGACTCTAGTATAAGACAAAGGGGGCACTTTCAGCACAAAAAAATGTGCTGAAAAACTCGGCTTATACTCGAGTATATACGGTACTCGGTTTTCCTCCCACACTCCAAACATGCTGGTAGAATAATTGGATTCCATTTAAAATCAGCCCTAGTATGCTTATGTATGAGTGTGAGTTAGATTAGATTGTAAGCTCCTTGAGGGCAGAGACAGATGTGAATGAACAATAGATGTATGTAAAGCGCTGCATAAATTGTTGGCGCTATACACCCTGCTCCAAATTATTATGCAAATTCTATTTCAGTGTCACAAAGATTAAATATTTTGTTTTTCAGTTTAACTCGTGGATGGCATTGTGTCTCAGGGCTCTTTTGATCACTGAAAACAATCTCGGACACCTGTGATATTTAGATTGCCAGGTGCAAAAACTACTAAAGGAGGGTGTTCCCCAAAAAAAAGGATCTCTCTGCTGCCGAAAATAGTGAAATAGTTCAATGCCTTGGATGAGGTATGAAAACATTAGATATTTCACGAAAACATAAGCGTGATCATCGCACTATTAAGAGATTTGTGGCTGATTCAGAGCACAGATGGGTTTCGTGCAGATAAAGGCACATTGAGCAAGATTTCTGCAAGATCCATGCATCAGATCAAGAGAGCAGCTGCTAAAACACCATTACATCCATTACATTACAGCAAACAAATATTTGAAGATGCTGGTGCCTCTGGAGTCCCACGGACATCAAGGTGTAGAGTCCTCCAGAGTCTTGCAACTGTGAATAAACCTTCCATTCGGCCACCACTAACCAATGCTCACAAGCAGAAACGGCTGCATTGGGCAAAAAAACACCTTAGGCCTTGGTCTGTCTTCTCCAGACCTGACGCTCAGCACCTCTGTGCTTGCAGCTTCGTGCTGCACTGGCTCCCTCCTGACTCCTAGGCCAGAACTCCTGTCTGCTGGGCGGAGCTGTCTCCAAGGATGCGCACTGACTAAGGATGAGGCAGTGAGACATTTTCCCGATGTGCTGCTGCAGAAATCGGGAAATGTCTCACTGCCTGTGATTAGCGCAGTGCAGTGCCGACATCCTGGCGGGCTCTGCACGTGCCCTATGCGAACACGCCGGAGCTCATCCTTAGCACTGACTTCTATTCCTGGGATGATTATGAAGCCAACGCACAGGTGTGCAATTAGCAAGTCTACCAAAATCAGGCATATGCTGCTCATATGCACCTGTGACACAAGGTTGCATCTCCACAATACTGATTTCTTCTTTACAGGGCTAGAGAGGTTGGTGTTAGATTGTGCTGTCTATAGATGTAGGGATTTAAGTTTTTGCATGGACTTCCACTTTAAGAAATGTGCTGAATGTATGGTGAAGTGGCCTCTCCATTTACCATGCTGTACAGGACATATTTCAAGCAAACCTATTCTATACACTGTGCAGTATGTTACACATACACAGGTCAAAGTTAGGAAAGGAAAACCTAAAAAAAAAAACGTATTAATGCAGCCATCACATCTCCAGTGCATCCAGAAAGTATTCACAGAGCTTCACTTTTTCCACATTTTATGTTACAGCCTTATTCCAAAATGTATTTAAGTCATTATTTTCCTCATAATTCTACAAACAATACCTCATAATGACGCGAAAGAATTTGGTTTGAAATTTTGCGAATTTATTATGTACATAAGTATTCACTTGAAGCACCTTTGGCACCAATTACACCCTCAAGTCTTTTTGAGTATGATGCTACAAGCTTGAAACTCCTATCCTTGGGCAGTTTCTCCCATTCTTCTTTGCAGGACCTCTCAAGCTCCATCAGGTTGAATGGGGAGCAGCGGTGCACAGCCATTTTCAGATCTCTCTAGAGATGCTCAATTGGGTTCCAGTCTGGGCCACTCAAGGACATTCACAGAGTTGTCCCGTAGCCGCTCCTTTGTTATCTTGGCTGTGTGCTTAAGGTCGTTGTCCTGTTGGAAAATGAACCTTCGCCAGTCTGAGGTCCAGAGCGTTCTGGAGCATGTTTTCATCAAGGATGTCTCTCTACATTGATGCATTCATCTTTCCCTTGATCCTGACTAGTCTCCCAGTTCCTGCCACTGAAAAACATCCCCACAGCATGATGCTACCACCACCATGATTCACTGTAAGGATGGTATTGGCCAGGTGATAAGCAGTGCCTGGTTTCCTCCAGGCATGAAGCTTGCCATTCAGGCCAATAAGTTCAATCTTTGTTTCATCAGACCAAAGAATTTTGTTTCTCGTGTTCTGAGAGTCCTTCAAGTGAATTTTGCAAGCTGCAGGTGATCTGTCATGTACCTTTTACTGAAGAGTGGCTTCCGTTTGGCCACTTTACCAAACATGCCTGATTGGTGAAGTGCTGCAGAGATTATTGTTCTTCTAGAAGATTCTCTTTTCTCCACAGAGAAATGTTGGAGCTTTATCAGAGTGACCATCGGGTTCTTAGTCACCTCACTAACTAAGGCCCTTCTCCCACGATTGCTCAGTTTGGCCGGGCGGGGCGCTCTAGCAAGAGTCCCGATGGTTCCAAACTTCCTTCCATTTACGGATGATGAAGGCCACCTGTGCTCATTGGGACCTTCAATGCTGCAGAAATTTTGTCTGTACCCTTCCCCAGATCTGTGCCTCGATACACTGCTGTCTCGTAGGTCTACAGACAATTCCTTGGACTTCATGGCTTGGTTTGTGCTTTGCCATGCACTGTTAACTATGGGACCTTATATAGACAGGTGTGTGCCTTTCCTGTCCAATCAACTGAATTTATCACAGGTGGACTCCAATTAAGCTGTAGAAACATCTCAAGGATGATCAGTGGAAACAGGATGCACCTGAGCTCAATTTTGAGTGTCATGGCAAAGGCTGTGAATACTTATGTACTGTGTGATTTTTTCGGTTTTTATTTTGAATAAATCTGCAAAGATTTCAAACCAACTTATTTCACATTGTCATTATGGGGTATTGTGTGTATAATTTTGAGGAAAATAATGAATTTAATCCACTTTGAAATAAGGCTGTAACATAACAAAATGTGGAAAAAGCAAAAGTGCTGTGAATACTTTCCAGATGCATTGTAAGAATTGGCAAGCTGCAGTAAGATAAATGTTTGCTTTTGGGTTTAAAGTGTTATTAAATCCACAACAGTAAAAACTTTCTGTATGGCTGGTGTCACACTGGAGCGGGCAGGCTTCGACGGTAAAACGCTGCTAGTTTCAGCCGCGCTTTACCGTCATTTTAGTGTCGCTATTCGGACGCTGAAGGGGTTAAATGCCCCGTGTATCGCCGCTGCCGAAGTGCTTTGCAGGCGCTTCAGCAGCAGCGCCCATTCATTTCAATGGGCAGAAGCGGTGAATACACCACTCCTTCGCGATCCGAAGAGGCTGCTTGCAGGACTTTTTTTAACGTCCGGCCAGCGCATCGTCTCAGTGTGAAAGGCCTCTGGCTTTCACACTGAGACTGCAGGGGAGATGTTTTTCAGGCGCTATTTTTAGTCCACAAGCGACCGAAGAATGCCCCAGTGTGAAAGGGGTCTATATGCAGCATAGCATGCTTGTTATACTCTCTTTGGAACTTAAGGGGTCAAACCTCTGCATTGTGTAAAAAGGCTGTTTTATACTGTATGCACAGATCCATCCCTCCTGCACTGTCTATCTGGGGAAAGCCAGCTAACACAGGCAGGGTAGCCAACATGCACATGCTCAGTTGTGTCTTTTATGTGGGAGAGAATATTTACTTGTGTTTGTGTTATCCTGATCGGACGTCATGTGACGTGATCATGATAACCCGCGATCTCGTGTCCGTCTGACACACCGCATCTCCGGTCTGGGTGAAGAGTAAAGACCCTCTGACGGAGGCTCTTTACCACGTGATCAGCTGTGTCCAATCACAGCTGATCCTGGTGTAAAAAGGAAAAGCCAATCAGCGGCTCTCCTGGCAGCGGGGGTCTGCGCTGATAATGAGCGCAGCCCCCCCAAAGATGCCCACATAGGATCACCAGGGATGCCACTAGGGACCACCAGGGATGCTGATCATGGATGTCCACCCAGTGCCACCCGGGATGCCACCCAGGACCACCAGGTATGCCCATACATGACACCAGGGTTGCCAAATCAGTGCCCATTGTAGATGCCAATCAGTGCCCAGCAATAAAGTCTGCCGGTGCCTCCTCATCAGTGCTGCCTATCAGTGCTACATGTGAGTGCCCATCAGTGCTGCATATCAGTGCCTCATCATTGCCCATCAGTGCTACCTCACCAGTGCCCGTCATTCAAAGAGAAAAATTACTTATTTACAAAATTTTATAACAAAAACAAAGAAAAAATTATTTGTTTAGCAAAAAAAAAAAAAAAACCCAGTGGTGATCAAATACCACCAAAATAAAGCTCTATCTGTGGGAACAAAATGATAACAATTTTGTTTGGGTACAGTGTAGCATGACTGCGCAAATGTCATTTAAAGTGCGGCAGCGCTGAAAGCGGATTGGTCTGGCCAGGAAGAGGGGAAAGTGCTCTGAAGTATTGAATTGGTTAAAAAAAGGCCTTACTGCTAATCATCACAGTGCAGTTATTAGAAATTGTTTATACCACTGGTACACCCACTCCATTCAATGAACAAGAATACTTTTTCTGGTTATTAAATGAACCCAAAAGTGTTTACAATAATTAGAAAGGCAAAAAAAAAAAGTAGCTGGCAGCTGTACTTGGCAAACTTGCCGTTAATACCATATGTAAGATATAACAAACATAGTTCGTTACTTTCCCTACTCACAAGCCTTTCCGCAAACAGTTAAACCTGTCACCCTGCTCCTTTCTATTTTTTAAGAATAAACTGTCATTATTCTAAATTTAATGAAAAATGCCATATGTTTGGGGGGGGGGGGGGGGATAGCCACAAAGCGCAGTGGCGGAGCTAATAGCAATGTCTCATTCAAGTTCCTTTTAAATGGCTCTGCGTATCCCTAATTATCTGAATGGTGCTCAATGTAAGAACAGCAGGCAAAAAATGGTATTTAAGGACTGCGCATCCCAAAATGCTGTTAAAAGCCATTAACCAGCGAGTGTTAATTGGAGCCATATTCATATTCATTTGCACTCCAGGCCCTGATAAAATATTTCCCAAGGTACGCTTTAAAAGGAGTCTTAATTTAAGGAACTGCTACAATCAACACTTATGAAAATTAACAGCTGAGTAATTAGCGCTCATGAATTATGCCACAGACCACGCTCGCAGGCATGGGGATGTTTGAGCTGATGATTCGGCTGGGTCTTTCTGGGGGTCTCTGGATTAACCCTTTGCTAATGCGAGTTACTGGGAAAAGAAGACAGGTTTGGCCATCTCTGGGTTACATATGATCCAAATTGACTTTCTGCAATTCAGCTTCACTCACACATCTTTAAATGGTTTTAGACAGTTATATTGTTAGCCTACAAGGCCTGATTGTCCTACAAGCTTGCAATATGGTTTATCTTGTTTTGGTTACTTTGGGACAACCACTATTTCGAATTGTAGTCGCTCAAACCCCATGTGCCTCTTCATGTATGCCTGGTATCACATCTGTATGCCTGTCCATAGATGAAGAAATTGCCATGGTAGCTCAACTGTTTCAATTCTGCAGGCCTTGCCAACAGAGTAGGTCAGATCAGGTAACCGTGAAGGACTTATTCCACATTGCTCCAGAGGAAAGGGGCACTACTTAATGAGGTACAGTTACCGCAGAGTGATCCTTTTATGAAAGCCAGAAGATGAAGCACATCTGTCATGTAGTAATCAACATAATTCTGTGAGGAGAAGGCTAGGGAAAGGAAATGGTGCCCTAGACTTTGGTTTGTGGTATATTTTGGAAAAGTCAAATAAAAAAAAAAAAATGATCATATGAACATGGTGACTGGCATTAGTTAAATATAACAAGCTTAAAGTGGTTGTAAACTTTCAGGTCTTTTTAAATAAAAATAACAAACATGTTATACTTACCTGCATGGCGCAATATTTTGCACAGAGCAGCCCGTCCCTCTTCTTCTGGGGTCCCCGCCAGCACTCCACTCATCATATGCCCCCACGAAAAAGCTGCTTTCCCTGGAGGCACCTGTGTGGGCTCGCTCCCAAGCCCTTGGCTTCACCCCCCACGTCATTTGATTGACAGCAGCGGGAGCCAATGGCTCCTGCTGCTATGAATCTGTCCAATGAGGAGAGAGACAGCGTCTGGAGCCACTGCGCTCGGGCACAACGCTGGATCCAATTGGGTGCAGGTAAGAAAAGGGGGGGACTGGGGATGCAGCACAGAAGGTTTTTCACCTTATGCATTAAGGTCAAAAACCAAGGCTTTAGGACCACTTTAAAGCGGAGTTCCACCCAAAAATAGAACTTCCGCTTTTCGGATTCCTCCCCCCCTTCGGTGTCACATTTGGCACCTTTCAGGGGGGAGCAGATGCCTGTCGAATACAGGTATTTTGCTCGCACTTCCGTGCATAGATACCCGAGCCACCTGTGGGCATCTACGCCACTTCCGGCGCTTTCTCCGCCCCCACCCCTCCCCGCTGTCTTCTAGGAGACACACAGGTCCCAGAAGACAGCAGGGACCAGTGGGAACGCACAGCGGGAAAGATTGGCTTCGGGTGCCGACATTGCGGGCGCCCTGGACAGGTAAGTGTCCTTATTTTAACCACTTGACAACTGGGCCCTTAAACCCCCTTCCTAACCAGAACAATTTTCAGCTTTCGGTGCTCTCACATTTTGAATAACAATTACTCAGTCATGCAACACTGTACCCATATGAAATGTTTGTCCTTTTTTTCATACAAATAGAGCTTTCGTTTGGTGGTATTTAATCACAGCTGGGTTTTTTATTTTTTGCGCTATAATTAAAAAAAGACAGAAAATTTGGTTAAAAAATAAATAAAAATTTGTGTTTCTGTTAAAAATTATTGCAGAGCATTGCACATTATTGGCAGAGTATTGCACATTATTGCAAAGTATTGCACAGTATGGGCACAGAGCAGTGCTGTGAGCACTACAGATCCAGCCCACATGGCTGCTAAAAATGATCTCTCTCCTCTCCCCTCGCACTGTACAGATCGGTACAGAGAGGGGAGGAAGGAACCGGCGTCATGATCGCTCCGTCATTTGATGGAGTGATCACGTAGTAAATGGCCGCTATAAGTGTCAATTTACCGTGATCCGTGATGCGCCGGGTCTTCCGGACCCGGTGGTCACGGATGTTTGCGGGAGCGTGCAAGAGCAACATTCTGGGAAGACATCCATGGACGCCCTCCCAGAATAAGCCGACCGCGCTGTAGCCATCTTTCGGCTATGGCCCGGTCGGCAAGTGGTTAAAAGTTAGCAGCTGCGGTATTTGTAGCTGCTGACTTTTGAAAAAAATTTAATCAGTGGAGCTTCGCTTTAAGCCCCCGTTCACACCGGCGCGACTTGTTATTCGATTTAAAAGGTCAAAGTCACATGACAAGTCACACCCTTTTTCTGGCTATGGAACCATTCAAATGGGTACGACTCCGTCTTTGAAAAGTTTCCTGCACTATTTTTGGCGATTTCATGTGCGGCTTGCATTGATCCCTGTACATGAGGTTGCACAGATGTCGGCAAGCTGCACATAAAATCGCACTGACCCACGGCTTTGAAATCGACCTGAAGTAACATGATTTTAAAGCCGTGCTTGGTGTGAACCAGGGTTAGCCCCTTTCACATGGGTGTTCCATTTTTCATTCATCTGTTGACGGATGAAAAACAGACATCAATGCATCTCAGTGGAAAAACAGATCGTCCTTTTACATTTGTTTACATCTGCATCCGTCAACATCCATTTTTTTTAAACAGATCAAAGCCTTATTTTGCTCCATTAAAAAAATGGAATGGACGAAAAACGGATGTAAACAGACAAACAGCTCGTTTTTGCATGAAAAAATGGCTCCGGGACTCAAGTGGTTAAGGACTCTAGTTGGAGGATGTAGAAAGACGTACAAAAACGGATGACAAACTGATGACTGTAGAATATTTCTTGGCAATGTCTTGGTTCTGCACATTGTACCATTTAGCATTTGTTGTAGTCCACTCTACTGCATTATACATTGTTTTTCTGGGACAATTAGGGCTTTCATTAATTAGTAAATTTGGATACATAGATTTTTATTTCCATGGTTTTTATGCATTTTCCTGTAATTTTTCCCAATGCAGCGTTTAAGAGATTTGTGCACTGCAAATATTCACTTCAAAAATGTAATCAACTAAGTCTGCTCATTAAAATGAAATCCCTTTAATGCAATCTTTCATATGGATGTCTGGTTCTGGTCAGTAGAGACCAGACCCGCACGCAACCCCCCTCCCCCCATGCAGTTGTGTAGCAACAGACCACTTCTAACACTACCTCCCTGGAGTTTGCATGTTCTCCCTGTGCCTGCGTGGGTCTCCCCCGGGTACTCCGGTTTCCTCCCACACTCCAAAGACATGCTGGTAGGTTAATTGCCTTCTGTCTAAATTAGCCCTAAGTATGAACGTGAGTTAGAGACCTTAGATTGTAAGTGCCTTGAGAGCAGGGACGGATGTGAATGTACAATACAATATATGTAAAGTGCTGCATAAATTGACAGCACTACAGGTGCTCTCTTTAAATTAGAATATCATCAAAAAGTTAATTTATTTCAGTAATTCAATTCAAAAAGTGAATCTCATATTTTATATTACACACAGAGTGATATATTTCAAGCATTTCTTTCTTTTAATTTTGATGATTATAGCTTACAGGTAGTGAAAACCCAAAATTCAGTATCTCAGAAAACTTCATTATTACACAAGACTAAGGAACCAGCGGGGACACCCATGGCCCTACTTCTTTGGGGCAAGCAGAACTCCATATCCTACTTGCAAAAGTGTGGGAGAGGCCACATACATTGTGAGGCCACCTCATCGGGAGGAAGCCCTTGGACACTAGTATATAAGGTTTCCGTCCGCATACAGGCAGTCCCTGAGTTTCGAACCTTCGACTTGCGAACGACTCCTACTTACGAACGGGAGGCGGCGTGAGGTTCTGCGCATGCGCGGCCACTTTTCGACGACAGGCACCCCGGAAAAGATCAGAAAACGGTGTTTGCGCATGCGCGGCTACTTGACAGAACATCGGAAACTGACGTCTCTGCCTTCCTGCGCATGCGCTTCCGACTTACGAACATATCCGACTTAAGAACAAACCGGCAGTCCCTAACCCGTTCGTCACTCGGAGACTGCTTGTACCAAGCTGAGGACTGGAAATATATCTGAGTTGATACATTCGGCCATCCTGTCCTGGGCTCTTTATCATTGATCAGGACCAAGCTTAATAACTCTGATGGTGATTGAATATGTACGTTCTCGTCTCTCTACCCACATAATCTATCTTAAATGAATCCACTTAATGATGGGTTTTGACTGTCATTACCAATGATCTTGGTTAGATCAGAGGTGGAATCTTCGTCTCTCAAAATCTAAATATCAGGATCTCTGATTTATTCTTTTACCGGGTGTGAACTCGCATTGGTGGATAGAAATCACTTTGGTTTCACAATTGCCCAATAGGGTGTCCCCAATATCTGATCCTGAGGATCACCAGCACCCACCCAGTAAATATGCTGAAGAAGCAATTTGTGAAATGCGTTGACAGACAAGAGTGCATGGAGAAGCCTATTGACCCTATTTATTCATACAATTTGTACAGTATATGTGTCCACGTGGACTCGATCTATATCCATATCTCCATGCCTATTGTATTGGGTACTTGTTGATTCTGTCAGTCAGTAGGGTGCTTTGTATGTTTAAATGTCCCTTTAACTAGTATAATTTGTAATAAAGATTCATATTTTTTAGATAAACACTGTCACATGTTATGCCCACAAAATCCACTTGTTTTTTGATAGAGTTTCTACTCATTCAATCCTTTTTCTAATAATAATAATAATAATAATAATAATAATAATAATAATATATATATATATATATATATATATATAAAAAAGGATTTAAAAAAAAGAAATGTTTGCTTACTGAAAATGTCCATGTACAGTATAGTATGCACTCAATACTTGGTCGGGGCTCCTTTTGCATGAATTACTGCATTAATGCAGCGTGGCATGGAGGCGATCAGCCTGTGGCACGTCTGAGGTGTTATTGAAACCCAGGTTTCTTTGATAGTGGCTTTAAGCTCATCTGCATTGTTGGGTCTGGTGATTCATCTTCCTCTTAACAATACCCCACAGATTCTCTATGGGGTTTAGGTCAGAAGAATCGCAGAGGCAAAATGACAGTGGCAGTGACCGGGGGGCGGTGCAGGGTCTTTGCTCTAAGGTAAGTATTTCATAATGAGCTAGTATGTGGTGCAAACTAGCTCATTATGCTTTTGCCTTATAGGTTTTTTTTTTTTCTGGGTATACAACCGCTTTAAGTTTACATTATACGGTCTCATGCACACATACATGCCTCAGTCAGAGGGTGATCAAATTTAACTATTTTTAAAGAAATTCTCATGTTCTTATATAGGATTTGTGGAACTGTGTAGGCTCCTATATTTAATTGGTTTTACTTTGGTTTATCTTGGCTACACAGCCAGATTTACACCAGTGATAACCCCTTGTTACCCAAGGACAGAAATTCAAAGAAAAGTTATTTAACCACTTAAGCATCAGGCCTATTTCTGACATTTGTTTTTTACAAGTAAAAAACAGTATTTATTTATTTTTTGCTAGAAAATAACTTTGTACCCCCAAACATTACTTTTTTTTTTTCTTAGCAGAGACCCTAGAGAATAAAATGGATATCATTGCAATATTTTATGTCACACCGTATTTGCACAGTGATCATACAAATGCAATTTTTTGGGAAAAAACACACTTTAAAAAAGTAAACATTAAAGTTAGCCCATTTTTTTGTATGATGTCAAAGATGATGTTACGCCGAGTAAATTAATACCCAACATGTCACGCTTTAAAATAGCGTATGCTCGTAAAATGGCGACAAACTACGGTACTTAAAAATCTCCATGGGCATCGCTTTAAATAATTTTACAGGTTACCTGTTTAGAGTTACAGAGAAGGTCCTGTGCTAGAATAACTGCGCTCGCTCTAACGATTCCTCACATGTGTGGTTTACATATGTGGGCGAGACTTACGTATGTGTGAGCTCAGAGGGACAGGGCGCTTTAAATTTTTTTTTTTTTTTTCTTATTTATTTTATGATCAATTTTATTCCTGTTACAAGAAATGTAATCTTGCCCTCACTTGACTTCCTGTCCATCTTTCCAGGGGATCGGATTGTTTCCCCCTTTATCGACATCTCCGGTAAGCGGGAAAACAACCAGGAAGCGACGGGAGGGGGGCACCTCTCCTGCTGTCCATAAAAGTGATCCTGTGGCAAATCCGCTTCCGGAACCACTTTTATGTGAAAGAGGATTGCCCACTGTATAAAAATATACGGGGTTATGCCAGCTAGCTGCTGCCATAACAATGGTATCTAACATCAAACTAATGACTTCTATATACAGTGGGTGGTCTGGAAGAGAGGACTCTCACTACCATAATAATATTGCTTGTTTTATGTGACATTCACATACACATGGAAACTATGTTCAACAAGTCTACAGCCAGAAATATGGAAAAGAATACTAAAACAGAAGAGGATTACATCCCAACATGAACATTTATTTGGACATCTGTGGATAAAATATGCAAATCTCAACATAAAAAATAAGATGTTTCTCACCTTGCCATCAAATTTAGAGTACTCATTGAAGGGATTGTTTAGCTGCAGAGGACACTGCTCCAGGCGTACAGATAATATAGATGGTTTCCCACTATAAGGGGTGTGTTCCCTAAAATCTTTTTTTTCAAACAGCGAACTTAATTCTTCTGCTGCAAGTAAAGTTTAAAAAAATATAAATGAGATTTAGAAAGAAAAAAAAAACATTGTACTTTAGTACTTTACAGAAGTAAGCAAAGTGTGCTAAATAGAATAAGAAAAGGCTCAGGCAATGTGCAATAGTCCAATTTAAAGAGCAATGTAAAGGCCTGTTAATAGGCTTTTGTTCACTTCAGATTGGTTTTGCATTCCCATACAAGTCAATGGGAATGCAAAGCACACTTGAAGCAGGTCAAATGCACCTGCCATTGAACTCTGAATGATCTCAGAAGCATCTCATGCCAATTTCAAATTGATTCCATTAAAGCTGGCCATAGACAGTTCGAATCTCGGGCAGTTCAGCAGGGACCGGTCAGGATTCTAACCATGTATGGGCAGGCTGAATGTACCCAAGTTCATTGATCGATTAATTCTTGCTAGCGGCTATTATAGCCGCTAGCAGTAATCACTGTGTTCTCCCGGCGGGGGGACGGCACAGTGGTGCAGTGGGTAGCACTCTCTCCTAGCAGTAAAAAGGGTCGCTGGTTCGAATCCCAACCACGACACTACCTGCCTGGAGTTTGCATGTTCTTCCTGTGCCTGCATGGTTTTCTTCCAAGCACTCCAGTTTCCTCCCACACTCCAAAGACATGTTGGTAGATTAATTGGCTTCTGTCCAAAAATTGGCCCTAGTATATGTGAGTTGGGGACCTTGGATTGTGGGTGTCTTGAAAGTAGGGACTGATGTGAGTGTGCGATGTATGTGTGGAGAGCTGCGTAAATTGACTGCGCTATATGGGTACCTTAAAAAAAAAATAATATAATAGATGAGCATCTTAATGAGACACAATGTACAGGGATATGGACAATTGTACACACGCACCCACACTCAGTCAGGTTGAACTGGATGGACTGTTGTCTTTATTAAACCTTACTAACTATTTAAAAAATATGTCAGTATAACAAAAAAATTGATAATATAATAAAAATACTAAATGCAATGCTACATAGACAAATAAAATGCCTAAACATAAAAGTAGACTATCTAAGACTTCCTAATAAAAGTTTTCTTTTTGAATTCACAGTAAAATTATTTTCTCCTAGATTTACAAAGTTTCATAGTTAGTCAGGTTGAAAAAAGACACAAGTATATCCAGTTCCACCAATAAAAAAAAAAAGTAAAAACAAAAACATACAATCCCATATACACGATCCTATACCCACAGTTTAACCAGAGGAAGGCAAAAAAAACCAGCAAAGCATGATCCAATTTGCTACAACATTGGAAAAAATTCCTTCCTGGTCCCCCGAGAGGTAATCAGATATTCGATATTCCCTGGATTAACTTAACCTATAAATGTCAGTACCCAGTTAAGATTATGCACATTAACCGCTTCCCGACCGCCTCCTGTAGATATACGTCAACAGAATGGCACGGGCAGGCAAAAGCACGTACCTGTACGTCCCCTTTAATTTGCCTGCCCGGGGGGGGCGCGCGCGCGCCGCCAGCGGCGCGCGCGCGACCCGGTCGGGAGCTCCGTGACCACGGCCGCGGGACCAGCGGACCCGATCGCCGCTGGTATCCCGCGATCGGGTTACGGAGCTGAAGAACGGGGAGAGGTCTATGTAAACAAACCTCTCCCCGCGCTTCCTACACTGACTGTCAGTGATCGGCGGTTCCCTGTCATCGGGAACGCCGATCAATGACGTCAGACGTACAGCCACGCCCCCCTACTGTAAAAAAAAACACAACACGTCACACTGACTCCTCCCCGCCCCCTAGTGGTTAACCCCCTAACTACAACTGTCATTTACATAGGAATCAGTGCTATTTAAATAGCAGTGATTGCTGTATAAATGACAAATGTCCCAAAAATGTGTCAAAAATGTCCGATGTGTCCGCCAAAATGTCGCAGTCACAATAAAAATCGCTGATCGCCGCCATTACTAATAAAAAAAAAAATATTAATAAAAATGCTATAAAACTATCCCCTATTTTGTAAACGCTATAACTTTTGCGCAAACTAATCAATAATCGCTAATTGCGATTTTTTTTACCAAAAATATGTAGAAGAATACATATCGGCCTAAACTGAGGAAAAAAAATGTTTTTTTATATATTTTTTGGGGATATTTATTATAGCAAAAAGTAAAAAATATTGCATTTTTTTCAAAATTGTCGCTCTATTTTTGTTTATAGCGCAAAAAATAAAAACCGCAGGGGCGATCAAATACCACCAAAAGAAAGCTCTATTTGTGTGAAAAAAAGGACGCCAATTTTGTTTTGGAGCCACGTCGCATGACCGCGCAATTGTTAGTTAAAGCGACGCAGTGCCGAATTGCAAAAAGGGGCCTGGTCCTTTGGCTGCCAATTGGTCCGGGGCTGAAGTGGTTATGGAAATAATCCAAGCCTTTTTTTAAAGCAATCAACTGAGCTGGACAGAACCACCTCTGGAGAGAGCCTATTCCACATTTTCACAGCTCTTACTGTGAAGAAACCTTTCCGTATTTGGAGATGAACTTGGAGGGAATAGGATGGCATACTTCAGCTGATGGTTGTAGCAAAAGTACAGAAAAGAGAACAGCCCTAGCTAGTGGCTATAGTCCTGCATGTTCAGCACAAGCTCAGGTTTAGCAAGCAGGGAGAAACCTGTAATGAAAGGTGACACTCCTGGGAACATCTATGTCAACATGCACAAAAAGACCATCATAAGAGTAAAACTACTAGAGAAAAGGATTTTAAAGTGAGTACAAAAATTATATTTTCTTGCAGCATTCACTTATGAACACAGGAAGGCATACTTCTACTGATGAAACATCCAAAAGTAGTCCCACAAAGAGGGGAAGATAAAACGCATACAGTAAGTATGAACGCAACCTCATCCACACAGTAAAATTTGGATAATGTGTAAAAACAGAAGACCAGGAAGCAGCTCTGCATACCTGGGAGACTAGAAGCTCTGGAAGCACTCAGCCCCTAAAAAAAGTAAGCAGCAATGTCAAACAGAAGATTCCATCCCTTCAAGGAATAAGCCTGTTAAATAATCCAGTAAATTCCTTGAGATATGGTCATACTGGAAGGGAATGTATAAGACCATTCGGAAAATAATAGACAGGGAATAAGTCTTTGAAAAGTACAGCTTTGGCGGTCAGCTAGACCTCGCCAGCTATCCCAATATATATGGTATGCAGAGCAATCTACTTGGGATGAAAAGGCTACCAACCTTCTGAAGTAATGGTAACATGAAAGGCCACTTTCTAAAACAGGGTCAGAAGAGGAACCTCACGTAAGGTTTCAAAAGGAAGCCTTTGAAGCACAGACAACACCAAGTTAAGGTCCCAGGGGGGCAGAATAATTATTGACAGAAGAAACAATGTGGGTGACACTGTGGATGAGGGACTGCACCAGAGAAAGAAAGGCCAAGGGCCATTGGAACAGGATAGCCAATTTGATATCTGTTCCTTACTGGTACCCAGCACCAATCACTGATCCACAACCAAGGAAAGCTCAGAACCCAAGTGATAGAGTAGGTAAAAGGGTTAATACAGAGGACTCTCACTACCTAATATAGCCCTTCCACATGTGATGTTACACCTTATGAAAAGAGGGCTTGCAAGGGCCTGTCGTTCAGTAAGAATCACTCTCTGAAATGAACTTGCTCTCTCAGAACCTGTGCTTCAATAGGCAAAAGTCGGCAAATGGGAAGCAGCATGCAAAATTGGGCTGTGAAACAGAAAGTCCAATCAAGATAAAAGCAGGCTCTTCTTGGCCAGTGCAGACTTTTCAAAATAGTCGGACACCCTTCTAACTGGAACTTCCACAGTGGTCAAGAAGCTTCAGTGGTAGAAACACAGGATAGACTTTTGTGACATGGAAGCAACCACTACATCCTCCAGTGGGTCTCTTGTTCTGGCTATGAACCTGTTCACCTTGCGACTGTGACAGGATGCCTTTAAATCCACATCTAGTGTTCCCTGCTGTTGACAGATCTAATTAAACAGATAAAGGGACCATTTTCAGGCATCAAGATGCTGTCGACTCAGGATGCCCGCTGAAAGACACAATTTGACTTTTCACCCAGCAAAATACAGTTTTACCTTAGAACAGGCTTCTTGCCGCCTTGATGTTTTTTCTGTATGCTACAGCTGTGACATCGTCAGTCAGTATTTTCACAAGGTGACCTTGCAGCTTCTGACCCCAATGCAGGTGTGACAGACATAGCCTTGATCTACAGTGATCAACAACTATGTTGCTTCCAGAATCAGAAATCCCTGCAACAACAGGTGTGGAGATCATTTACCCATCCAAAGTGGCTTTGAATCCTGGTGAAACAACATAGGAGCAGAAAAGGTCTGCCCTATAATACCATCGGCAATCAATGCTACCACAGTTTGGTTTACAGTAGAAGGGAAGTGTCCCTGTCTATGAAGAAAAAAGACCTGCCCAACATTGACAGTATATGCCTCTGCTGACCTCTGGTGTAGCATGGAACAGACAGAGGACCTGTGCTACATCTGAATATTCTGGATCTGAAGCCACAGAGCCTTCTGCTTTCCCCATGCAAGAAAACCTTTGCTGACATAGCGCCTAGGATAAGGCTAAGGTATGCCAGACTTGCACCAAGAACAGGGAAAAAACTTTGCATGGTACATAGGGTTATTTGCATATTCAAGGTTACCTTGATGAACAGGTAGCTAAGACCTCAGCTTTGCCAGGACCAGAGCTAGGATGTTGATAAAACACTCTGGGAGCAGTGGTGAAACCAAAATGTGGGGCCACAACCTGGAATTTTGATCCCCAAAAGGGAAACGCAGGCATTTAGAGATAAATCATCTTCGACAGTCACTGAAAGCAATACATTTCTCTGATGGCAGAAGTTATCAATGAAGAAATTCAGAACTTTTGGGTTTGCTTCAGTATGGTAAAAAGATTTGCACAGAACCCCTGGTAATGTTTCCGATGGGACAGAGATATTACCACCTTGACCTACAAGCCCTTAAAACAGACATGAACAGAGCCACAAGAGAATCTGCAAAGAGAGTGGGAAATCCAAAATTAAAAACCAGTCAGAAGGAGGAGATAGAAAATATCTTGTGTGCCAAGGACACTACCTTCTATACCCTAGATGTCATACTTTCTAGAATAGCCACACCAGAGATATCCAAAGACAAATCGGGGTGGTTGCAGAAGCAAGTAACTCAGAGCAGCATATGCAAGCCTCAGTTCAGACTGCACATAGCACAGGCTGAGCACATCCCCCATGTTCACTTGTGTTAGAATGACAACCAATCCTTTCTCTGGTGATGTACATGATGACAAAAAAGTTAATAGTCTCAAGGGAGGGTGGAGGTGATGCTCCTTTAAGAGTCTCTCAAAAGTCAAAGCTGAACTACAAGCTCTGGGCTCTAGCTGCAACATAAAGGTACAATACAACTGATTATTATACCTTTGGCGAGGCTCTAGTTTGCCAGGCTGTATAGAACTCACTAAGGCAGAATGGCAAGCCGATGACCCCATTGGTGACGAGCTGCAGCCTTGCTGTGTTAGTCTGCAGTAAAACTTTGTGTGAAACCCAGTGGAGTGACTTGGGCACCCACTTTCTTTAAGCATGCTCCAGTAAAGGTGCCCCTAGGAGACCACAGAGGAAAAAAGGTTCCAACAGTAAAACCAAAAGTAAAAGTAGCCAAGCTATAGTGAATAAAATTTAAGGAAAATGCCTCAGTGATAAAGCCCCTCGGGAGAAAAAGGATATGTCTCGGTGAACAGTCTACTCACCATTCCACTAAATTGGGCACAGGAACTGGGTACAACCACTGTGGTGCATAGATATTGGAGGTATGAAACCATGATGATAGCCTTTGCAGTTATTTTCAATGTAAGTTAAATGGAGTTTGTGCTGTACACGCAGAACAGTGTCTAGATTGGACCATGGTCTTTGCGTTGCCTAGTGTTCAGCTTCTTAGAAGCAGCAGCTATAGCCATCAAAGTATGGCTTCCTCTCACTGTAACTAAGGTGTAACAACAGGTGTATAAAAAGAAATTTTAGGCATTTCATGTCATTGTAAATGACTGTGCAACAATTTTACTAATATTTTCTATCCCTTCAATTTAAGTTTTAAAAGAAAAATTGATGTATCTTCAGAAAAAAAAAAATTTTAGTTTTGGATACAGTGGGCAAGGGTTAGACCCTCTGTCAAGTTGTATTGCTGTCTGTATCCCCCTTTGGGGAGATTTACTGTTTGTACTGGTAACCATTGTCACTAAGAAAGAAAGTGAAGGAAATCTTTAAAAAAAAAATTGAGACTTGACCCCAGATCATGGGGATAGAATTGCACAGAGTGGCCCCAATCCTCCTCTTCTCGGGTCCCCTGCGGGCGCTCCTGGCTCCTCGTCTCTTGCTGGTGCCCCAATAGGAAACCAATTTCCATGGGGGCACCAGTGCGAGCCCCCCGTGCCCCTTAGAATGCATTAAGGTAAAAAAAACCTTGAGGTTTTAGAACCACTTTAAGATTTACACACTGCATAACCAGACAGGTGAAACGCATATATTTTAACTGAGCAATTCATCTTCCCAGTTCAGCAATTCAGCTTCCTAGGCAAAGCAGTAATTTGTAACTATGAAGTAGCAGAGTGCTCTTACTGATTAGTAAAATGCGTGAATCTTAATTGCTTGACAAAACAACAAACATGGATTTCTTATGTTTGCCTTGAGTTTTACTTTACTTTTAGGTTTGATGCAGTGAAAAAGATTTAGAAGTCAAGTTAAAACATGCGAGAAGAGTAAAAACATTGATAAAGTGCTTCTTATTGCCATACATAACTCAATTAAGTGATTTCCCCTTACTTTTACAGTGACACAGGACAAGAAATAAGGGGAATGGATGTCACTGGGGAAGGAAGATGCAGACAGCAAACTTGACAGATGTTTTATAGCCTGACTAAATGCAAATAACATATTATCCCTTGCAGTCAAGACCCTAGACCGGTGAAATGTGGGGGTGCAGACTCTGCGGGGAGGAAATGAGGATTGGGTAAGTAAACCATTCCATCCACTGATGCCAATGATCGGGCACTATTCCTTCCACAGACACTAGTGTTGTGGGGCACTATTCCTCCCCTAAATAACAACAGCAATGAGGCACCATTCCTCCCACTGACACCAATAATAGGGCACTAGTCCTCCCACTGATGCCAAGTTGTTTTCTAATCCCACTGGTCACAGTCTGGCCCCCCTAAAGCTTAAATGATAGTTATCTGGCCCTTTGCTTAGAAAGATTGAAGACCCTTGCCCTAGACCTAAACAAGCAGCTAACCCCTACAGGCAAACTCCTTGGGCTGAGCCTTTACTGAAGGTGTTAACTGCTCATTTAGGTTTAGGTAGGACAAAAAAGGAGACTTTACCCATGCTCGGCTCCTCCCTGCATCTAGGCCTGTCCCTGCAGGGTCTACACCTCCATTTCATTGGTCTAGGGCCTTGACATTATCAAGACCAGAGCATGTTCCATAGTCCTGCACTGGATGTGAGGTTGTCAAGGAACAGTTCACCGTTGGTTTGTGGGGGAGCGTCGTCTGCTGGTGGAGTGGAGGAGCAGGTAAGTAAAACAATTTCCCCTCTCCCCTAGACAAAATGAGCTATTAACCCTGGCAGTGCAGGTACAGCCATACTGTAAGGAATATTGTATTTGCCTAAAGTTTGAGACTTGTCCATGATGACCCTTCTCCCCATCCCCACACCCCAAAAAATGGATCTGTGTTGACCATATTGTGTACCGACTTGAAGACAGGAAGTGAGGAGGGAAAATATTCTCAGTACCCCTGCCGCCACAAAATTGCCTTTATCTAAAAACAAATCACCTCTTCTGACAATCTCATGAATTAAAAGCTTTTTCGTGCCCTGCATTTCTAAATTACTGGAAGCTTATACTAAGTATACGTCTTTTGGGCACAGAAAAATACTGTCAGTGCAAGGGTACCTGAAAGGCTCGTGTTTCTGTCTTTCCACTGCACATTCTTACACTTGATCTGGTTTTGCCTTTCCTTGCGAAGACGCTCCAGTTTTTGCGCTAGAAAACAGACAGGAAACGATAGAATTACTTTGTTGGTGAAACTTTCCTGAGAGAAGAGATCACAATTAATTCCAATGTCATGAATATTTCATAATGCATGTATGG
The DNA here is from genome assembly GCA_028564925.1 of Lithobates sylvaticus. Classification (NCBI taxonomy): domain Eukaryota; kingdom Metazoa; phylum Chordata; class Amphibia; order Anura; family Ranidae; genus Lithobates; species Lithobates sylvaticus. The sequence goes on from CM053033.1 coordinate 160,599,561, forward strand.
AAAGATGGGGAACAGGGGCAGAAGAAAGGGGAGGGGGGACTTTCAGAAAAGAGAGAGCAGCGTGCATAAAATTTTTAAAGCTGACACGAAGTTCAGAAAATACCAACAAAAACAGAAAAATGTGCTTGATTTATAATTGAAATTAGGGGACATAAAACATTAATACAGACCATAAAGATAGTATTAACATAGAAGGGAATCATAAAATGTGAAAACTAGTGTGATTAATAGGACAGTTCGTTATATAAATCATTAATAACGGTCTTAAAGGAATTTTAATGTACAAATGAAGTCCCATGAATGTTACGGAGTGTGCATAAAATTATAGATATGAATTACGTGCCCCCGTTTCAAAAATTAAAGATAAATGAACTCGGGCTCAACTATTAAAGTTTTAAATATAGAATCCTTTATCTGAAAATCAGGAAAAATTATAAAATGTCAGGGCCATATAAATTAGTAGCGTTTTTCTATGGTAGGACGGAACAGTTTATAGGTAATAAAGGAGGTGATTTGTATCTGCTGCAACATTAGTCAAATGTGTAGGGAAAGAGATATGAATGGGGATATTTTTATTTTACCGTTTTTTTTTTCCTTCTCCTTCTTAAAGATGCAGAGAAAAATATTAATTAATTCCTTGGGATTTACTGCAAACCTGAAAATTCTTTGAATATCAAATATTACTACGTGGTACAAGTCCACTAATATTCTGTGTTCGACGAAGTAAAATGGGTAAACAAAGAGTTTGAACAGAAATGCATGTATGCCGTAAATGTAATAATAATAATCGCTTGTATCAAACTTTTATTGCATTCATATAAATTCAATTTTTTTTAATAAAGTATAATATTAAAAAAAATAACTTATTTCATTCATAGCCATTGATACTGACACTAACATCTTCCATTTAAAAGGGAAAACTACTGTTGCTTTCAGTAAATATACCTTTTAAGTTATGAATGTAACATTAAAGTGCATCTGCACAATTGGTGCAGTTTCAGTTACATTGCATTTCTCCCAACTTCAAGTCCCCTATCCCTGATTCTATGAGATATGGCCTACAAAGCTACTGAGCCACTTGTCACAATCCTTGTACTTGTGCATGCACAGTAACACTCTCCATTTAATCCTATGAAGAGTTTGCACTCCCCTTGGAGCATTTGCAGCAGGGTGGATGGGGCAGAAATAGTACAATATAATCTGAACTGCACAAAAGGTACAGTTACACTTTAATGCACAACTTCAGGAAAACAGGTAGCATACATTTCATTGTTCAGCAACTCAGCCACAGTCCACAGCCAAAAGCACCTACAATGGTCAAGTGAGCAGAACTGGACCAGGAAGCAATGGAAGAAAGTGACTTGATCTGATGAATCACATTTTCTTTTAGATCACGTGGATGGCCGGCTGGATGTGTGTTGTCTACTGGGGAAGAAATGGCACCAGGGATGCACAATAGGAAAAGGGCAAGTCGGCAGAGGCAGTGTGATTCTTTGGGCAATGTTCTGCTGGGAAACCTTGGGTCCTGTTATTCATGTGGATGTTACTTTGACACATACAACCTACCTAAACATGGTTGGTGACCAAGTGAACGCCTTCATGGAAATGGTATTCCCTGATGGCAGTGGCCCCTTTCAGTCGGATAACGTACCCTGCCACACTGCGAAAATGGTTCAGGAATGATTTGAGGAACACAACAAGTTTGAGGTGTTGACCTGGCCTCTAAATTCTCCAGATCTCACTTCATCGAGCATCTGTGGAATGTGCTGGAAAAACAAGTTCAATCTGTGGAGACTACAACTAGCAACCTACAGGACTTAGAAATCTGCTACTGATGACTTGGTGACAGATGCCACAACATACCTTCACAGGTCTAGTGGTGTTCATGCCTCAATGGGTCAGGGCGGTAATGGCAATAAAAGAGGGACCTACTCAATTTTAAGTAGGTCATCATAAAGTTATGGCTTATCAGTCTATATACACACAAATATATTCTGCATTTATCCATTTTCCTGGAGTTCTACTTGTAAATTTGTAAAACTTTCCTTCCAATAACAATAGTTAGTCCTTCTGTATATACCAGCTCTAATTTTTATCCTGGTATTTATTTTACAGCTCTGGCTATTACTAAACACTACACAACAGCACATAAAATACTACTTATTACAAATTACACCTCTAGTTGCAGTGGTCAGGGTCTGAGGGAGCACAAAAAAAGGGACTGGAGGTAATAGTCAGGACAGTCATTGTCTGACTCCTAGACCACACAGATACCACAGAGGAGTGCAAGTGCCCTAACTAGAGCTATTGTCATTTTGGTAATGTGGTAGTATAAACTACCAAGGCCATAGCAATGCCTCACTTAGAGTGAAGTAATGTTACAAGATGCTGTGGTTTTTATTGTTATATTATTTTAAACAAAACCATGCCTTCTTGCCATTGTGAAGCAAACAATGCCAGTCAGCGAATATACATTCCCAGAATAGTACCTGAGGAAAAGCACTGGCAGCTGGGCTCGGGTGAACCACGGCAGAGCTTGCCAAGATCTTGCCAGAAGTGCACGTCTTACAAACCTTCAGATTAAATTACTGAGGACTAAAAGCACAGTAAATCCAGTATTTAGTGATTCACAAAACCCTGACAACTGTGCACCCACACTGGTTTGGGTAAAAATAAAAACCTACCAAAACATATTTGTTGTAGGTGCTGCAATACAGTGATGCATTGGATTTAGCAGTACTAGTAACACCCCTCCAGGGAAGGGGGCATCATCCCCCAGGGAGGACATTATAGAGTGAAAGAGTAACCAAGGTGATGTGATGCAGAGGAAAACTATGTATCCTGCATATCTTGCTTTGCTGGCTTAGTATAGTAACCAAGTAGCAATCTGGCAAGTGTGCGAAAAGAACACCAGCATGTAAGGCACCAGTGGTTGCTTAGCAGACAGAGTCTGGCATGGAATGACTGTTGAGCTAATGTCAGCATTGATGGTTGCTGAGTGGACAAGACTGGTATGGATCAAGGGAGGATATGCCTCATAAAATAAAAGGACCATAGAATCAGAAGTTTGTAAAAATCTACCAACATGAAGGGGTAGACGAGGGGTGCAGAAACTCAAAGACATTCTAGAAACAAAAAGTTTCTAAGGGTTATAAGCGACTACCAGATTATAAGAGTACAACTGGGAGAAACAGCCAAATATAAAACTGTTTCTACTGATCCACAATGAAATTTGAAAAAAGACTGAGCTATGGTAATGGTCCTAAAAATCCAATTCAAATGTTGACGTGTTGTGATGCATTTTTTTGGAATTCAATGGAAAACACATGAAGAAAAAAGGCAATGGTGGTAATCTAGCCTTAGGACCCATTTACACCATCACACTGCAATACGCATGTTGCACACTTATGTCCCATACACACGGTCGGACATTCCGACCACAAAATCCGTGGTCGGTTGTTAAGGACACTGACGGGTGCCGGCTCTTTAACAACCTGCTGAAAGTTTTCACATTCCTCAAATTTTGCATGCCTAGACCACTACTTATTTAATAAAAGATGGGTGGGTATCAGCACTAAAAACAGTATGATAAAAAATGAATATAGCAAAGGAATAGCAGCCAGCACAGTTCGTTGATCATCAAACACAGTAAATATAGTCCAATATGCAGCGCTTAGTAGTATTATAGTTCATTCTTTGCAGAAAAACGTAAATTGTTGCATGCCTCTGATGATATCCGACTTGGATGAAACATGTCAGGCTGGCTGATGCAAGCATGCTACTGAATGTGGAAATTTTATTTACCCAATGCCGTATTGACTTCACTAATGTAAGTGTACTACAATAAAAATCCTTATTTTACCTGTACGGGCTTCACTATGTGTTTTTGCTTTGCTCCTTGCTTTGTATGACATGTGAAATTATTGAATTGCTGTGACTTGAAGTTGTACTGGCTGTCTTACCCCGGATCCATTTTGAGACCATTTTGTTGGAGAATGACACCCGTGATGTTTGCTCGTTTCTCGGATTCTATCCATACTTTGAGTTGGAGAGTGGATTGTTTGATGCTCACCTTTATCTGACTTCTAGTAAGCAGATTTGACTCACTTAGGTGACGTGTGCTTCTTTCTACACATTCTGGAAGTGGTGGAAGATTTTCTCTCTCATTATCGTATAACAATTTACGTTTTTCTGCAAAGAATGAACTATAATACTACTAAGCACTACTTATTTAACACATGCGTTTATTTACTACACCCCTCACATTTTTGTGAATATTTTATTCTATCTTTTCATGTGACAACACTGAAGAAATTACACTTTGCTACAATGTAAAGTAGTGAGTGTACAGCTTGTATAACAGTGTATATTTTCTGTCCCCTCAAAATAACTTAACACACAGCCATTAGGGTCTAAACCGCTGGCAACAAAAGTAAGTACACCACTAAGTGAAAATGTCCAAATTGGGCCCAACTAGCCATTTCCCCTCCCCGGTGTCATGTGACTCGTTAGTGTTACAAGGTCTTAGGTGTGTTAAATTTGGTGTTATCACTCACACTTGTCATTCAACATGGCACCTCGTGGAAAAGAACTCTGAGGATCTGAAAAAAATAATTGTTGCTCTAGATAAAGATGGCCTATGCTATAAGAAGATTTCCAAGACCCTGAAACTGAGCTGCACACAGTGGCCAAGACCATACAGAGGTTTAACAGGACAGGCCTCGCCATGGTCGACCAAAGAAGTTGAGTGCACATGCTCAGCGTCATATCCAGAGGTTGTCTTTGGGAAATAGACGTATGAGTGCTGCCGGCATTGGTTGAAGGGGGGGGGGGGTCAGCCTGTCAGTGCTCAGTCCATACGCTGCACACTGCATAAAATTGGTCTGCATGGCTGTTGTCCCAGAAGGAAGCCTCTTCTAAAGACGTTGAGCAAGAAAGCCCGCAAACAGTTTGCTGAAGACAAGCAGACTAAGGACATGGATTACTGGAACCATGTGGTCTGATGAGACCGAGATAAACTTATTTGGTTTAGATGGTGTCAAGCGTGTGTGGCAGCAACCAGGTGAGGAGTACAAAGACAAGTGTGTCTTCCCTACAGTCAAGCACGGTGGTGGGAGTGTCATGGTCTGGGGCTGCATGAGGGCTGGCGGCACTGGGGAGCTGCAGTTCATTGAGGGAACCATGAATTCCAACATTACTGTGACATACTGAAGCAGAGCATGATCCCCTCCCCTCGGAGACAGGGCCGCAGGGCAGTATTCCAACACGACCCCAAACACACCTCCAAGATGACCACTGCCTTGCTAAAAAAGCTGAGGGTAAAGGTGATGGACTGGCCAAGCATGTCTCCAGACCTAGACCCTATTGAGCATCTGTGGGGCATCCTCAAACGGAAGGTGGAGAAGCGCAAAGTCTCTAACATCCACCAGTTCCGTGATGTCTTCATGGAGGAGTGAAAGAGCACTCCAGTGGCAACCTGTAAAGCTCTGGTGAACTCCATGCCCAAGAGGGTTAAGGCAGCGCTGGAAAATAATGGTGGGCACACAAAATATGGACACTTTGGGCCCAGTTTGGACATTTTCACTTAGGGGTGTACTCACTTTTGTTGCCAGCAGTTTAGACATCAATGGCTGTGTGTTATTGAGGAGGGGACAGCAAATTTACACTGTTATACAAGCTGTACACTCACTACTTTACATTGTAGCAAAGTTTCATTTCTTCAATGTTGTCACATGAAAAGATATAATAAAATATTTACAAAAATGTGAGGGGTGTACTCATTTTTGTGAGATACTGTATATACTATACTTCAAGCAACAAGCCACACACCAGTGACGTCACAAGAATCCACCAAGTTTAATGATGGACAGCACACACTGCATCCCTCCAGCCTATGTCTGTCCCATTACGTGTTTCACCCATCTAGGACATAATTGTTATGGGTGCAATCGCTATGTGAAACACATCAGAGGTGCAAACAAAGGGGACAGTGGAGTGATTTACCAACTTTTACTTGTGCCGGATGTGTGGATTTAGCTAGTCAGATCATGAGTACCTTTAGGTAGCTTCAAAAAAGCCAGCTCCATGAAACATATAGTCAGTGAACTGTCAATGCGATTCAGGAATTAACACAATTATTTTCAAAATTGATAAAGTCTGCTTTGTTTATATTTAACCCCTTTAAGACCAGCCTCGTTTTAGATTTTAGGTGTTTACATGTTTAAAACAGGTTTTATTGCTGGAAAATTACTTAGAACCCCCAAACATTATATATTGTTTTTTTTTCTAACACCCTAGAAAATAAAATGGCAGTCGTTGCAATACTTTTTTTCACACCGTATTTGCGCAGCGGTCTTACAAGCGCACTTTTTTTGGAAAAAATAATCACTTTTTTGATATATATAGTGAAAGCTAATGTTACGCCAAGTAAATTGATACCCAACATTCACGATTCAAAATTGCGCCCGCTCGTGGAATGGCGTCAAACTTTTACCCTCAAAAATCTCCATAGGCGACGTTTAAAAAATTATACAGGTAGCATGTTTTGCATTACAGAGGAGGTCTAGGGCTACAATTATTGCTCTCGCTCTACCAATCACGGCGATACATCACATGTGTGTTTTTTTTTTTATTATTTATTTTTACACTGTTTTAAAAAAAAAAGAAAAATTGGGTCACTTTTATTCCTATTACAAGGAATGTAAACATCCCTTGTAATAGAAAAAAAAGCATGACAGGTCCTCTTAAATATGAGATCTGGGGTCAAAAAGTCCTCAGATCTCATATTTGGACTTAAATTTAAAAAAAAATTGATGTCATTTGAAAAAATTACATTGAAAAAATGTGCCTTTAAGAGGTATGGGCGGAAGTGAAGTTTTGACGTCGCTTCCGCCCTGCTATGGTATAGAGACGGTTGGGGGCCATCTTAGCCTCACTCGTCTCCATACCCAGCACAGGAAAGGACCCGATAGCCTCCGCCGCTACCCGCTATCGGCGGCTCCGGTAAGCGGCGGAGAGCAGCGGGAGGGGTGGGGGCACCTCTCCCACCACCGATAACGGTGATCTCGCGACAAATGCGCCGTGGAGACCACCATTATCGTAAACACGACCGGCGCCTGAAGAGATGGATATCTCGGTTGTGGCAGCAGCTGCTGCCGTTACTGAGATATCCCTCTTCAAAAAAGGAACGTACATCGTCGTGCGCTGGTCGTAAAGTGGTTAATCTTAAAAGTTTTAAAATTCCACAGTCCGATCAAACTAGAAATAGATCCACTGGTCAGTTTTTCAGACAGATCTGAATGGAACATACCTGTTAACCACTTTCAGACCGGACCAATTTGCAGCCAAAGGACCAGGCCCCTTTTTGCGATTCGGCACTGCGTCGCTTTAACTGACAATTGCGCGGTCGTGCGACGTGGCTCCCAAACAAAATTGACGTCCTTTTTTTCCCACAAATAGAGCTTTCTTTTGGTGGTATTTGATCGCCCCTGCGGTTTTTATTTTTTGCGCTATGAACAAAAATAGAGCGACAATTTTGAAAAAAATGCATTATTTTTTACTTTTTGCTATAATAAATATCCCCAAAAAATATATAAAAAAACATTTTTTTTCCTCAGTTTAGGCCGATACGTATTCTTTTACATATTTTTGGTAAAAAAAATCGCAATAAGCGATTATTGATCGGTTTGCGCAGAAGTTATAGCGTTTACAAGATAGGGGATAGTTTTATAGCATTTTTATTAATATTTTTTTTTTTATTAGTAATGGCGGAGATCTGCGATTTTTTTTTGTGACTGCGACATTATGGCGGACACATCGGACATTTTTGACACATTTTTGGGACCATTGTCATTTTTACAGCAATTAATGCTATTTAAATGCATTGATTCCTGTATAAATGACACTGGCAGTGAAGGGGTTAACCACAAGGGGGCAGTGTAAGGGTTAAGTATGCCTAGGGGTGTGTTTCTTACTGTGGGGGGGCGTGGCTGTCAGCTAGTGAATGCTGATCTCTGCTCCAATCACAGGGAGCAGAGATCGGCGTCACTAGTTGCTAGGCAGAACGGGGAGATGCTGTTTATCTCGGCATCTCCCCGTTCAGCCTTCCCGTGAGATGATCGCGGGGGTCCCCGCGGCGATCGAGTCTGCGGGGACCGCGATCGGACTCACGGGGGTCCCGACCGGCGCGCTCCCGATGGCACGGACAGGCAGAAAGGAGGGACTTATATATACGCCCTCCTGCCTGTACGTGCCATTCTGCCGACGTATATCGTCGTGCGCCGGTCGGCAAGTGGTTAAACCTCGTAAACATGCTTAGATTTTCGGACGACTGAACGTCCGTTTTTTGTGGCATGCTAGTCTCATATCGAAAGTCAAGAGGTTACTCACAACATGAAAATTTCTGTACGACAGAATACGTCAGAAGTGATGTAATGTGTTGAATAATTTTGTATGTTCTTTAGTTTCTGAGCATGCGCAGTTACATAGTAGGTGAGGTTGAAAAAAGACACAAGTCCATCAAGTCCAACCTATGAAGTCCAACCTATGTAGTCTTTCTCTTACGTTTTTTTTCGTCCGAAAACTGTACTAATGAAGCGAAAATTGGATGTTAAGTTCACATCCAACAAAAACTTTATAGGCTGCACATCCAGCTTTTATCTGACGAAAAAGTGAAATTGTCTGTCAAAAGCACCGTATTAACGATCCGAAAATCGGCAGACAGCTCGTCGTACTAATTTCTCCATCTGATTTTCGTATCGTGTGTCCATTGACATCCGATTACCTCTGAGTTTCTCAAGGAAAATCTGTATCTTTTTTTTTCAGACATAAATGTGACAGATATGAGATCGTTGGATTTAAATGGACCCATGTTTGTCTACATCTGACTGCCCATAGACCTCATGAGGTCAATTAAGCTTGGGTAGGGCAAAACTGAACTGAAACAAATGCGACATCCGTGCTACCTCAGCTCCTCAGCTCCTCAGCTCCGATTCAGCAGCAGATCTGTTCAGGAATTCCCTGCTGATCGAAACTAACATGACCAGTGTGAAAGGGCACTATCTAAAACATGCATATACATAATCCTAAACACACAGTTGATACAAACGGAGGCAAAAAACTCTTATAAAAGCATTGTACAATTTGCTCCAGCAAGGATAAAGAAAAAAAAACCCACAGATCCCCTAAGGCACATGTGCCAAATCTGGCCCGCTAAGCCATTTCATGTGGCCCTCGCACCTCTGCAGATTCTTACCAGCAGCAGCACAGGGTAAGGGGGGTGAGCACTGTTATGTAAGGGAGGGTGGGGGACATCCGCTTATAATTATGGGGATAATACAATTCTATGCCATTTGAAAAGGAGGGTCGCACACTGCTGGTATAATCCACAAGAAACAATTGGAGACTTATCACACAGAACACCATGGCAGAACCATGTGCTGTCTGAGCAGTCTCCAATAAAGTTTCTTGTGGGTGAAACCAGCGGCGTGCAACCTTCCTTTTCAGACTTGCATCATCTGCTACAGGAGTGTAAGTGGGCTCCGTGCCGGTCTGCACCTGCCCTTCACAGCTTCAGTCTTATACTAAAACCAGTAAGAATCAAAGGCAAAGGGAATTATTTATTATGACAAATAGTAGATATATTTATATGGTCTTACAGATACAACTGGCCCTTTCAGGGCAGCCATAATGCTGATGCGGCCTGCGGTGAAATTATGCTCTAAACCGCTGCTCTAAGGCAATTAGATATTCCCTCAACCAACAATGTATGGTGGTATTATTTCTATAATATCCAGATATAATCTATGCATTTATAAATACTGTACATCCAGCTTTTTTTCAAGCTAACTGAGCTAGCTAGAACTAGCTCCTGGGGAAGTCTATTTTGCATTTTCACAGCTCTTACTGTGAAGAAACCTCGGCATGTGGGGGTTAGACCTCTAATCCTCCAGACATAAAGAGTGCCCCCTTGTTCTCGGTAATGACGTCAAAGGGGTTGTAAAGTCAGAAGGTTTTTTATCTTAATGCCTTCAGCGTGCAGCAGCTGCCCTCAGCCCCCCTAAATACTTAGCCCCATCTCTGTCCAGCAATGTCCACAATTGTCTCAGTCGTCCAAGACTCTCCCTACTGATTGGCTGAGACACAGCAGCGGCGCCATTGGCTCCTGCTGCTGTCAAAGTCAGTCAGCCATTCAGGAGGGGGAGGGGCGGGGCCGGGGCTCAGTGTCTGAATGGACACAGAGAGCTGTGACTTGGCTTGAGTGGCAAGCTGCTTGCCTTGGGGGCACTCGACAGGAGGAAGGGGCAAGGAACACAGAAGAGGGACCCCAGGAGAGGAGGATCCAAGATGCACTATGCAAATCCACTGCACAGAGGAGGTAAATATAACTTGATGGTTATTTTTATAGAAAAAAAAAAAAGAGACTTTACAATCACTTTAAAGAAAATAAGTCTACTCCAAGTTCACTATATTAACCACTTATGAATTTATACATGGTGATCATATCCCCCCTTAGGCCCCTTTCACACTACCGCAATTTCATGGCTGCAATTTCAGGGAATGCCTGTGTAAACTTGAGGTCTATGGACCTCAACTTGCATCAAAGTCGGACCAAAGTAGTGCAGGAACTACTTTGAAGTCAGTGCGACTTGAAGTTGCACAGATATGAATGGTACTCATTGGAAATCATGGGGTACGCCTTGTCATGCGACTTTGCAGTCCCAAGTTGCAGGACAAGTCACACAAGTGTGAAAGGGGCAGTAATCGCCTCTTTTCCAGTTCCTGTAATCTTTCCTCATAGCTGAGCTCCTCCATATCAGTTTGGTTGCCCTTTTCTGCACTTTCTCCATTTCTCCAATATTCTTTTTGTGAGCTGGCGCCCATTCCATGGGGGAACTCATGCAGGCACGCTCCAGAGTCCTGCTGCTGTGTCTATTGCCCCACCCCTGGCTCCTGTGTCACTGGATTTGATTGACAGCAGTGGGAGCCAATTGCTTCTGCTGCTATCAATCTATGCAATGAGGACCCGAGATAGTGGTTTGAGCTGCTGTGCTTGTCTCCGTTGCTGGAACGTTTGGGTTCAGGTTAGAGCTGCACAATTAATCTTTAAAAAATTGTGATCTTGATTCAACCCCCCTGACATCTCTATTGCAGAGTTTGCTGATTCTTTCATATAACAAGTGGAGAGACTTATCTGCTCACTAGGCTGTCAAAAGAAACCATCTGGCTGTCTGCCAAGTTTTTAACATGAAACTTTGTAACTAACTCTTCCTTCTTAGATCAAAGGGATAAACTTCTGTGTGTAGAAAAAATCTGGGCAGTCTGCCAAGTTTTTAACAATGTGTAAATGCAGGAAGTTTAACCACTTAAAGTCGAACTTCCACTCATCGGATTCCTCCCCCTCTCCGTTGCAACAATTGGCACCTTTCAGGGGGGAGGGGGTGCAGATACCTGTATAATCCAGGTATCTGCACCCACTTCCGGAAATAGCTAGATGCAGCTAGCGGCAATTCCCAGTGAGGACGCGCAGCACGACCCCCGCATGTGCAGTAGGTAACCGGGCAGTGAAGCCGCAAGCTTCACTTCCTGATTCCCTGACAGAGGATGGCGGTGGGGGCAGGCGAGAGATGAGCGATTGCTCGTCATCTGCTGCCGACATCGCTGAACCCTGGAACAGGTAAGTGTCCATTTATTAAAAGTCAGCAGCTGCAGTATTTGTAGCTGCTGACTTTTAATATTTTTAAGGTGGCACTCCTCAATATTTTTTGCTAGACAATTACTTGGAACCCCCAAATATTATATATATCTTAGCAGAAACCCTAGGGAATAAAATGCCAATTTCTGCAATAATTTATGTCACACTGTATTTGCCCAGCGGTCTTTCAAATGCAATTTTTGGGGGAAAAAATACACTTCAATGAATAAAAAAATAAAAATAATAAACAGTAAAGTTTGCCCAACTTTTTTCTTTATGTGAAAGATGATGTGAGAATCGTGAGAGAATCGTGATCTATCTTCTAAGCAAAAAAATTGTGATTCTCATTTTAGCCAGAATCGTGCAGCTCTAGTTCAGGTAAGTAAAAGGGGGGCTGCTGCACTACAGAAGGTTTTTCACCTGAATGCATAAGCCTAGTATACAAAGGCCGAATGTCAGGACACAATAGAAAACAATAGAAAAGTTGGGCATTCAATAGAAACCGACTGACATTCGCCCCATGTGTATGGCAGCCAGGACGGCTTCTGTCAAAGGCTAGATCAAAACGAAAAAGAACTCGCTGCTCCAGGTGAGGTAAGTATGCCTGATGGAACCTTCAAACAAGTGCCAGCTCGGCCCGCCTCTGTGGATATTATCGAAATGAAAAGAGACGGCTGCACATCAGGTGGTTCCAAATACCGTTTATTGAGTCACTGTGGTGACACCAACACACAATCTTGTAGACGCGCTTCACACAGTGCAAATGTGCTTAATTATTACATAATTTCTGTAGAAGGTTCATGACCGTAAACTAGAGATGCACTGAAATTTCGGTCGCCAAAACATTTCATTCGAAAATTGTATTATGGTCATTCGGACGATAATGGCACGGAAAACGATTTTACCACAAATTCACAGCGATTTTAATGTGCTTATAGTGTGTTTCATAGGTCATGTGACTCAAAAACATAACGCGGTGTGTTAATTATGTATTCTTGCTGCATTTTCAATGCATTTGAACTGGGAGGTACGTTTTTTTTTTTTAAACTGATCAAAAATGCAGCAAGATTTTTAAAACCACAATGGAAGACCAACGGACCAGGGTGAAGACATGCATAGAATTTAAAGGGATGCATTTTTCTTGAGCCTTTCTTGCGCTAAAGGTGCCAATAATGGGCGACAATAAATTCATATTAATTTAAGTTATCTTCAAATATATTAATAGTAAAAAGGTCAGGTCTGAGCATGTATACCCTTTACAAAATAATCTAGAGTGGGTGACAGGGGACAAAGAGAAGGCTAATTTATTAAATACTTTTTTCAGCTCTGTGTATACAAAGGAGCATGGGGGAGCTCATGTGCATAATGGGGGTGGTATTTACACAGCCCCAAATGATCCACAATGGCTCAAAAGTGATATGGTCCAGAAATATTTAGACAGAATAAAGGTGGATAAAGCACCTGGACCAGATGGCATCCACCCACAGATCCTAAAAGAATTGAGCTCTGCAATTTCAAAGCCATTGTATTTAATTTTTAGGGACTCATTAATGACGGGAATAGTACCACTGGATTGGCGTAGGGCCAATGTGGTGCCTATATTTAAAAAGGGAACAAAGTCTTTACCAAGTAACTATAGACCTATTAGTTTAACTTCTATAGTTGGGAAGATAATGGAGAGATTAATAAAAGACCACATAGACGAGTTCTTGCTGGAAAAAAACATTTTAAGCAACAGACAGCATGGGTTCATGAAAGACAGAAGTTGTCAGACAAACCTGATTTCTTTTTATGAAGAGGTAAGTAAAACCTTGGACAGAGGGGTGGCGGTGGACGTGGTATACTTGGATTTTGCAAAAGCGTTCGATACAGTTCCCCACACATGGCTTATGTGTAAGGTAAAGTCTACAGGCTTGGAAATATCGGTTTGTAAATGGATAGAAAACTGGCTAAAAGACAGAATTCAGAGAGTCGTGGTTAATGATTCTTATTCTGAATGGTCTAAGGTTATCAGTGGTGTACCCCAAGGTTCAGTGCTGGGACCCTTACTTTTTAATATCTTTATAAATGATATTGGGTCTGGGATCAAAAGTAACATTTCTGTCTTTGCAGATGACACCAAGCTATGTAGTGGAATAATGTCCTTACAGGAGGTCTCCAATTTACAAGCCGACCTCAATGAACTGTCTAATTGGGCGACTATGTGGCAAATGAGGTTTAATGTTGATAAATGTAAAGTTATGCACTTGGGGGCTAAGAATATGCATGCATCATACATGCTAGGGGGAGTACAACTGGGGGAATGCAAAGTGGAGAAGGATCTGGGGGTTTTGGTAGATCATAAGCTCAATAATAGCATGCAATGTCAAGCTGCGGTTTCCAAAGCGAGCAAAGTCCTTTCTTGTATTAAGAGAGGTGTGGACTCCAGAGAGAGAGATATCATTTTGCCCCAGTTCAAATCATTAGTAAGACCTCATCTGGAATATGCAGTTCAGTTTGGGGCACCAGTTCTCAAAAAGGATATTGGGGAACTGGAGAAAGTGCAGAGAAGGGCAACCAAACTGATAAGAGGCATGGAGGAGCTCAGCTATGAAGAAAGATTAGAGGAACTGAATTTATTCACTCTTGAGAAGAGGAGAATAAGGGGGGATATGATCAACATGTACAAATATATAAGGGGTCCATATGGTGAACTTGGTGTTGAGTTATTCACTTTACGGTCAACACAGAGGACAAGGGGGCACTCTTTACGTCTAGAGGAAAAGAGATTTCATCTCCAAATACGGAAAGGTTTCTTCACAGTAAGAGCTGTGAAAATATGGAAAAGACTCCCTCCAGAGGTGGTTCTGGCTAACTCAGTAGATTGCTTTAAGAAAGGCCTGGATACTTTCCTAAATGTACATAATATAACTGGGTACTAACATTTATAGGTAAAGTTGATCCAGGGAAAACCCGATTGCCTCTCGGGGGATGAGGAAGGGATTTTTTTTCCCCTGCTGTAGCAGATTGGAGAATGCTCTTTTGGGGTTTTTTTTGCCTTCCTCTGGATCAACTGTGGGTATAGAATGGGGTTTATTGGATTGTACGATATACTTTATTTTTATTTATTATTTTATTTTTATGGTTGAACTGGATGGACTTGTGTCTTTTTTCGGCCTAGCTAACTATGTAACTATGTAAGTTGATGATATTAATTAAAAAGTTGACTATAATACAATTATATATAAAAATATAAATATTTTTTAAAAACTGTAATTTTCCGTTTCGGTTTTCGGTCAAGTGCATCCTGCATTTTCGTTTTCGGCACCAACATTTCCATTCAGTGCACCTCTACTGAAAACGGTCTGCCAACCGGCTCTAGATCAGAGTGTTCTGGCGGGGGGGGCCTGTCAGAACACAATAGCACAGGAGGGGAGAATGCTGTACTAACATCGGAATGTTAATACAGCAGCTCCGACCTGAGCGGTGAGGTTTTGTTTTTTTTAAGAAAAAAACTAGTAGTGTGTACTAGGCTTTAAGGAGTCGAGATTGATAGCAGCGCAGCCATTGGCTCCCGCTGCTGTCAATCAAATCCAATGACGCAGGTTCCGGGGGCGGGGCCAAGTCCGGCATTCGTGTCTGTGGACGCAAATGCTGGACTGGGGAGCTCGCCCACAAGGTAACCCCCTTGGGAGAGCGCTTCTCCTAGGGGGTTATCTGATGCGGGGAGGAACCGCCGAGGGACCCTAGAAGAGGCGGATCAAGGCCACTCTGTGCAAAACTACCCTTTACAATCACTTTTGCATCCTATGCATTAAGGTGAAAAAACTTCTGGCAGTATACGCCCCCCCCCCCCCCCCCCCGTTTTACTTACCTGAGCCCCTTCATTCCCTCGGTGGAGATGCGCTCTCCCTTTCTGCATGGGGTCTCAGCTCTTGATTTGATAGATTGATAGCAGCGCAGCCATTGGCTCCCGCTGCGGTCAATCAAATCCAATGACGCAGGGGTGGGGCCGAGTCTGGCATTCGTGTCTATGGACGTAAATGCTGGACTCGGGAGCGTGCCTGCACAGTAAACCACCTGGGAGAGTGCTTCTTCTAGGGGATTAATGGATACAGGGAGGAGCCGTGAGAGCCGCTGGGGGACCCCACTCAAAATGAGCTGCACAGTGGAGGTAAGAATGGCATGTTTGTTATTTAAAAAAAATAAAACACAAAGGTTTACAATCACTTTAAAGGACTCTCCCTCTGGAATCTATACCTCGATGTACACTGTGCATAGCAGTTTTTTTGCAGTGATTCTGGATAGTAGAGCCCTTTGTGATGTTATACTCCACTGTGTAAAAATTTTGATACCTACATAAGTTACAGAATCTGGAAACATTCAGCCTCATGGGGTTTAATAAGCCACGTAAGTAGCGCCACAATATAAACGTGAAGATAAAATGTTCTTGTTTCACTTGAGCGCACCTTTAAAAGGGATCCCCTGCAGATTTCAGTTATTTGCAGATAAATGTGTATTTTCATTCTCATTATTTCAGCTCCTAATAAAGGGCCACACTGCAGCAGGTAACAATGCGCTAATATCACTGTGGTATAGTGATGAATCATTTTGCATTTGTGAGCTCCTGAGGTTACCTCTGTTGGTCCTAACATATCCTAGATAATCCATGCAATACTAAATGTTCACAGGTATCTAGACTGACAGAAAACTATGAAATGAATTTTATTAAGCACATTTCAATTAAAGTGATATTATATTTTAAGCACTTTCAGCAGCTGATTTAATCACTTACTGAGGATGGAGCTTCTTTTTTTTTTTAAATCACTGACTTTGTTTTAGTTTAATCTGGTGCCAAAATCATCTCCCCAGGATCCCGTTTTAGGGTGGCTCCTTTGTCTTGCATACACACACACACTAGTGTTTGGTCTCCCTACACTATGTGCATCAATAGAAACACACAGACCCACTGTCGAGGATGGCAAGGCTCCCTTCTCCAAACAAACTGCACTGTCCACTGTTAAAGTGAAAAACAACAAGAGAAGGGCGCACCAACCTAGCGCAGCACCATAATACATTTTTATTAAAGGATAAAAAATAGGATTTTTATAACAGCTTACCTGTAAAATCCTTTTATTTTGAAGTACATCATGGGACACAGATACATAGTAGTTACTATGTGGGTTAAAGGCACCTTCAGGTGATGGACACTGGCACACCCTAAACAGGAAGTTGCCTCCCTATATAACCCCTCCTATACCAGGAGTACCTCAGTTTTGTAGCAAAGCAATACACGTGTATACTAGAAAGAGGGGTGGGACCTCTGTGTCCCGTGATGTACTTCAAAAGAAAAGGATTTTACGGGTACATGACGGGACACAGAGCCATAGTAGTTACTATGTGGGATGTCCCATAGCAATGCCAACTGAGGGGAGGGAGACACAACAGAATTAGGGCAACATGAGACTAGAGGAGTTATACTGCTGCCTGCAGCACACTATGCCCCAAAGGCGATATCCTCATGCCTTTTTACATTCATCTGACAGAATCTGGAGTATGGATTGAAGACCAAGTTGCGGCCTTGCAGATTTGAGCCATGGAGGCTTAGTGATGCACTGCCCATGGAGCACTAACAGCCCTAGAGGAGTGCGTTTTGATTTAAGAGGGTGGAATCTACTTGTTTAAACCATAACCTTGAATGATTACTTGTTGAATCCATTTAGAAATAGTAGATTTCGATACTGCCTGTCCTCTTTTAGGACCTTCAGGCAATACAAACAAAACATCAGTTTTACGAATCTGATCAGTTTAACCACATGCCGACCGCGCTATAGTCGAAAGACGGCTACAGCGCGGTCGGGTTTCCCTGAGTGGACGTCCTACAGACGTCCTCCCAGAAACTTGCTCCCGCGCGCCCCCTGGGGCGCGCACTCGGGAACATCCGTGACCGCCGGGTCCCGAGGACCCAGCGCATCACGGATCACGGTAAACAGCCACTGATAGCGGCCGCTTACCACGTGATTTGACGGAGCGCTCACATGTACACAAACCGGCGTCACGTCATGACGCCGGTTCCTCCCTCCCCTCTCTGTACCGATCGGTACAGAGAGGAGAGAAGCGGAGAGGGGGAGAGACGGGACCAGCGCTGTGGGCTGGATGTGTAGTGCCCACAGCGCTGGTCAATACACTACCACCGCTGTGCAATGCTCTGCCATGCTCTGCCACCACTGTGCAATGCTCTGCAACCAACCACTGTGCAATGCTCTGCAACCAACCACTGTGCAATGCTCTGCAACCAACCACTGTGCAATGCTCTGCCACCACTGTGCAATGCTCTGCCACCACTGTGCAATGCTCTGCAACCAACCACTGTGCAATGCTCTGCCACCACTGTGCAATGCTCTGCCACCACTGTGCAATGCTCTGCCACCACTGTGCAATGCTCTGCAACCAACCACTGTGCAATGCTCTGCCACCACTGTGCAATGCTCTGCCACCACTGTGCAATGCTCTGCCACCACTGTGCAATGCTCTGCCACCACTGTGCAATGCTCTGCCACCACTGTGCAATGCTCTGCCAATACTCTGCCAATACTCGCCAATACTCTGCCAATACTCGCCAATACTCTGCCAATACTCGCCAATACTCTGCCAATGCTCGCCAATACTCTGCAATAATTTTTAATAGAAACAAAGATTTTTTTTTTTTTTTTACCGAACTTTCAGTATTTTTTGATTTATAGCGCAAAAAATAAAAAACCCAGCGGTGATTAAATACCACCAAAAGAAAGCTCTATTTGTGTGAAAAAAAGGACACAAAATTCATTTGGGTACAGTGTTGCATGACGGAGTAATTGTCATTCAAAGTGTGAGAGCACCGAAAGCTGAAAATTGGTCTGGTTAGGAAGGGGGTTTAACTGCCCAGTGGTCAAGTGGTTAAGTAGACTTTGACTGCTCTCACCACATCAAGAGAATGTAGTGATTTTTCTTCCATAGAACAGGGTTCTGGAAAAAAATGAAGGTAGAACAATATCCTGGTTTAGATAAAAACCTAATACTACCGTCGGTAAAAAGTTAGGTTGAGGATGCAATACTACCTTATCCTTGTGAATAATAATAATATGGCTCTTTACAAGAAAGAGCAGCCAACTCTGATACCCCTTCTTGCAGAAAATATGGTTACCAGAAAAACTAGTTTCCTTGTCAAAAAAAGGACCAAGGGAATATGTCGAATCGGCTCAAAAAAAGCATTTTTTTATAATGCCGACAGAACTAAATTCAAGTCCCAAGAGCTCAGGGGTGACCTAACCGGAAGATTAAGCCGCGTTACTCCCTGAATAAAACTACGAACCAGAGAATGTGAAGCAAGTGGTCATTGAAAAAATTCTGATAAGGCCGAGACCTGTCCTTTGAAAGTACTCAAGGCCAGCTTTATTTCATTGCAGAAAGTCAAGGATTCTGCCCATGACCTATTTCCTGGGGTGCCAACCCATTGGTTTCATACCAGGAGACATATGCTTTACAGACTCCATAATATATGATTATGGAGGCAGGCTTTCTTGCATTAATCAAGGTAGATACCACTGAACCTGACAGCCCACAATTCCTCAGAATGTGGGTCTCAATAGCCAAACTGTTAAGTTTAGCGTTTGAAAGGTAAGATGGAATACTGGACCTTGCGAGAGAAGGTCTGGATGTGGTGGTTGGATCCATGGGACCCCTACTGCCAACCTTACGATCTCTGCATACCAAGATCTCCTGGGCCACAAGAATCACTGACTTCCCTTCTTGCTTGATCCTGCGAAGAAGTCGTGGATGCAGGCAGAAAAGGAGGGAATGCATAAAACAGTAAAACTGATTCCACAGGAACACCAAGGCACCTGTTCCGCATGCTAGCGGATCCTTTGTTCTTAACACAAAGTTAACAATCTCTTTGTTGAACCTGGACGCAAACAGATCTACATCTGGAATCCCCCATCTTTGACCTATTGTCAGAAGATATCGGGGAGAAGGAACCATTCGCCATGGAACAACTGCTGGCGACTCTATTCCTAGAATGAAAAACTGCCTATAGGCAAGGTACATTGTTTTCTGCCCAAGATAGGATATGATTCACCTCTCTCTCTGGGCGGCACAACTTCTTGTGCCCCCTTGGTGATTGATATAGGCCACTGCTGTGGTATTGTCGGATTGGATCCTGACAGGACAGCTCCGAAAATTAAACGTCTAGGCCCCCAGGACCAAGTGCTCTGTAGAATGTTAATGGGCAAGGTAATTTCTGATCTGGACCGCTTCTCTTGGATAGTTATCTCTTTCAGGACTGCTCCCCAACCTAAAAAAAAAAAAAAGTTGGCGAATGTGGTTACCACTTCCCAGATAACTGTAGGAAGGATTTTTCCCTTTGCAGTGTTTTGGTTATTAACCATAAACTGAGGCTCCGCCGCACCTTTAGAGTCAGACACATTGGAAAATCTAGAGCCCTCTTGTTCCAAGCTGATAAAAAAACGTTTTGCAGCAGTCTCGAATGAAACTGAGCGTAAGGAACGCCCTTGAATGAAGCCACCATCTTTCCCTCATGAATGAATGAATGAATGAATGAATGATTTGTATAGCGCTGCAAATGCGAACTGAATCGCCTCAAGGCGCTTGTCTGCCCCTGTTTCCTGCTGTATTAGAAGAGGTGGGTCTTGAGTTTTTTCCTGAAGGCCTGATGGTTTTCTTCCAAGCGGATGTCGTTTGGTAGCGCATTCCATAGCCGAGGTCCCTGTACTGCGAATCTTCGTTCTCCCTTCGATTTGTAGCGGGCTTTGGGGATGAGAAGGAGATTTTGGTCTGTTGATCGAAGTCTGCGATTCGGTATGTATTTTCCTATTTTCTCACAAAGGTATTGTGGAGCATTTCCTTGTGTACATTTGTGGGTGAGGCAGAGGGTCTTGAATGTGATCCTATCTTTTACCTTGAGCCAATGAAGGGACCTTAGGGATGGGGAAATGGATTCCCAGGGTTTCTTTCCAGTGACTAGTCTTGCTGCTGTGTTTTGGACGACCTGTAGGCGTGCAATCTGGTAATCCGGCAATCCTATGTAGAGGGAGTTTGCGTAGTCGAGCCGCGAATTGATGATGGTTCCTACTACTACTGCTTTCTCCTTTTCTGGGATGAAGGGGATGAGTCTGCGAAGCATGCGGAGGAGATGGTGGGATCCGCTGATTACGGATCCTATTTGTGCATCCATGGTCATCTCTGAATCAAAGATGACTCCGAGGCTTTTGGCTTTGGTGCTTGGGAGGATGGTCTGTTCCAGGATGGTTGGTGGGATCCATGACGTCTTCGTTTTTTTACTTCGGTTAGCGTTGAGGAGCAGTAGTTCTGTTTTCGACCCATTAAGTTTGAGAGAGCTAGTGCAAGCTGAATAGAAGTATTCATCTTGCCTCAACCACTTTAATCAATTCCTTTATGGCGCTGATCTTTGCCTGGGGCAAGAATACAATTTTCTGGGTGTATCTATGAACAGACCCAAGTATTTTAATCTCCTTAATGGTTTTAAGGAAGATTTCTCTAGGTTGAGAATCTAACCTAGGTATTCCAGGTAGTTGAATGTGGTGACCATACTTTGGTCTAAGCGGGCTACCGACTGGTCTATCAAGAGCTGATCGTCTAGGTAAACTATAATCGTTATACCTTGGGCCCATAGTCTGGCTAAAGGAAGAGCCAAAACCTTTGTAAACACTCAAGGTGCAGTAGCTAGACCGAAAGCAGAGCTACAAACTGGAAATGAAGATTTTCTACCCTATAAAGTAAATATTTCTAGTGAGCAGGGAAATATGCACCCTTGACGTTGATCGATGTAAAAATTTCTCCTCCTTGTAAGATGGAGACAACTGATTGGATTAACTCCATGCGAAAAAGAGCGGATATTCAGAAACCGGTTCAGATTCCTGAGATCCAAAATGGATCCATTCATAAGGAGGCTTTAGTATCTTGTTTGTAGGTTTCTTTTGTCCCTGAGGATTACCTCTTGAACTTGACAGCGGAAGCCGTAGTCACTGCCTGGAGGCTGATGCCCCTGGCACTGGAGAAGGAGCTTGTTTAAATTAAATCCATTTACTCCTTTTCTAAAATGGCAAATTCGTTTTTTTTTTTATATATGACGCTTCGGCTGACCAATTTTTCAACCATAGTATTCTATACATATGTACCAGCCCAGCGAAAGGCGTGAGGCCTGAAGATAGAATCTCTCATAGCGTCTATTGCCAACATAAAGCTGCTAGGAGCTTGCCAGAACCTGGGCCTGCTTAACAGGGATAACTTTGAGCACCTGTTTAACCACTTGCCGACCGCCCCATGTAGATATACGTCGGCAGAATGGCACGTACAGGCAGAACCACGTACCTGTACGTGCCATTCTTCAGGCGGTTGGGGGGTCCGATCGGACCCCCCTCCGCCGGCGGGGACGGTCGGCATCGCTTCAGGAGCGATCCGGGACGAGGGGACGGCCAGTGGTTTCTGGCCACCCCCTCGCGATCGCTCCTGGCGAATGAAAAGCTTCCCCTTCCTGTCTATTGTATAGACAGGAATGCGGAAGTGATGTCACGCTCGGTGCGCCGGTCTATGTGACCGGAACGCCGAGCAGAGAAGATGTACAGGTTAGTGCACAAACAGTACACTGACACCAGTACACATAGGCACACAATCCACCCCCCTGTCACCCCCAGATCACCCCCCAGATCACCCCCTCCCCCCCCAGTCACAGTGTCACTAATTGCAGTGATCATTTATTTACTGATCACTGCATTTAGTGTCAGTGTGACTGTAATAACTGTCAGGGCAGTTAGTTTTAGGTCCTAGGTAGCCCCCTACCCCCCCCTAATAAAGGTTTAACCCCCTGATTGCCCCTAGTTAACCCCTTCACCCCCTTTTGCCAGTGTCACTAAGCGATCGTTTTTCTGATCGCTGCATTGTGTCGCTAGGTAACCATTTTTTTTTTATTTTAACCGCCATGTTTTATATAGGTTCATAAATAGTTTTATAGGTCAGGTACCCCCATATTACAACCTAAATAAAGGTTTTAACCCCCTGATTGCCCCTAGAGTTAACCCTTTCACCAGTAATCACCGTATAACTGTCACTGGTGACGCTGGTTAGCCAGTTAGTTATTTCGTTATTTAGGTTCCCCGTCAGGTTTTTATATAGCGTCAGGTACCCCCATATATTACCTAATAAAGGTTTAACCCCCTGATTGCCCCTAGTTAACCCTTTCACCCCCTTTTGCCAGTGTCACTAAGCGATCGTTTTTCTGATCGCTGCATTAGTGTCGCTAGGTAACCAGTTTTTTTTTAGGTTAACCGCCATGTTTATATAGGTTCATAAATAGGTTTATAGGTCAGGTACCCCCATATTACAACCTAAATAAAGGTTTTAACCCCCTGATTGCCCCTAGAGTTAACCCTTTCACCAGTGATCACCGTATAAAATGTCACTGGTGACGCTGGTTAGCCAGTTAGTTATTTCGTTATTTAGGTTCCCCGTCAGGTTTTTATATAGCGTCAGGTACCCCCATATATTACCTAATAAAGGTTTAACCCCCTGATTGCCCCTAGTTAACCCTTTCACCCCCTTTTGCCAGTGTCACTAAGCGATCGTTTTTCTGATCGCTGCATTAGTGTCGCTAGGTAACCAGTTTTTTTTTGTATTACTGTTACGGGTGACGCTGGTTAGTTAGCTTGTTTTTTATACTGTCAGGGCACCCGCCATTTATTACCCAATAACGGTTTAACCCCCTGATCGCCCGGCGGGTGATATCAATTAGGTTTTAGGGTCAAATAAGGTCTGCGTCGCCCCAGGTTAGTGCCAGTACCGCAAACACCCACGCGCAAAGCATACACCTCCCTTAGTGGCACAGTATCTGAACAGATCAATATCTGATCTGATCAGATCTATACTAGCGTCCCAGCAGTTTAGGGTTCCAAAAAAACGCATTGTTAGCGGGATCAGCCCAGATACCTGCTAGCACCTGCGTTTTCCCCCTCCGCCCAGCCCAGCCCAGCCCACCCAAGTGCAGTATCGATCGATTACTGTCACTTACAAAACACTAAGCACACATAACTGCAGTGTTCGCAGAGTCAGGCCTGATCCCTGCGATCGCTAACATTTTTTTTGTGGTAGCGTTTTGATTCAGTCGCTAACAGTCAGGAGCTTTTTTACCTGTGAATCTCAAAAAAATAAAAAAAACAAAAATAGTTGTCGTTTTATTGTTCTCTCTCTCTCTCTATTGTTGCTCTTTTTTTACTCCATTCTATTCTGCAATGTTTTATTATGTTTTATCATGTTTTATCATGCTTGCTTTTCAGGTATGTAATTTTGTTTACTGTGTTTTAGTGTTAAGCATTTTTTTGTTTTCAGGTGCGCCATTCAGTTGCAGCGCGGATTTATTTATCTTGACAGCAACAGCGTTTGCTCCCATGATACATAAAGCCGCGACTCCAACGCTGTAGGAGGTGATTTCACCACCACAGTTAAAAAAAAGAGCATATGTGCCGAAGCATGGGGGCAGCAGGGGGGACGGAGGAGCGATTGGCTCCTAATGCCACGTACATACGGTCGAAATTCCGACCGTGTGTACACGGCATAACTTTTGCGGGAGGATGCCCCCATGCATCGGCATATATAAATGGTGCATGTATGCCCATCATTAGAAGTGGGTGGATGAAGGGAGGTATTCTAATGGTGGGCATACCCACCAATCAATCTCTTTTTTTCGTTCAGCCAAGAGGCTGCATGAAAAAAAAAAAAAGATTACAATATATGTCCAGTATGTTGCTGGACTTTGAATGGTTATACCAGAATGATGCCTGCAGGTTTAGGTATCATCTTGGTATCATTCTTTTCAGCCAGTGATCGGCTTTCATGTAAAAGCAATTCTAGCGGGTAATTAGCCTCTAGACTGCTTTTACAAGCAGTAGGAGGGAATGTCCCCCCTCCCGGATATAAACCGCGCCATTGGGAAATTGGGAAAGCATTTTATCACACCAATCTTGGTGTGGTCAGATGCTTTGAGGGCAGAGGAAAGATCTAGGGTCTAATAGACCCCAATTTTTTCAAAAAAAGAGTACCTGTCACTGCCTATTGCTATCATAGGGGATATTTACATTCCCTGAGATAACAATAAAAATCATAACAAAGAAAAAAAATGGAAGGAACAGTTTAAAAATAGAATAAAAAAGCTAAATAAATAAAAAAAAAACTAAAAAAAAAAAAAAAAAAAGCACCCCTGCCCCCCCTTCTCTTGCGCAAAGGCGTACACAAGCGTTGGTCTGGCGTCATATGTAAACAGCAATTGCACCATGCATGTGAGGTATCACCGCGAAGGTCAGATCGAGGGCAGTAATTTTAGCAGTAGACCTCCTCCGTGAATCTAATGTGGTATCATGTAAAGGCTTTTAAAGGCTTTTAAAAATGTATGTAGTTTGTCGCCACTGCGTGTTTGTGCGCAATTTTAAAGCATGTCGTGTTTGGTATCCATGTACTCGGCCTAAGATCATATTTTTTATTTCATCAAAAATTTGAGCAATATAGTGTGTTTTAGTGCATTAAAATAAAAAAAAGTGTATTTTTTCCACAAAAAATGCGTTTGAAAAATCGCTGCGCAAATACTGTGTGGAAAAAAAAAATGCAACACCCACCATTTTAATCTGTAGGGCCTTTGCTTTAACAATATATATAGTGTTTGGGGGTTCAACGTAATTTTCTTGCAAAAAAAAAATATGTTTTCATGTAAACAAAAAGTGTCAGAAAGGGCTTTATCTTCAAGTGGTTAGAAGAGTGGGTGACGTGTGACATAGGCTTCTAAATGTTGTGCATAAAATGCCAGGACAGTTCAAACCCCCCCCAAATGACCCCATTTTGGAAAGTAGACACCCCAAGCTATTTGCTGAGAGCAATGTTGAGCCCATTAAATATTTTTTTTTTTTGTCCCAAGAGATTGAATAATGAAAAAAAAAAAAATATATATATTTTTTTTACAAAAAGTTGTCACTAAATGATATATTGCTCAAACATGTCATGGGCATATGTGGAAATACACCCCAAAATACATTCTGTTGCTTCTCCTGAGTACGGGGATACCACATGTGTGGGACTTTTTGGGAGCCTAGCTGCGTACGGAACCCCAAAAACCAAGCACCGCCTTCAGGCTTTCTAAGGGAGTAATTTTTTTATTTCACTTCTCACTGCCAATCACAGTTTCGGAGGCCATGGAATGCCCAGATGGCATAAAACCCCCCAAAATGACCCCATTTTGGAAAGTAGACACCCCAAGCTATTTGCTGAGAGGTATTGTGAGTATTTTGCAGATGTCGCTTTTTGTCACAAAGTTTTGAAAATTGAAAAAAGAAAAAAAAAAAATTTTTTTTTCTTTACTTTCTTCATTTTCAAAAACAAATGAGAGCTGTAAAATACTCACCATGCCTCTCAACAAATAGCTTGGGGTGTCTACTTTCCAAAATGGGGTCATTTGGGGGGGTTTTGTGCTATTTTGGCATTTTATGGCCTTCGAAACGGTGATAGGTAGTGAGGAGTGAAATCAAAAATTTGCACCCTTAGAAATCCTGAAGGCGGTGCTTGGGTTTCGGGGCCCCGTACGCGGCTAGGCTCCCAAAAAGTCCCACACATGTGGTATCCCCATACTCAGGAGAAGCAGCAAAATGTATTTTGGGGTGCAATTCCACATATAACTATGGCATGTGTGAGCAATATATCATTTAGTGACAACTTTTTGAAGAAAAAAAAAATTATTTTTTATTTTTGTCTTTATTCAATCACTTGGGACTAAAAAAAAAAATATTCAATGGGCTCAACATGCCTCTCAGCAAATAGCTTGGGGTGTCTACTTTCCAAAATGGGGTCATTTGGGGGGGTTTTGTACTTCTCTGCCATTTTAGCACCTCAAGAAATGAAATAGGCAGTCATAAATTAAAAGCGGTGTAAATTCCAGAAAATGTACTCTAGTTTGTAGACGCTATAACTTTTGCGCAAACCAATAAATATACGCTTATTGGCATTTTTTTTACTAAAGACATGTGGCTGAATACATTTTGGCCCAAATGTTTGACTAAAATTGAGTTTATTAGATTTTTCTTATAACAAAAAGTAGAAAATCTCTTTTTTTTTCAAAATTTTCGCTCTTTTTCCGTTTATATCGCAAAAA
Source organism: Lithobates sylvaticus (assembly GCA_028564925.1). NCBI lineage: Eukaryota > Metazoa > Chordata > Amphibia > Anura > Ranidae > Lithobates > Lithobates sylvaticus. Next base: position 160,626,434 of record CM053033.1, read on the forward strand.
ATAAAAATCACAGAGGCAATCAAATACCATCAAAAGAAAGCTCTATTTGTGGGAAGAAAAGGACGCAAATTTCGTTTCGTTACAAAATTGCATGACCGCACAATTACCAGTTAAAGTAGTGCAGTGCGAAATTGAAAAAAGACCTCTGGTCCTTAAGCTGACAATTGGTCCGGGGCTGAAGTGGTTAAAACTGGTCTCTCAAGGATTGACATATACCAATTACTGTCAGCACAGGCTGAGACACTCAACCTGTCAGGAAAACAATATATGTTTTTTTTTTTTTTTAATAGGAATTCCAACTCTTTATCCATCGGATCCCTAAGTATTTGAGCATTGTCTGCTGGACAAGCCAAACTTTTATTCAGAAGATATAGCAGCGTAAATTTTTTTCTCCACAGGATAAAGTGTGAAAAAATGCTTATCTGGGTGTTCCCACTCAGAATACATGAACTTTCCCAACAATGAATGGACAGGAAAGGCGTGCACAGCTTTGAGGAGGCTTTAGCGAACCCAAAACAAGAAGTGGACACTCAGTTAAGGGTAGCATAAAATGTGGAGCGGACCAATTCAGTAAGAAATAGCACCCACAATGTGAAGCTGATCTTCCGCACATGACCCCTCAGAAGAGGAGACATCAGCTTGTTCACGGTCCTCTGAGAGAAAACATCTTCTTCCCCCCCAGAGCCTCAGTTTGAGGGTCCTAGGGTAATGGAATGAAATCTGTCGCATTTTATCCCAATCTGGGATGCGATTAAATTCGCTAACCTTTTTCCAATCCTATCATGGCTGAGAAAAAACCTTTTTAGAAATATAGGCAGGAGCTGCAGTGTTGTAAACAGTTACTAACATTCCATGGCCCCTGAATGCTCACTCTGACCAGCCACGCCCTCTTAGGGGAGGATGCCATTGCAGAGATATGTTTTAGGCTTTCAGAGCTTGAGGGAGATTCCTTTAGCCCTCTTTTGGGGTGTTTCTAGCCCCCCTTCCGACCATAGCCCGATGCACAAAAGCAGAGGTACTACTAGAAGGATCGCATCCCTTTCCCGCCGCAGGGTTTTCTGTGGTAAAACCAACAAACCCGATCTTCACCCTTCACAGTGGGTTCCGTTAACAAACCTTCAGGAACCGGGTACCCTCGGGGAGAACCACACTCCTGGACCTGTAATAGCACCCCGCCAGTAAAACTTTATGGCTTAAAATACCAAGGCACTGGATCCCGGGGTCCAGCTCTCTAAAAAGAGAAGCGTTACAGGCAAAACCTTGTTTCTTCCGCCACGAGGCCCGGGTACCATTCAATTCGGCCTAAAAGACACTTTGAATGGATCCGGCTGCATAGCTAGCCCCAGCAAGGATTGCTCCAGTGGAGCTCAGCACAGCACATCTTCACTAGTGACCAACACCTTAGACACTGGCAAAAAAACGTAGGTACTCCCGGTATGCGAGGGGTTATATATAGTGTCCAGCACCTGAAGGTGTCCTATAACCCACATAGTAACTACTATGTATCTGTGTCCTGTGGTGTACGATTAAAGAAAGCAACAATTGTTATACTCACAAATGCATAGCACAAGTATGCATGTCATAACAATTGAAGGAAATCGCCTTCAGGTATTATGGGAAGACCAGACAGCGTCCATAATGGCTGACACGTTTCAAGGGAGAACTCTCTTCATCAGAGCCCTCTGGGTGCTGATGTAGAGGGTTCTCCCATGAAATGCGTCAGCCATTACAGACGATGTCTGGTCTTCCCATAATACCGGATCCCACATCTCTCCATAAAGAGGACCGGTCATGCCCTATTCCTATTACAAGGGATGTTTACATTCTTTGTAATAGGAATAAAAGTGATCAAAAAAAAAAATTATTAAGGGAAAGTGTAAACAAAATAATAAACTGTAATGTGTTTGAAGAAGTGAACGCATACATACGTCATGCCCACATATGTAAAAGGCGTTTAATCCACACATGTGAAGTATCGCTTAAGCGTACCACTTGAGTGCATGAGAGCATTTCTTGGATTACGCTGTTAAAGTGGAACAAAACTCTAAAACTAATAAAAACTGTGAGCAGGCAGGCTCTTTATTGCAGAAGAGACATTACAAAAAAATAAACCTATCTGCCTGCTCACAGTCTTCTGTAGGATGTACATTAAGCTGCACTGAGTCCCTCAGTTTACATTCCGGCACAGTGCCTTCAGTATGACTGAACTTCTGCACATGTGCGGAAGAGATATCATCTTGCACGGGCAAATCAAGACAGCTGAAAACCTACAAACGAAAGAAGCTGGGGGAAAAAGATGGACCTTACAGGCGTTGGGGCCATTAAAGCAGAGGTAAGTGTTATGGACTGTTTCCTCTGAGGACTGGAAGTTCAGGACTGGAACTAAGGTGCACCTGGGAATGGGTGGGTGCTAATGAGGTCAGCTGGTCAACTCCTTCCTGTGTCATGACCTAAAGTCTGATCAGAAAGAAAGACTTTACAAATGGAAACATGTAGAAACATGGATTAGGACAAAAAAAGTAAGAGACTGTAGATTTAATAGAAAGCTTTGATAGTTTTGCAAAAAAAGTACATGAATACTATATTGGTGCATAGGGGAGCTGGAATTTAGAAAAAGAAGTGTACAAAGGTGAACTTACCCTTTAAGCTAAAAGGTTATACTAAATATATATTTATAAGAGCATAGAAATGACTTACTCTTGGAAGTAATATAAAATGGACTTTAGGGCTGTTACTGATTAAAATTTTCGTGTTCGATTAATCGATTATTTTTTTAATCGTTTAATCGACTAATTTCGATTAATTATAACGCACATACAGATCCAACTACTCTTAGCTGATCTCCTTGCATTGCAACTCTGCATTAGTCAGTGGTAAATGTGGTATACACTATATACAATCACCTGACACTAGTTAGTTACCACAATCCATGACTTAACTTGACAGTTCACACAAATACATTTTAAATTCAAACTGTAGCACTGCTGGAAGTATTTTTTTTTCCACAGTAGCGTGACAATCCCTCCACCTCCGGTCTAACTAATCACTCTCACCTTATGGCATGGACCCCTGTGCAAACAGGTGGTCATGCAAGCGGGTATCAAAAGCGTTAACACGGACCATAAACTTCTCTCACATCTCCTTAGATCTCAGCAAGGACGCCAGGTCATGGGTAGAAAGAAAAGCTCTAAGTGCTCACCGCTTAAGTATAAGATTACATTTTTGTGTTCAAACACATACTACTCACATAAAGATGATAAAAACACAGCATGTAAAGCCGACAATCGTGTTAGTTCCGTAGGGCAGCAGCAGGTGGCATCATGTGTAGCTCCTCCCCCGTATGCATTATGTTCAATCAGAACTTCAACGTCACCGGACTCCTCCCCCCTTCCCTTTCGTTAGCAGATGGAGGCACTTGGGGAAGGGGGGAGGAGTCCAGTGACATCAATATCTGTGGCGTCACCAGATCTCCAACGGAACTCCCTGAAGACCCGGAAGCCGGCGGAGAGGTGAGTACCAATCAAAAAAATTTACGATTAATCAAGGAATTAATCTTTAAATTTCCACAGCCCTAATGTATAAATATAAAACATAAATAAATAAAATACTGGCAAAAAATACAGCTTTCTTTCAGATTTCATGAGCCCTTGCCCTTTTTTCAGAGCAGCCACTGTGCCAGAATGCCACCAAATTCTGAAATGATTAACTAGGTAATATTTTCCTAAAAGATTTTGTATGCACAACATTCCTACCTAAGCTGTACTAAACTAATTAGCATCCATTCTTTTGGTATATTTATCTCTGTGAATCTATGCAAAACAGGGCATAAATCATGTTCTATTAACATTTGACAGACTGTAAGCAAGGAAAGCGGTGATTATCAGAGTTGTGTTAATAAGACTCAGGCTATGCTTATATAAGGAGATTCTACAACTGCGCTTTATAGCCCTTAAATTTTAGAACAGGAAAGTCTTGGTATACCAAAACCAGCTTCTGCCATTCTGGAAATGAAAGAGGGAAGGGGCGCTATAGAAGCGGTAAATATACCGCTCCTACAGCGCACCAAAGATGTGGCTTGCAGGACATTTTTCAGCGTCCTGCAAGCGCACCGCTTGCAACAGCTGTTTCAGGTCGGTTTGCAGGCGCTATTTTTAGCGCAATAGCGCCTGCAAACCACCCCAGTGTGAAAGGGGCCTAAAGCAGCTTTAAACCCAAAAACAAAAATGTAATATACTGTAGTTTACCAATCTGCATTGGTTTTCTTTTATTTTTTTTCCTTAACCCTTTCACTGCCAGGTCCTGCAGGTAATCAAGTCCGTACGGACCTCATTTCTCCCTCTCCTTCAAGCTTATGGTCACTTCAATGACCATAAGCTTATATCAGAATTGTTCAGCAGACTCTGCTAAACAATCCTCTAACTCTGATCAGCAGATAGAAACCCGCTGATCAGAGTTATTAACCTCTAATGTGCTCACCCCCCCCCCCCCACTCTCCTCTCCTATTCCCTTCAGCTAACCCGATCCTTGCAGCTACCATCATTAACTGGCATCCCTCCTCTTCCACCGGCTTCATGTGCTGCTTGGGGGGGAATCCAGATGTGTCCCCCCCATCACTCAGATCTCCCCCATAATGCCCCCGCAACCCCTGATCCATCTCTGGTCCAAGCAGCATACCTCTTCCCTCCTGCCGCTTCTCCCTGCACTGATCTATGGCGATCTGTCAGGCTGGGGAGCGTGGCGGGGGGGGGGATAGCGGTGTAGGTGGGGAGTGAAGTTGGGGCTTGGGGGCGGCTTGGTATACATATGTTTACCAAGCCCCCCATGTAGTACAGTGGATATAATCAGCAATTGCGCCTATATCCACTGACAGCTGATACATAGTAGACCATGTTACTATGTATCAGACTGTCATTTTAAGAATGAATGAGAAATCTCTATACAGATTCCTCATTCATTCAAGTAAAGTGCTGCAGAGAAAAGGGACTATCTTCAGTCCCTTTCTCTGTGTCAAAAAAAGGAGATATGGGGGTCTGTTTAGACCTCTGATATCTCTACAAAGACTCCCCCCAATGAATAAATAAATACTTTTAAAAAATGAACGCCCATGGATAGTTGTGAAAAAATAAAAACACAAATATAGTAAGACCCCCAGGTCCGCCCACACTCACCCCTCCACGGCTTCCTCACCTTCTCTTCCCGGATAACCCGATCCGACCTGATTGGCAAGGAGGAGAAACCAGAAGACAATAGCAAATATTAATTTGCTATTGTCACAAGTGGGTGGGTTTGGGGCACAAAAAACGGAGTAGGTAACTGTGGCTGCAGTTTAATAATGCAGGGTAAGCCTGTGAGGGCCTAGACCAGCCTGTATCAACCTATTTAACATAGAGGAATCCTTGAAACAAACTTCTGGACTTAGGGAACCCCTGCTAATAATAACTTTATTTACAGTTCATAGTACATTAGCATAACACGGAGAAGAATCCCCCTTACAGATAGCTAAAAGGATCACTGAGCTGCTGTGCCTCCTAAAAATGCAAGGTCCCTGTACCTTTTCTGAAAGTGTGGCCACCACAGAAACCACAAGTGCAATGCGGTTTCAGGTGCGTAGGGGTATTATTTGGATTATTGACACCCCCACACATCTCCTAAACCGCAGCGCATTTTTGTCTGTGGGTGGTTGCAGATGTGGCCCCAAAGCGGCAACCACCCACACAAGTGTGAACCTAGCCTAAGGTGTCATTATGTCCTTTTGTACACATACATTTACACCTATTTAAAGTCCAGAAGTCTCATCGTTGATTGACCAAGGTGCACACAACCCCCAGAGAACCTCACATGAGTACACAAGGATAATGTGGACCAAAAACAGCCAATCCAGCCTGGTTCTTTGTTGTTAAAGCATAGCCATGAGACTGGAAAGCATAAGAGACTCTTTGGGCACCTCTCCAAAAGACCAAGTGAAATAAAAAGTCAGGACACCTCTGTTCTAAGCTGGGGCAATCGTAAGGTAGGAGAGTCCTGGTGTCTATGAAAAGGACAGGGCATACCAGATATACTAAAAATACATCCACACAGGTTGCACTGGATGGACTGATGTCTTTATTCAACAGTACAAATTCTGTAACTACAGAACGGCAGAGCCGGGTGAAAAGAGCGAGCATAGTAGGGCAATCTTGATGAGTGCCTGTCGGAGCTCCCTCAGTTCTATTATCGCCGCAACACCAGAAGATTATGGCGGCAAACATAGGGAGGGGGTCTGAAGATGACGATCCCAAGACATCCAGAAGCCAGCAGCACTAAGGACACTATAATAATAGTTTATTTTACATTTTTTTTGCTTAAACTTTAATTGGTAAATACTTTTTTATGCTTTCAGCGTTTCTTCGGCAACGCCTGCATAAAGAAAACCCAGATATTTTGTAGTCAGTTGCCTACAGAGCCACAACTAGCTACAATGTATCAGCATTTATTTACATTTTAACAAGCACCGGAACGGATTCTACAAGCAGCTGTGATACATAAACCAATACTTCAAACTGACAGCAGATCCCAACAGCTACACGCATGGGCTCAGCAGGAACAGCCTCTAAGTGGGCATACCAAGTACACCAGTAATCTACTGGTAAAGAACAAAAACATTTATTAGAGTGAATTATTCATTCCACATTAACAGTCCAGTTCCTACCTGTGTTTGATCTTCTTCTTATGCCAAAATCCCAGCTAGACGTAATATCAACGGACTGAGAATAAATGTAGCCTTGAGTTTCTCCATTTCCTTGTGGCTGCGAGAGGTTCTCCCCAGAGACAGATGATGGGTACAGTTTTTCTATGTCTACATCATGGTCAATAAGCACCATCTCACACATGCCAGTGTCATCGCTGGTCACATGGGACTGCCGGATATGTGCCAAGATAATCAAGGGATTGTCCAGAAAAGCCATTCTCTTCTGTGCTACATGGGTTTATCACCAGAAAATCCACCTCTTCATAGAGAACCGTTTCCTGCCAAACAAACAGATGAGAGAAAATTAACTATTACATCATTTATTTATTTTTTGCAAAGAACAATTACAATCAGGCAATTTAGCTCTTGCAGAAAAAAAATTCAAACATTATATAGATATCTTCATCAACAAACATAATTTTTTATTCATTAATATCTTTACTGAGAGAGCAATTTTTATTTTTAACAAACAAAAATAATGAATCCCTCTCTGCAATGATCAGTGCTGACTGTCCAGGAATCGGGTGAAGCATCGGAGCATTTGTACTCGGTACAAGTACTCGGGCAAATGCTCGGTATCGGTACCCTAATTAAAATTGCACCCCAAGTCGCCAAAAGTAGTACAGAAACTACTTTTGGGAATTGGTGCAGCGCTGCAAAGTCAGCGTCGCACCGATACGGACGGTGCCGTTGCCGACAAAGCTGCCAATTTGGCATGCGATTTGACATACCAAATCGCATCAATGTGAACCTGGGCTTAGACCTACGCTCAAGTGACTGTGTCCTAAACGGTCAGGTCTTGCACCTATGTAAGGCCTCATTTTGTACCAGTTCACCCTAAAACGCCTAACCGATCCACCTTAAAGTGATATTAAAGTCTTGTTTTTTTTTTGTTTAACATGTTATACTTACCTGCTTTGGGCAGTGGTTTTGCACAGAGCAGGCCGGATCCTTCTCTTCTCGGGTCCCTCACCGGTGCTCCTGGCCCCTCCCTCCTGCCTCCACAGCTAGCAGCTTGCTATGGGGGCACCCGAGCCAAGCTCTGTGTGTCCATTACATTCAGACCCTCTCTCCTCACTGGCTCACTGACTTTGATGGACAGCAACGAGAGCCAATGGTGCTCGCTGTTGTCTCAGCCAATGAAGAGGGAGAGTCCTTGACAGCCGAGACTCTCGTGCAACATCACTGGATCGAGGTGGGGCTCAGGTAGGTATTAGGGGGGTTGCTGCAAACAGAAGGTTTCTTAGATAAAAAATCATCTGCCTGTAGGCTGCAAAGGTAGAGGATGGGGGTGGATACATTCTGCATCACTTAGCAAAAATGATCTCGATGCTGCCCGTTGCCAGACCATTCACCTGAATGGGGTCAAACCGCTGGCATGGTGGTGTGGGTTTTTAGTTATTAAAACAGGGGGCGAGGAGGCGACATATCACCTGTCGAACACTGTCTGGGTAGCGATCCACCTTGGATTGCTCTTCATAGGAGTGCCGTACGTGTAAACGAGCCCTAAAGGCCCGTATACACAATCCGAATATCGTACGACCCTTTGCGCTTAATAGTCTCAAGTAGAAATTGAATAGGTAAATAAAGTCACGAAAATTTTCGTACGACAGAAAAAAATAAATCTGAAGTGATGTCATGTGTTGTAATGTATTTTGCGACGACAACTATACTGACTAAAACAAAAATCGTACGATCTGGTATCGTACGAGAAAAATTTTCATGCTTGTCCGATCGAATAATATCGGATGAACTGTCGTGATCAGCTCTCGAAAGTAGTGTACACACGATCTGAAAATCGTACGATTCTTGCTCAGACGTCAGTTTTCGTACGATATTTGGATCATGTGTACGGGCCATAAGGCTTATAATCAAAGGGAAAGTAGGCATGTTTCTGACAGTCTAAAAGGCGCTGTGCATTTATGTACATTGCAGTTACAGTAATAGCCCCGCATTTTTTCCCCTTTTTCATCTCATATTGCAGCACACTGCGTTAGGTAGCCCATTCAAAATTAATGGGTCACAATGAACCTCAACGCATGAAAAAACAGGTCTTGCTGAATGTTTCTGAAGCACATTGCAACGTACATCGTTACAGCACAGATGCCTTCTGGCTCTGCACTAAGGTGCCATAAAATATGTAATTGGTGCTTTACTGCGTGTTGTGGTGACCCACCCATTTATCGCAATGTAGTGGATGTGAATGGGCCCTAAGAGTAGCTGGCCCCACAGAAAATCATTTTCTAATCTTTACAAGGTAAGCTTTTCACAATTCACATAGAACTGCAGAAGCTGTGAACAGGCTGTACATGGACAATATACAGATCTTTTAAAGGGTTAGTTGACCTTCTTAGAAAATAATGAAAAAGTGAACGCCCTACACTCCTAGCACCCCGCCTCCCCCAGGTCCCCGCTGCACCCACCTCCATGGGTGGTACAGTTTCACCATCCACACATCCTGATGCAACAGTCCTGGGGTTTAAAAACAGTGCTGTGGGGTCATCCACCCACCTCTCCACATCAGCCAATCAAAGAATACTTTTTATTCATTCAGAAAACATTGGCTTCCTGTGAAAGACCGAGCAGTGTAAAGCCCGACTCGATTTTGTTTCGGGAGCGGGATGGGAAGGTTTGCGGTCCACTGCTAGAACGCGGCTCTGTATACTAAAGATGCACCGAGATTTCAGCCTCCAAAACATTTCGGGCGATAACAGTGTTATCTGCATGTGCTTGATAAGAGAAAAAAGGTGCAGATAATGGCACCAAAAACGATTTTTCAGCGAATTTGCAACGATTTTGCCGCAATTTTAACACGATTTTAATGTGCTTATGGGGTGTTTTTCATAGGTCATGTGACTCAAACCGCATCAAAAAAGTAACACGGGTGTGTTAATGATGAGTTCTTGCTGCCTTTTCAATGCATTTCAGACAGGGAGGTGCGTTTTTATTTAACTGACCAAAAATACAGCAAGCAGGATTTTTAACACCGCAATGAAAGCCTGATGGACCATACATGTGTAAAGACATACATTGAATTTGAAGGGATACATTTTTCTTGAGTTTTTCTTGCGCTAAAAGGTGCCAATAATGGCCGACGATAAATGAATATAAAAGAGGTGTTCCCCTAAAAAAAAAAAATTTAAAAGTCAGCAGCTACAAATACTGCAGCTGCTGACTTTTAATAATCGGACACTTACCTGTTCCAGGGTCCAGCGATGCGGGGGGTCGAAGCTCCGCTCGCCCCCCCCCGATCCGCTCGGCAGTGCCGGCATTGCAACTGTGGGCACCCGGCTGTGGCTTCACAGCCGAGCACCCACTGCGCATGCTCGTGCGGCGCCACGTGCCGTGATTGGCCGCATAGTCATCTGGGACCTGTCACGTGTCCCAGGTGACAGCCCTTCCTGCACCGATGGGAAGTGATGTCACCAGCCCAGGCACCGAAGGAGGCAGACTATGAGGGACCCCCCTAGCAACAGGCATTTAGAGGTGGGTAAAAAAAAATATATTTTTTTTTCATTTTATTTTTAGGAATTTTTTTTAGGGGGAAACACCACTTTAATTTAACCACTTCCCGCACACCGGCCATCATATGACGTCCTTGTTTTTGAGCGGGTATATCTGAATGATGGGTGCCGCTACAGGCATCATTCAGATATAGTTTTTTCAGCCAGCGATTCCCTACACCATAAGAATGATCATATTAGCGGCTGTTCCGCTGCTTGATCGTTCTTACAGGCAGCGAGAGGGGACGTCCCCCCTCCCTCCCGCCGCCCTCTGGTGCTTTTACCGACTCATCGCTTCCATCGGTGAGTCGGAGACAAAATCCGACGGCCCCAGATGTTTACCATACCATTTCTGGCGGACCAGATGGTCGCCAGATTCTCTATGATTGTTCGGAGTAAGTAAAATTAATAATAAAAATTTAAAGCGCCCCTGTCCCCACACAGAGAAGCGAACGCATACGCAAGTCCTGCCCACATATGAAAATCACATGTGCAGGGACCGCCTTGTCATCCGCCAGCTCAGCGGGGATCAGCGGGGCAATCCCCGCTGAGCAGCGGATGTTCACGGGGCGGATCATTACAGATCCGCCCCGTGTGAAAGGACCCTAAGAGAGAATCAATTCAGTTCCTCTAATCTTTCCTCGTAGCTGAGCTCCTTCTGGTATCAGAACATTTGCACGAGAACTGTATTGGTGCAACCCTAGTTTTATAAGTACAAAAAAAAAAAAACGTTGATCCTGCCAGTAATCGAATGAACTAAAAGCAAGGAATACATGAAGTAAGTTCACAGTTTCATTGTTCCCAATTCTGTGGACTTCAGAACACCAGCCTTAGGGTGACAATCCTGGTCCTACATAGGAGGACAGTGATAGGGTGTTGTCAACCTTCGACAGGAAGTGTGTTACTGGCAGGATCACGAGTTAAAAAAAAAGGGAAAAAAGCCTGAAATAGAAAACAACTGCAGTCACCACCTCTAAATAGTAGTAAACTGCAAAATATTTCATTTTTGTTCTTGGGTTTAGATTAGAGATGCACCGAAAATTTTGGCCGAAATGGTGTTATCGGCATTCGACCATGGTGCCGATAATAGCACCAAAAATGCACCGCAATTTTGCCGCAAATTCGCAGTGATTTAACGGCAAAATTCGTTGCGATTTTGGGCCGATTTCCCATGCTGTGCTTATGGAGTTTTTCATAGGTCACGTGGCTCATAAACCGCATCAAAAACACAACACAGGTGCGTTAATGATGCCTTCTTGCTGCATTTTCAATGCATTTGAACTGGGAGGTGTGTTTGTTTTTGTGCGTTTTTTTTTTTTTTTAACTGACCAAAAATGCAGCAAGCAGGATTTTTAACATCACAAAGGAAGCCCAACGGACCAGTGTGAAGACATACATAGAATTTAAAGGGGTACATTTTTCTTGCTCTGTTAAATAATGGCCAACAATCAATTCATATTCATTTAAATTGGTGACATTAATTACCGTATATACTCGAGTATAAGCCGAGTTTTTCAGCACATTTTTTTTGTGCTGAAAGTGCCCCCCTCGGCTTATACTCGAGTCAAGCACTTTTCTGCAGCAAAAAAAAAAAATTTCCGACCCGACTTTGGGGCCCCGTATCTCGGGGCCACTTGGGTCTAGGAGTCCCATATTTGGTGTGCCAACCCAGTGGACCTAGCACTATAAGATATCCAAATATGGGGTTCCTAGCCCTAAGTGGCCCCGAGATACGGGGCCCCAAAGTCGGTTCGGAAAATGTCATTCTCTGCTGCAGAAAAGTGCTTGACATTTTCTGACCCGAATTTGGGGCCCCATATCTCGGGGACACTTGGAGCTAGGAACCCCAAATTTGGCATTCAAACCCAGTTGAACTAGCACTACAACATATCCAAAGATGGGGTTCCTAGCACTAAGTGGCCCGGAGATACAGGGCCCCAAAGTCGGTTCAGAAAATGTCATTCTCTGCTGCAGAAAAGTGCTTGAGATTTTCTGACCCGAATTTGGGGCCCCATATCTCGGGGACACTTGGTGCTAGGAACCCCAAATGTTGTATTCCAACCCAGTGGAATTAGCACTACAATATATCTAAAGATGGGGTTCCTAGCACTAAGTGACCCTGAGATACAGGGCCCCAAATCGGTCAACTGTGTCCATCTGCATGGGCACAGTGAGGCTGCAAATGGGCATCATTGACCCTCTTTTCCACTTACAGTAGCTGCGCATTTCTCACCCTAGGCTTATACTCGAGTCAATAAGTTTTCCCAGTTGTTTGTGGTAAAATTAGGTGCCTCGGCTTATATTCGGGTCGGCCTATACTCGAGTATATACGGTAAAAAGTCAAATAGAATACAAATTCTATATAAAAATATAAATAATTTTTTAAAAACTGTAATTTTCGGTTTCGGTTGCATCCTGCATTTTCGGTTTTGCCACCAAAATTTCCATTTGGTGCACCTCTCACTTTCAGCTTTAAATTGAAAATTACACAAAACACTGGCTTTAATTAAAATTATGAAAGGGGACCCAATTTAACAGCCTTAACTATAACAATAAAAAAGAGAAATATATATTTAATCAATCATCCTAAACCCAGTAAACAGGAAGATTACATAACTCATTCATGATCCAGTCCACATTGTGTCTCCTTTCCCATGGCTCAAGTTAGAACGCAAGTATGATAGACACACAAATCCTAAATTAAAGTAGACAAACGCGCCCAGCTTGCATGCCGCCTTCTATCAATACGGCAAAATGCTAATTTCCTAATTAACAACCTAATTAGGTAATTATGGTGTTGCAGAAGGATGCCGCAATGAAATATGACAACATGGTCACCTCTTTATATGGCACCTGTGGGGCTTTTTCAGCTGTTACCCGCAAAGCCTGCAGTATCAATCGGAGAGCAGATGTCAAAAAGACCTTGGCATTTCCCAGCCTGGTGGATGACTGAGTGCTTCAGACAGCAATTGTTTAACTCCTTCAGAGCAAAGCAGACGTACAGATTTGCTGCGCTTTCCAAAAGGATGACTACACTTTCTGCTGTATTTAAGTTTTTAAATAAAGATTTATTTGTATATTAGAATTAGATGTTCCATAATGTGATAAAGAAAAAATAAGTACTCAACCGAGAAAGCAGAAAATATCAACTTCCCAATAGACAAGAGTGTGAAAAAAATGGGAATTTATAGTGTGAGGTTTTTTTTTTTCTTACATGTTATATGATATGGGCAGGTATTAAAGTTTGCTAATAGCGTATGAATTTTGGGGTTGCCTGGTCAGAAAAAAACAGCCAACTGTGGGACTTTAAAGGTGTCAGTAAATAAATACATATATGAATATAGTGTTTTTAATTATAAAAATATTTTATTAACCACATGCCGACCGGGCCATAGCCGAAAGACGGCTACAGCGCGGTCAGCTTGGGTGGACATTCGTGGACGTCCTCCCAGAACCTTGCTGCAGTGCGCCCCCTGGGGCACGCACTCGGGAACATCCGGGACCGCCGGTGTTCTGTCAAAAAATGTCCACCTATCGAATAGTGTCCGCCCCGTACTGCGCAGGCGCATCGCTTGCGCAGTACGGAGCACAAGAAGATTTGGAAAATCTCTGAAGATAAACGGCGCCTGTGCCGTGAGTGCAAGCCCCACCATCCAAGTGGACATAGGGCTGCACAAAGTTAGAGGGCCCGTTGTGGACTCGCTTCACTCGCCGCACTTCGGGCACGGCCTCGCTGCGCTCGGCTCTATTTTATTCTAACTCTATGTCCACTTGGATGGTGGGGCTTGAACTTGGACTGCTCGGCATCCGTGCTGCGCATGCGCAGTACACAGCGGAAGTAGCCGATGGGGGACACTATCCGACAGGACACCGGGTCCAGAGGACCCAGCGCATCACGGATCACGGTAAACGGCCGCTGACAGCGGCCGTTTACCACGTGCTAGCTCCGTCAAATGACCGAGCGATCACATGTAAACAAACTGGCATTACGTCATGACGTCGGTTCCTCCCTCCCCTCTCTGTACCGATCGGTACAGTGAGAGGAGAGATGCGGAGAGGGGGAGAGATGGCAGCAGCACTGTGGGCTAGATGTGTAGTGCCCACAGCGCTGCTCAGTGACAGCTACTCTACCAACACTGTGCAATACTCTGCCAATACTGTGCAATACTCTGCAATCATTTTAATTTTTTTTTACCGAATTTTCTGTATTTTTTGATTTATAGCGCAAAAAAAAAAAAAAACCAGCGGTGATTAAATGAGACTGAGGGGTATGTAATTTCACTCTCTCAAAAGTGAGACATCAGAGGTCTGGTTAGACCCCTGATATTTCACCAAAGGCCCCCCCAAAAGGGCTGCTAAAAAATAATAATTTACCACTTGCTTACTGGGCACTTAAACCCCCCTCCTGTCCAGACCAATTTTCAGCTTTTAACCACTTGCCTACCAGGCACGAACACCTCCTTCCTGACCAAGCCATTTTTCAGCTTTCAGCGCTGACAATTGCGCGGTCATGCAACGCTGTACCCAAATAAAATTTTTATCATTTTTTTCCCCACAGATAGAGCTTTATTTTAGTGGTATTTGCGTATTTATCGGCGTATAACACGCACAGGCGTATAACACGCACATTCATTTGAAGAGGGAAGTTTCAGGAAAAAAAATTAAATTTGAAATAAGGAACTTTGAAGCAATATAAGGGTCAGTGCCCATCTGCAGCCTCACCATTGCCATCAATGCAGCCTGATCAATGCCCATCTGCAGCCTCACAAGTGCCATCAATGCAGCCTCATCAGTTCACATCAATGCAGCCTCTATTTGCCATCAATGCAGCAGCCTCACCATTGCCATCAATGCAGCCTCCCTCCCTGTCCCCTACAAGGCATTTAAAATTGAAGTATTGGTGTATAACACGCACATGCTATTTGCACCGGATTTTCATGGTGAAAAAGTGAGTGTTATACGCCAATAAATACAGTACCTCTGTTTTTTTTATTTATTGCGCTATAAACAAAAGAAGAGGGACAAGTTTGAAAAAACATAATATTTTTAACTTTTTATTATAATAAATATCCAATTTTTTTATTTTTTTTAAACACATTTTTTCCTCAGTTTAGGCCAATACGTATTCCTCTACATAATTTTGGTAAAAAAAATTGCAATAAGCGTATATTGATTGGTTTACGCAAAAGTTATAGCGTCTACAAAATAGGGGATAGATTTATGACATTTTTATTATTATTATTTTTTTACTAGTAATGGCGGCGATCTGCGATTTTTACCGTGACTGCGACATTGCGGCGGACATATCGGACACTTTTGACACATTTTTGGGACCATTCACATTTATACAGCAATCCGTGCTATAAAAATGCATTGATTACTGTATAAATGTGACTGGCAGGGAAGGGGTTAACACTAGGGGGCGCTGCAGGGGTTAATATGTTCCCTATTTTAGTGATTCTAACTGTGGGGGGAGGGGACTGACTGGGGGAGGGGACCGATCGGTGTCCCTATGTACAAGGGACACACCATCGGTCTCCTCTCCAGTGACAGGACGTGGATCTGTGTGTTTACATACACAGATCCACGTCCTGCTCAGTTACTGGGCAATCGCAAGTGCCCGGCGGACATCGCGGCCGCCGGGCACGCGCATCGGGTCCCCCCCTCCCGCGGCGCGTGCCCCCTAGTGGCCAAAATGGTAGCGCCGTCATATGACGGCAGCCCGCCACAAGAGCTGCACCGATCCGCCGTCTTTTGACAGTGGGCGGTCAGCAAGAAGTTAACGCTGTCGCACTTTGAATGACAATTGCGCGGTCATGCTACACTGTACCCAAATTAAATTATTATAATTTTTTCCCATAAATAGAGCTTTCTTTTGGTGGTATTTGATCACCTCTTCAGTTTTAATTTTTTGTTAAAAAAAATTAAAAAGACTGAATTAAAAAAAAATATATATATTTTTTTATATTTTGTTATAAAATTTTGCAAACAGGTAATTTTTCTCCTTCATTGATGTACACTGATGAGGCTGCACTGATGGGCACCGATAGGGCAGTACTGGTGTGCACTGAGAGGTGTCACTGATGGGTGGCACTGAAGGGCATTGATAGGTGGCATGAGTGGGCATTGAGAAGTGGCACTAATAGGTGGCACTGATAGCTGGCACTGATAGGTACTGATCAGTTACACTGAAAGGCAGCACTGCTAGGTGGCACTGATTGGCACCACTGGTGGGCATTGATAGGTGGCACTTGTTGGCACTGGCAGGTGGCAATGGCAGGGGGTACTAATTGGATGTGCCTCCTTCCTCTTCGGGAACGATGTCCCTTTAACATAAGCTGGTGATCAGCTTTTTTTTCTCCTCTTGTTGTCAGCATAAGGAGAAAAGAAAAGAGATTACCAAGCTTTTGTTTTGATCATGTAATCAGCTGTCATTGGCTGACAGCTGATCACGTCTGGATCGGCCCCTTACTCAGATCGGTGATCACCCGAGTCTCGGTGATCACAGTGCATGCCACGCGCGCCCAGCAGGGGGCACGCAAAGGGGAGCGCACAAAGGGGAGGACGTCCTATGACGGCCTCCCGGAAATTCAGGTCCGCGCCGTAGCCGTCATTCGGCTATAGCGCGGACGTCAAGTGGTTAAATAAAAACAATTGTAAAAAAAAGAATAAAATAATTAAAAAAACGACTGACACCATAAAATCCAAACATTAAACCAGCATCCTATATAACCAGGGTCAACAATACAGATCCATAAGAACAGTCTATAGAAATCCACACACCTCAATAAGATCCATGATGCACTCTTTTTGTTGTAGACTCCTTTTACAATACCTGACCATTCATTTCACAAACATGATCTCTGAACACATAAAACAAGTCTTGCTAAAGACACATTTTTTCTGAGAAGCATTCTTAACAGATTTAGACTGTTCTCTCTCTGGGGAGGACATTAATACACACAATATCACTATATCCATTTAATCTGAATGTGAACTCTTGCATGTCTGTCCAACACAGGCAAGATCACAAAGGTATTTAGTGTAATAAATAGCCTCCTGTTTCTCTGCGTCCAGACATCACCAAAGGTCAGATTACGATCAAATGCAATGAAAGCACAATATGTACTTATGGCATGTCTCTTCTTGGACAGTATCCAGTCCTTGAAGAATACCTCTCAAAAGGATTTGTTTCTTGCAAGGCACTTTTTGTGAGTTTGAGACATCACTTAGGTAAAATTCATTGGCAGGTACTGAAAAGCCAATGTTCCAAATGGCATGAATCCATTATGATTGAGAAATTAGGTTTTAATGAGGAGTTAACACATTTTTATTGTATGCGTGACGCTATGGTTGAATATCATAGGGATAACATGTCTTAAAATGATTGTAAAGTCTCGTCTTTTGTTTGTTGTTTTTTTAACCACTTAAGGACCGGAAGGATTTGCCCCCTTAACCAGGCCACTTTTTGCAATACAGCACTGCTTCGCTTTAACTGACAGTTGCGCAGTCTAGTGAAGCTGTACCCAAACAAAATGTATGTGCTTTTTTTCCCACAAATAGAGCTTTCTTTTGGTGGTATTTGACCACCTCTGCGGTTTTTATTTTTTGCGCTATCAACAAAAAAATCGATAATTAAAAAATATATATATATATTTTTTACTTTCTGCTATAATAAAATACCCCAAAAAAAAAAAATGTCTTCATCAGTTTAGGCCAATATGTATTCTACATATTTTTCAGATATTGATTGGTTTGTGCAAAAGTTATAGCGTCTACAAAATAGGGGATCAATTTATGGCATTATTATTCATTTTTTTTTTCTAGTAATTATTATTATTATACAGGATTTATATAATGGACCAGATGCAGCATCGGTCTGATGCTGTATCCACCTAGGTAAGTATGATTATAAAAAAAAAAAAAAAACAGAGAAACCCATACTTCTCTTTTACCAAAATTGCTCAGCCTGAAACACTAAAATAAAAAGAAACATTGTTTGTTTTTTTATCTTTCTGTTTCTTCATCTGCAGATCAAAGGGATGAACAAATGTTCCTCTGTTTAACCCCTTATAAACCCTTAATTTACTCTAATCAGCCTTAATTAACTCCCTATTCTCCTCCATTAAAATTATTATTTTCCTGCTTTTTTTTTTGTTAACATATATTTTATAAACGATAAACAATTAAAATATTTTTATAGATATATATTAAAGTGGAGGGCCACCCTAAAATAAAAAATTGCATTAATATTCTTTAAAAAAAATTAAAATAAAAATATTTGAAAAAAAAAAAACCCCTGTTGCTAGACAGTCTTCCTAATCTGCCTCTTCCTATTCCGCGGCGCTGTTTCTTAAGTTCCTCCTCTTCGGCGAGCAGTCCCGTTGCCTTCTGGGACATGTGTGTGTCCCCGAAAACAACAGGGCCATTCACAAAGCGCTGCACGACTCACGCAGTAGGAAACGGGCAGTGAAGCCGCAAGGCTCCACTGCCTGTTTCCCTTAGTGAGGATGGCGGCGCCGGCACCCGATCCAATGGACGGATCGGCCTCGAGGGGGGCAACATCGCGGGCTCGCTGGACAGGTAAGTGTCCTTATTAAAAGTCAGCAGCTACAGTGTTTGTAGTTGCTGACTTTTGAAAAAAAAAAAAAAAAAAAACAGCGGACCTCCTCTTTAACATATATTTAAACATTTTACATTGAAAAAGCAAAAAAATCGATTTATTTCATTTGTAAATAACTTTTCAATGCTTTGTACTATTGCTGACAGCTGAAGTGAAAACAAAACAGCTGCAGTAGGTATCGGTAATTGTTATCGGCGAGTACTAAAAAAAAAAAAAAAAAAAAAAAAAGTACCGGTACGTGTAAAAAAAATGGTATCTCTAATGCTGCATACACACAAGCCGATGGTCGGTTTTTCCGACGGAATTCCGCTCAAGCTTGGCTTGCATACACATGATCACACAAAAGTTCACTGAACTTTCGACCATCAAAAACGCGGTGACGTACAACACCACGACAAGCCGAGAAAATTAAGTTCAATGATTCTGAGCATGCGCAGGAATTTTGCGTGTCGGAATTGGTACATTCCGATCAAAACTTTTTCCGACTGAAAAATTGAGAACCGGCACTCAATCTTTTGCTGGCGGGAATTTGGCCAGCAAAAGTCAGATGGAGCATACACACGGTCGCATTTTCCGACCAAAAGCTCACATCGGTCTTTTGCTGGCCGAATTTCCGATCGTGTGTACGGGGCTTTAGGGAGTAAAGATGGACTGAAGGGGTGAACAAAAAATCTGAAATTGAAAGTCCAAAAAGTTTTAAACTAAACTACAATTGGAATGAACATCAAGCCAACATGTTTCAGAGGCCCCGTTCTTTAGGGCATAAAGCCTAACTCCGTGTTTTAGTGCACATTAAATCAGTGCTCGACGAATACCAGGCGCCAGGTCGCATTGGCGACTAGAATTAGCGACCTGGCGACTGGGGCAGCACAGCTGGGGGTATCCTGTCTTTAGTGCACTCCCCCCCCCGCCGCGCGCGCGATCGCGATGGGCCGCGCCGGCCGGCGGTAATTGAGGCCCCGGCTTTGCGGCCTTGTGCAGTCCTATGGTACCTTCTATAATCTGGCGCCCTCTTGTGGTGGCCGTTGGTATGACACCCAGCAATACTAATAGGCAGGCAGTGAAAACAAAACAGCCTTATCTCCTTCACTTAGAACCCCCAAACATTATATATATTTATTTTTCTAACACCCTAGAGAATAAAATGGCGGTCGTTGCAATACTTTCTGTCACACCGTATTTGCGCAGCGGACTTACAAGCGCACTTTTTTGGGAAAAAATACTTTTTTTAATTAAAAAAATAACACAACAGTAAAGTTTGCCCAATTTTTTTTTATATTGTGAAAGATAATGTTACGGTGAGTAAATTGATACCAAACATGTCTCGCTTCAAAATTTTGCCCGCTCGTGGAATGGCGACAAACGTTTACCCTTTAAAATCTCCATAGGTGACATTTAAAAAAAAATTCTACAGGTTGCATGTTTTGAGTTACAGAGGATGTCTAGGGCTAGAATTATTGCTCTCGCTCTACCGATCACGGCAATACCTCACATGTGTGGCTTGATCACAGCTTTCATATGCGGGCGCTACTCTTCTGCAAACAAGCTCAGCGGGACAGGCGCGTTTAAAATTATTATTTTTTTCTTATTTATTTTAACTTTTAATTTTTTCACTGTTCTTTTGAAAAAAAAATTGTGTCACTTTTATTCCTATTACAAGGAATGTAAACACCCCTTGTAATAGAAAAGCATGACAGGACCTCTTAAATATGAGATCTGGGGTCAAAAAGACCTCACATCTCATATTTACACTAAAATGCAAAAAAAAATAATTGCCATTTGAAAAAAAAATGTCCCTTTTTAAGAGCTATGGGCAGAAGTGACGATTTGAAGTCGCTTCTGCCCTGCAATGACTTGGAGACAGGCGGGGGCCATCTTCCCCTCACTCGTCTCCATGTCGTTAAAAAAAAAAAGGAAACCTGGCTCCTAACTTTTTTAGCTGGCTCCTAGATTCCAAGCAAATTTGTCAAGCCCTGCATTAAATAGTTAATTTGGACCAAGCTGGTCCAAACAAACCATTTCATTCACAAGGCTTCCTCTGATTGGCTAGAGCTGAGAAGGTAATGTCATCCACCAATCTCTGCTTCAGCCATTCAGAAAATACAAGGCTTTCTGTGAATGGCTGAACACCCAGATTTGATTTTGTTCCAGGAGTGGGACAGAAGTGCATGTACCGCTGCCGGAAAACAGTGTTTTATACTGTATGCAGCTGAGGCTTCATACAACACAGACAGCAGGCGCATGTGTTAGTGAAGGAAACAGTTTGCTTGAACTAGCTTGACCATCCAACTATTTAACCACTTCCCGTCCACCCACTGTCATATGACGGCAAGACGAAGAACCTATTGTTCCTGGCCGTCGTCATATGACGTGATTTCGTTTGCAGCCACTAGGGGACCCAATGCGTGTGCCCCGCGGCAGCGATGTCCGCCGGGCACCCTTGATTGCCCAGTAACTGAGCAGGACGTGGATCTGTGTGTTTGCTGTCAGAGGAGAGGAGACCGATGGTGTGTTCCTTGTACATAGGGACACCGATCGGTCTCCTCCCCTAGTCAGTCCCCTTCCCTCACAGTTAGAATCACTCCCATAGGGAACATATTAACCCCTCATTCGCCCCCTAGTGTTAACCCCTTCCCTGCCAGTCACATTTATACAGTAATCAATGCATTTTTATAGCATGGATCGCTGTATAAATGTGAATGGTCCCAAAAATGTGTCAAAAGTGTCCGATCTGTCCGCCGCAATATCGCAGTCACGATAAAAATCGCAGATCGCCGCCATTACTAGTAAAAAAAAAAAAAAAGCTATAAATCTATCCCCTATTTTGTAGATGCTATAACTCTTGCGCAAACCAATCAATATACGCTTATTGCGATTTTTTTTTCCAAAAAATATATAGAAGAATACATATCGGTCTAAACTGAGGAAAAAATGTGTTTAAAAAAAATAATTAAAAAATTGGATATTTATTATAGCAAAAAGTTAAAAATATTGCGTTTTTTCAAACTTGTCCCTCTTCTTTTGTTTATAGCACAAGAAATAAAACCGCAGAGGTGATCAAATACCACCAAAAGAAAGCTCTATTTGTGGGGAAAAAAATATTATAAAAATAATAATAAATAAATAATAAATAATAATTTATTTGGGTACAGCGTTGCATGACCGCGCAATTGTCATTTAAAATGCTGCAGCGCTGAAAGCTGAAAAATGGCTTGGGCAGGAAGGGGGTGTTCGTGCCTGGTAGGCAAGTGGTTTAAGTTCACCAAACCCTGGAGTTATGCTTTAAAGAGGAACTGCAATCTGCTCAGATAATTTGTAATAAAAACATCTTTGCCATTCTGAAGCTTCCCCCCAACCACTTTGCATATTATTTTATATATACTGTGATTCTGTACTTGCCAAATATGCTGCAGAAATCTCCCTCCACTGAGTCTGGCTGCAATCATTTCAACTGTGGGCAGATGAAGCTGCTGCCTGTTCACTTCCTGGATTTACACAGAGGCACACCTCCAGCTCTGCAGATCTCATTGGTCCTCTTAAGACTCATCCCCCTCCCTTCCTGGCAAACGCTCACAAGAGTGAGAGAGAGAGAGCTGTGCATGCTGTCATAAGCCTAGGCTAAAGACCAGACAAGAAACAGGATGTGGGCTGTATAAGATATTTACTGGCAGAAAAAAAAAATGTTTTACTATCCAAAGTTAAAACAACAAGGGCAGAAGATTTAATAGATTAAAAAAAAAAGGCTGAACTTCCACTTTAAGATGCTGAAAGGTTGATCTACTAAAACTGGAGAGGGCAAAATCTGGTGCAACTCTGCATGGTAGCCAATCAGCTTCTAACTTCAGCTGATTCAGTTTAGCTTTGACAAAAAACCTGGAAGCGCATTGGTTTCTATGCAGAGCTGCACCAGATTTTAAACTCTCCAGTTTTAGTAAATAAACACCTGTGTGCATTCAAGAATATCAGGACTCTAGTTCATGTTATGGCCTACAGGTACAATAATTACATTCATCAATATTTTTCAAAGCTGCATATATTTTATTTATTTTTTTCCTACTGGGGCCTTGACTGCATAGGCAATTTTCCGGAAAAGGAGAGCCTTTAATTAACATTAGCAAAAGGCAAGCGCTACTGTGCACTCTGCATGTAAAAGCTGAGTACTTAGGAAGCTGTCTGTTTGACACCGGCATGATCAAAACTTTGCTGCCCTAGTAATGTAATTGCAGCCCAGGACCAGATCTCTCACCATACATGCCCTGATGAAGGAGGTGTGAAGCGCGTTGTATTTTCTGCTTGTGGAATAAACTTTATATGAACTGGTGGTGTTCTCAACTATCAAAAACCCTACTGAATAGAGCTGCATGATTAATCGTTAAAAAAATTGCGATCTTGATTCAACCCCCCTCACGATCTCTATGCAGAATGTCCCAATTCATTCATGTAACAAGTGTAGAGAGTTCACTGCTCATTGAGCTGTCAAAAGAAAAAACGGGCAACCTGCCAAGTTTTTCACAACATTGTCCGCGCTCGTATATAACTATAAACATTGTAACTTTTTGTTCTTAGATCAAAGGAATGAACTTTGGTGTGTAGATGAGGGAAGTTTAACCACTTAAAGCGGAGTTCCACCCAAAAGTGGAACTTCTGCTCAGTTGTCTCCTCCCCCCTCCAGTGCCACATTTGGCACTTTTTGGGGGGGGGGGGGGGGGGGGGGGCGGATACCTGCCTTTGACAAGTATCCTGTTCCCACTTCCTGGAGCCACATCCGTGGCCGTTGATGTCACCGCCTGGCTCCTGCCTCCTTCCACTGCCGACAGGCCAGTAGGAGAGAGCAGCGGAGCCTCACGCATGCGCAGTAGGGTTCTCGGCGTGAAGCCGTAAGGCTACACTGCCCGATTCCCTTACCAGCAATAGCAGCGGCAGCACCCGACAGCTGATGGAAACATCAGCTGCGGTGCCGACATCACTGGACTCCAGGACAGGTAAGTGTCCTATTATTAAAAGCCAGCAGCTGCAGTATGTGTATGTTGGCTTTTAATTTTTTGCAGCGGTGGTCGGACCTCCGCTTTAAAGACTCAGGCCCGGTTCAAACCTATGCAAATTCGATGTGGCTTACACCGCATCCAATTCGCACAACATTTTAAAGTACATTCATTTGAATGAGGCTGGTTCACATATGTGCATTGCATTCGCACTCCGCATTCCCCAAAAAACTTGTGCGTTTTCTGGGCATTGCGGTGTGAATTGCAAGCACATTATCTTCTATGGGAACGCATCTGATTCGCAGATGCATTCTGATGTGAACAGGATAAAATCCTGATGTAAACCTGACCTGATACTGATGCAAGCCTGACCTGATCCTGATCAAAAACTGACGTGAAATGCTGAACAACTGATTTTTCTCTTCGCGGGGAAACCTGAGCTACAATTCTCACCGCAAATGTGTGAACCGGGCCTAAACCTTTTGCTGACATTTGTTTCTTACAAAGTTAAAATCAGTATTTATTTTTCTAGAAAATTACTTGGAACTCCCAAATATTATATATATTTTTTTAGACCCTAGAGAATAAAATTGCGATTGTTGCAATATTTTATGTCACACTGTATTTGCGCAGCGGTCTTTCAAATGCAATTTTTTGGGAAAAAAAGAGTAAACAGTAAAGTTAGCCCAATTTTTTTGTATAATTGTGAAAGATGATGTTTCACCACGAGAATCGTGATCTTTATTCTAAGCAAAAAAAAAATTGGGATTCTCATTTTAGCCAGAATCGTGCAGCTCTACTACTGACCTCCTCTTCTAGGGTCCAACAGGATATCAGCTGACAGACAGCAGCCTCTAGGACAGGGATATGCAATTAGCGGACCTCCAGCTGTTGCAAAACTACAAGTCCCATCAAGCCTCTGGGTGTCATGTGCTTGTGGCTGTCAGAGTCTTGCTATGCCTCATGGGACTTGTAGTTCTGCAACAGTTGGAGGTCCACTAATTGCATATCCCTGCTCTAGGACATCTAAATACTATTAGAGATGAAGTCTGCCATCCTCCAGACTTATCTCAGAGTCAAACTCACAACTCCCGCTTTTAGTACTCCAATGAGCTGTGGGCTGGGTTGTTCCCTTGCGGAGCGTGGAATGACACAACCCCACAGAACTCTTAAAGTGGTTATAAACCTCAGACATGAAATATGAACAAAGCATACCCTTTTATAGTGTGTACTTGTCTCAATTAAAAGCACTAAGCGTCATTTCTGTCTGCTGCTTTATTCCCTGCTATCAGCATGAATCGCTTCTGACAGGTTTTCCTGACACCAAGAGAAAAAAGGTGACAGGGGAGGGAGCTCCAGCACACAGCTTGTGATTGACAGCCTTAGCTCTGTTCCTATGTGCTGTGTGAAAAGGAGGTTTCCCTTACCTTCAATCAGCTCTCAGAGTTCTCCTCACTGAACTCTGCAGTATGTAATTTTATCTCTCCCTTTTTTTCCCCTGACGGCTCAAATAAGCTGTATACATCATGTAGTTTGAACAACTGTAGCGGAGAGAAGACTGTAGACAAACAGGTACAACATACATAGGAGGATTTGTTTCATGTTCTCTTTCTTTGCTTCGCTAGGGATATGTAAGGGATTACAATCACGAAGTACACAAAAGCAGGAGTTCAGCAATCAGGTTAGAGCCAAGTTTGGGGGATGACATATATAATAACAACTACAGAATTCAATGCATTCTATATAAAGACTTATCCCTGGTTGTTGTCAAAACCAGCTGCTGACAAGACCAGTCATTCTGGAAGAAATAACTTTAAAGGTCCAGTTCAATTTTATTCTATTCACATTCTGTTCAATGAAGGCCTGATGAAAAGGCCTCTTTGGACCTTCAAGGTGCATTGGATACTTTTTTGATTGTCACCCTGACTTACAACAATATTTTTTACTTTTTGTTATAATAAATATGACAAAAAAAATAAATAATAATTCTTCATCAGTTTAGCGCAATATGTATTCTTCAGCATATTTTTGGTAAAAAAAATCACAATAAGCGTATATTGATTGGATTGCACAAAAGTTATAGCGTCCACAAAATGGGGGATAGATTTATGGCTTTTTTTATAATTTTTTCTTACTAGTTTAGCTATTTTTAGAGAGACTGCGACATTGCGGCAGACAGATCGGACACTTTTGACACTTTTTTGGGACCATTGGAGAGCTAAAAATAGCCACTGACTACTGTATAAATGACACTGGCAGGGAAGGGGGTCAACACTAGGGGGCGATCAATGGGTTAGATGTGTTCCCTGGGAGGTGTTTCTAAATGTGGGGGGAGAGGACTGACTGTGAGTACAGAGAGATCTCTGTTCCTAATAGTTACACATATATATATATATATATATATATAGTTACATAGTAGGTGGAAAAAGACACAAGTCCATCAAGTCCTACCTATGTGTGTGATTATATGTCAGTATTAGATTGTATATCCCTGTATGTTGCGATCGTTCTGGTGCTTATCTAATAGTTTACTGAAACTATCGATGCTCCCCGCTGAGATCACCGCCTGTGGAAGGGAATTCCACATCCTTGCCGCTCTTACACTAGGAACAGCAGATCTCTCTCTACTTCCATGTCAGAACGGGGATCTGTTTGTTTACATTGACAGATCCCCGTTCTGGCTCTCTATGGCCGCCGCCAACGTGCATCACCTCCCCCGCCGTGCATCGGGGGCGCGCGCACCTGCTATAACTGTCAAAGGGACTGCTGTACCGGTACGGCGATTTCCGAGAACGAGCCAAACCTGCCGCTGTATGACAGGGGCTGATCGACAAGTGGTTAAAATCATGGACAGTCTTAAGGCACCCCATTCTAAAATGTAAAAAACGATTCTAATAGTTTTACATAATGTGGCAGCATCAACACACATAGGACACCCAATATTCAAGGTGATTTATTCTTTCAAAACAGATACACTTTTGCACACTAGTACCGACTAGTATTCCAGTGTTTCTCCTCTCCCTTAATTACTCTCCATTAAGGATGAGCTCTGGCGTGTTCACACAGCCCACGTGCAGAGCCCGCCAGGAAGTCGGCACTGTGCTGCGCTAATCACAGGCAGTGAGACATTCCTCGATCTCTGCAGCCGTGCATCGGGACAATGTCTCACTGTCTGTGATTAGCGCAGTGCCGACTTCCTGGAGGACTCTGCACGTGGGCTGTGCGAACACGCCGGAGCTCATCCTTACTCTCCATCACTCAGTGTTGATGGAGAGAGGCAAACAAAGAGGCTGTGCAAACAATCAACACCCTTCATATCAACACTGGTGACATCACTGGTTGTTAGGACGCTGGTGGCTGGAAGGTTGTAATGGTGAATAAGGATCAGGCGATGAGCTCCGGCATGTTCACAACTATCATGTGCAGAGGCCGCCAGGAAGTCGGCACTGCGCTACGCTAATCACAGGCAGTGAAACCTTGTCCCAATGCGCGGCTGCAGAGATCGAGGAATGTCTCACTGCCTGTGATTAGCGCTGTGCGGTGCTGGCGGGCTCTGCACGTGCTGGTTGTGAACACGCCTGAGCTCATGGTGCACAATAAAAATCGGTGGCTTTGTGTAAATAAAAGGCAGGCTTGATCCACCTGCTGACTTGTATACAATTTTTGGGCAATTTCCAGGCATTTTGCCAAGGCACCCATGTTGAAAAAGGCTAATCTAGTATGTGGCTTGTGCTTTCGGGATGGCCTAAATGGGTGATATTTAGTGGTGGTTCTGCCTGCCGAATGAGACGGCCGGGGGGGGGGGGGGGGGATCATTTTTGCTGCACCGTGAAGGAACATGTGTATGCCCCACCGCGCCCGCTGCGGATGTGCGGTGACAAGGAGGGCGGGGTTGCCACCTCATCCCTTTAAACCCAAACACATATGAATTACACAGGTTCTTAGGCTGATTTAATGCAGATACCAAGTAAGTTTAATTACCACCTTCATCGGCCACAGAACCTGTGTAATTCATGTGTGTTGAGGTTTAAAGGGATGTGGTGACAACCCTATTTACCGCCCTCATACGCCTCCATGGACAGCGTTGGAACTCCCTGGACAGACCCCGAGCCGTCAACGGTCGCCAACCAGTGGAATAGGCTCCTGATCATGTGATCATTGCGACAGCCAATCACATGATCAGGCTGACCTTCCCAGGGGATGGACAGGAAGGGGTTAAGAGGCCCATGGTTCCTGTGTAAACAATCCCTGACTCCAGGAATTAGAATACAGGCGGTGTACTCCGGGGTCCGCTCACAGGGGAGTGTGCTGGGCTGTGTTGTGTTCACATGAGCTGAGCTGTCACTTGGCAGGCTGTGCCTCTGTACTGTACAGCCGGAGACTGATATAAAACACATCCGTCCACACATGACCACAGGGCCGCCCGCTCCCTCAGCTCACCTCCGCCCGTCACCGGAACCGCCCCCGGTCCTCAATGAACGACGAGAAACACCACCGGAGAGGATTGATGACATCACAGTCATGTGACCGGGCTCATGTGTGACGTGAGAGTCATGTGACCGAGGAGTGTGTGTTGGGTGCACGAGGTCACATGACTCTGTATGCGGATCAGTCCGCTCACTGCAAACTTGTCTTCTAATAAACTCATCATTCCCAGGGACAGATTACTGCAAGTTTCCCCCCAGTCCCTACAGGTGTCCCCAGTCCCTGCAAGTGTCCCTAGTCCCTGCATATGTCCCACAGTCCCTGCAAGTGTCCCAAGTCCCTGCAAGTATCCCAAGTCCCTGCAAGTGTCCCCAGTCCCTGCAGATGTCCCCAGTCCCTGCAGATGTCCCACAGTCCCTGCAAGTTTCCCCAGTCCCTGCAAGTGTCCCACAGTCTCCAGTCCCTGCCTGTCTGTCTGTATGTATGTATGTGTCCTATAGTTCCCAGTCCCTGCCTGTCTGCATATGTTTATAGTTCCCAGTCCCTGCCTGTCTGTATGTATGGGTCCTATACTGCAGTTCCCAGTCCTTGCATGTGTCCCATAGTCCCCAGTTCCTGCCTGTCTGCATGTGTCCCATAGTCCAAAGTCCCTGCCTGTCTGCATGTGTCCCATTGTCCAAAGTCCCTGCCTGTCTGTATGTGTCCCATAGCCCCCAGTCCTTGCCTGTCTACATGTGTCCCATAGTCCTCAGTCCCTGCCTGTCTGCACATGTCCATAGTCCCAGTGTCCCTGCCTGTCTGCACATGTCCATAGTCCCAGTGTCCCTGCTTGTCTGCATCTGTCCATACTCCCAGTCCCTGATGGTGTTCCATAGTCCCCAGTCCCAGCTTGTCTGCACATGCCACATAGTCCCCGCTCCCTGCTTCTCCCTTACCATTCCTCATTCACATCCGATGCAGAGATTTATATAACAATTGTACAATGTATCTATGGTGCTCCAAAGCAGGGGGAGGTAACCCAGGAGAGATGGAAATCTACTGCATCAACATGAGAATGATCACCAAGAGGTTAGCCTAGGAAGGCTCCTTTAAAAGTGTAAGGAAGATTTCAAGGGTGCAGGGGTCAGGAGTAAATCATACAGAGTTCAGGGGTTAGCAATAAGTAATGCAGAATGCAGGGGTTAGAAGTATTTCACAAAGAGTCAGGAGTAAGTAATACAGACTGCAGGGGTCATTAGTACATGGAGGAGAGATGGGTTTGCATTAAGAACATATTAAATAAGGGCATTAGCCAATGCATCCCATTGGGTAATACATTTAAAAGAGGGAACAAAAGGCTGGATGGCTTAACTCCAATGCAAAAATGCATATAAAAAAAAGAGAAGGCCTTCAAAAAAATACAAGGTTGAGGGATCATCATCAGCATTCAGACTTTATAAAGAATGCAACAAGAAATAAATGTAAGGGTGCAATTAGGGCAGCTAAGATAGAACACAAAAGACTCAGGAGGAGAGCCAAAAAAAAAAAAACAAGAAATTATTTAAGTATGTAAATAGTAAAAAAGGAGGACAGACCATATTGGCCCCATAAAGAATGAGGAAGGACATCTGGTTACAAAGGATGAGGAGATGGCAAAGGTATTGAATTTATTCTTCTCCTCAGTCTTCAGAAAGGAATCAGGGGCTTCAGTAACCAAAACTGCAGTGTTTGTCCTCATGACACATCACAGGAAGCACCTCCATGGTTAACAGAGGACAGAATTAGAATTAGACTTGGGAAACTTAACATTAACTGCTTAAGGACCGCCTCCTGCACATTTACGTTGGCATAATGGCATGGCTGGGCACATAAACATACAGGTACGTTGCTCTTTAAGTGCCCAGCTGTGAGTCGGGCGCTCACACCGCCAGCGGTGCGCTCACATCCCGGTCCTGAGCTCCGTGGCCGCGGGAGAGGGGAGAGGTATGTGTAAACAAACCTCTCCCCGTGCTTCCCAGTGAGACTCACTGATCGTCTGTTTCCTGTCATCGGGAAAGACGATCAGTGATGTCGAACGCCAAGCCACGCCCCCCCACACTAAAAAAAACACACGTCACACTTAACCCTTCCCTGCCCCCTAGTGGTTAACCCCTTCACTGTCAGTGTCATTTACACAGGAATCAGTGCATTTAACCACTTCAATACCGGGCCATAGTCAAATGACGCCCACAGATGGGATCTCCCATCCTGGGTGGGCATCATATGACGTCCTCGGTATTTCGCCGCTCCTGCGGGCCCCCGGGGGCCCGCAGCGCGGCGATCGTGGATCTGTGTGATTGGCATCTCCGAGCCACCCCCAGTACACGTGACCAATCACCACCGGTCACATGTACTGTCTCTGTGAACGGCGCTCGTGCACGCCCCTAGGGCGCGTGCAGAGCGGCGATCGGGGACGAGGCTTGTCACCCTGACACAGCCCAACCCCGATCGCAGTAAAGAGCCAATGAAATTGGCTCTTTACCACGTGACCGGCTGTGTCCAATAACAGCCGGTCACAGAATGTCAACAGACCGCGGTAACGAGATGTTACCGGGTTCTCCTCCTCACACACCAATCGTGTGTGAGAAGGAGGTGGCGGTAACATCTCGTTACCCCTTAGTGTACACCAACCACACTGTTTACCCCCCCCCCCCCCCCAATAAAGAGGACCTGTCACCAGCCATCAAAGTACCTGTCACCAGCCATCAAAGTACCTGTCATCACCCGTCCCAGCCCATCTGAGTACCCGAGTACCTGTCCCAGCCTATCTGAGTACCTGAGTACCTGTCACAGCCCATCTGAGTACCTGAGTACCTGTCACAGTCCATCTGAGTATCTGAGTACCTGTCACAGTCCATCTGAGTATCCGAGTACCTGAGTAACTGTCACAGCCCACCTGAGTACCTGTCACAGCCCATCTGAGTACACGAGTACCTGTCACAGCCCATCTGAGCACCCGAGTACCTGTCACAGTCCATCCGAGTACCTGTCACAGCCCATCTGAGTACCTGGGTACCTGAGTACCTGTCACAGTCCATCTGAGTACCTGTCCCAGCCCATCTGAGTACCTGAGTACCTGTCCCAGCCCATCTGAGTACCTGTCACAGCCCATCTGAGTACCCGAATACCTGAGTACCTGTCACAGTCCATCTGAGTACCTGAGTATCTGTCACAGTCCATCTGAGTACCTGTCCCAGCCCATCTGAGTACCCGAGTACCTATCCCAGCCCATCTGAGTACCCGAGTACCTGTCACAGCCCATCTGAGTACCCGAATACCTGTGTACCTGTCACAGCCCATCTGAGTACCTGAGTACCTGTCACAGTTCATCTGAGTATCTGTCACAATCCATCTGAGTACCCGAGTACCCGAGTACCTGTCACAGCCCATCTGAGTACCTGAGTACCTGTCACAGTTCATCTGAGTACCTGAGTAGCTGTCACAGTCCATCTGAGTACCTGTCACAGTTCATCTGATTACCCGAGTACCTGTCCAAGCCCATCTGAGTACCCGAGTACCTGAGGACCTGTCACAGTCCATCTGAGTACCTGTCACAGTTCATCTGAGTACCCGAATACCTGTCAAGTCCATCTGAGTACCCAAGTACCTGTCACTAGCCCATCAGAGTACCCGAGTACCTGTCACCTGTGGTATCATTATACTCAGGAGGAGTAGCAGAATGTGTTTTGGGGTGTCATTTTTGCTAAATACATGCTATGTGTTAGAAATATCTTATAAATTGACAACTTTGTGTAAAAAAAAAAAAAGATTTAAATTTTCTTTCCACGTTTTCTGAAGACTAGTGTAAAAAAATGAACCGTTCAAAAGACTCATAATGCTTCATAGAACATACTTTGGGGTGCTTGTTTTCCAAAATGGGGTCATTTTGTGGGTAATTCTATTGTCCTGGTGCTCCAGGGCCATCACAAATGTAATAGGTCACTAGGAAATTAGCGGTGTCATTTATGCTCCTAGAACGCCTGATGGCGCTCCCTGCATGTTGGACCTCTCTGTGTGGCCAAGCTGTGTAAAAGTCACACACATGTGGTATCGCCATACTCGGGAGGAGTTGCAGAATGTATTTTGGGGTGTAATTGGAAGTATGGATATGCTGTGTGTGAGAAATAACTTGTTATTATGACAATTTTGTAAAAAAAAAAAAAAAAAAAACATTCTTCTTTTTCCCAAGAATCGTGGGAAAAAATTACAACTTCAAAAAAACTCACCATGCCCCTAACTAAATACCTCGGACTGTCTACTTTTAAAAAATGGGTCATTTGGGGGGGTATTCGTACTTTTTTCTGACATTTCAGAGCCTCAAGAAATGAGATAGGCTGTCAGTGCACCAGTTGTGATCAGATCAATTTTCAATGATTTTCACCATAGCTTGTAGACTCTATAACTTTCAAGGAGACTAAATAATATCCACTAATTTTGGTTATTTTTACCAAAGAGATGTAGCAGTATAAATTTTGGCCCAAATTTGTGAACAAAAACAGAAAATTCCTATCAAAATACTTACCGTAATTTTCCTTTCCTGATGGACTCCATGGCAGCCAACGTGTGGGTTTAGTCCCGCCTCCACTACCCTATAGGACGGTACTCCCATAGAGTCCTGCCAGAGGCCGTGTTCGATAACTATCCTACTCCAGCCATTTGGGAGGGAACTCTTGCTGCCATGGAGTCCATCAGGAAAGGAAAATTACGGTAAGTATTTTGATAGGAATTTTCAGTTTTCCTGACAGACTCCATGGCAGCCAACGTGTGGGAAATAACTCGCCGTACACACCCGGGTGGGCAAATGCGGAACAAACAAAGATTTATTTGACACCGTCAACTGACAAAACTGGTGGGGTTTGGGCGTGGTTGCGGGCAGGGAGTTCCTGCACCTATTTTCTGAGACAAAAAGCCCTGGTAGTAACAATAAAAGTGTAGAAGTCGGTAAGTAATGCTCACAGTGCAGAGGTTGGTAGTAAGTAACACTTATGCGGCGTACACACGAAGGGACAATCCCGCGGGATTATCCGCTGGACTGAAGTCCAGCAGATAATCCCCTCGTGTGTGGGCGCCGGCGGACTTTTTGGCGCCAAAGTCCAGCGGACTTTTTGGCGCCAAAGTCCAGCGGACTTTTTGGCGCCAAAGTTTTAAGTTTGGTTTTAAAATTATCCGCTGGACTTGGCAGTCCGGCGGACAATCCCGCCGTTAGTAGGCAAGTCCGCGGGACTTTTGAAATGAACGGACTTGCCGCTCATCGGCAAGTCCGTTCATTTAGCACGTGACTTCAGGTTACGTAGCTAGCGTAGGCAGTACATGCCGCCGCGCTAGCTCCGTGACCTGGCATGGATTTAAAGGGACTCCCCACACCGAAAAAACGGCGTGGGGGTTCCCCCCAAATCCATGTCAGACCCTCATCCGAGCACGCAGCCCGGCAGGCCGGGAAAGGGGTGGGGACGAGCCCCCCCCCCCTCCTGAGCCGTACCAGGCCGCGTGCCCTCAACATGGGGGGTGCCCTGGGGAAAGGGGGGCCTTGCGGCCCCCCCACCCCAAAGCACCTTGTCCCCATGTTGATGAGGACAAGGGCCTCTTCCCGACAACCCTGGCCATTGGTTGTCGGGGTCTGCGGGCGGGGGGCTTATCGGAATCTGGGAGCCCCCTTTTATAAGGGGGCCCCCAGATCCCGGCCCCCCACCCTATGTGAATGAGTATGGGGTACGATGTACCCCTACCCATTCACCTAAGGTGTAAAATGTAAAGTACAAAAACACACACACTTTTGAAAAAATATTTTATTGCACTGCTCCGGGGGTCTTCTTCCGTCTTGGGGGTCTTCTCGCCGGACTCCCCCGCCATTTACCAAGCTCTTTTACCGAGCGGGGGAAGTCCGGCTACCTTCTTCGTCGTCGTCTGGGGGTCTCGATCCGCCTTCGGGGGTCTTCCGGGGGTCTCTTCTGTTCTTGCGGCGGTCGTCGTCTTCCGCGCCGCCGGCACCTTCTTCTTCTTCTTGTCCTTCTTCTTCTTCTTTTTCTTCTTCTTCTTCTTCTTCCGATGTTGACCCGATGCTCTCTCTGCCCGGAATGGCAGAGCCGCGCTGCGCTGGGACTTATATAGGGACATGGGACAGGGTCACATGCTCATGTCACATGGTGACCCCGCCCCCTTGTGTTGTCACAGTCCCGGAGGATGCTGGGACTGTGACATCGCAGAGTCCGGGCAGAGAGAGCATCGGGTCAACATCGGAAGAAGAAGAAGAACAAGAAGAAGAAGAAGGACAAGAAGAAGAAGAAGGCGCCGGCGGCGCGGAAGACGACGGCCGCCGCAAGAACAGAAGAGACCCCCGGAAGACCCCCGAAGGCGGATCGAGACCCCCAGACGACGGCGGCGACGACGAAGAAGGTAGCCGGACTTCCCCCGCTCGGTAAAAGAGATTGGTAAATGGCGGGGGAGTCCGGCGAGAAGACCCCCAAGACGGAAGAAGACCCCCGGAGCAGTGCAATAAACTATTTTTTCAAAAGTGTGGGTGTTTTTTTACTTTACATATTACACCTTAGGTGAATGGGTAGGGGTACATCGTACCCCATACTCATTCACATAGGGTGGGGGGCCGGGATCTGAGGGCCCCCTTATAAAAGGGGGCTCTCAGATTCCGATAAGCCCCCGCCCGCAGACCCCGACAACCAACGGCCAGGGTTGTCGGGAAGAGGCCCTTGTCCTCATCAACATGGGGACAAGGTGCTTTGGGGTGGGGGGCCGCACGGCCCCCCTTTCCCCAGGGCACCCCCCATGTTGAGGGCACGCGGCCTGGTACGGCTCAGGAGGGGGGGGCGCTCGTTCGTCCCCACCCCTTTCCTGGCCTGCCAGGCTGCGTGCTCGGATGAGGGCCTGACATGGATTTGGGGGGAACCCCCACGCCGTTTTTTCGGCGTGGGGAGTCCCTTTAAATCCATGCCAGGTCACGGAGCTAGCGCGGCGGCATTTACTGCCTACGCTAGCTACGTAACCTGAAGTTACGTTCTAAATGAACGGACTGCTCCGTGTGTGGGCAAGTCCGTTCATTTTCAAAAGTCCCGCGGACTTTTGGCCGGCGGATTATCCGCCGGAGAAGTCCGTGCGTGTGTGGGCAAGTCCACACGCTCGGAAAGTCCAGCGGACCCAGCCGGAAAGTCCGGCGGGATTGTCCGCTGGACTAGGTCCGCCGGCAAAAGTCCGCACGTGTGTACGCGGCATTAGAGTTCAGGGGTCAGTAGTTAGTAATTAAGAGTGCAGGGATCATTAGTAAATAATGCAGAATCAAAGGGTTCTTAGTATGTAGCGTCCACACTTTATTAAAGTGTGCTCTATTAATGTAAATTTCGTTTTCTCAGAGCTGTAACGGAGTTCTGGGGGTTAATTGTACAGGATTTATTTTGGCATCAGTTTGGCTGGGCTGTACTGAACTTCCGCCTGGTCATAGGTGCAGTGAGGCACCTGTGACAGGCTGAGAACTAAGCCTGGTTGGACGTGTTAGGTACCAATCTTTCCCGGAGCTAATCAGTGGGTGCGTCTGGCCCCGCTGTGTAGTCTGGGAAGGGGTATTTAAGGGGCTGAAGTCACGTGTTCAGGGTCCGGCTGCTGCTTTGATTCCTGGTTCTGATCCGGGGCAGCCCAGTGAGGGGTCCCGGGCCCAGGAGTGTCTGCCATCCCCCGCGAGCATGGTCGCCATGACCAGCCCCAGAGGCCCTCATGGTCTGGGAAGGGGATCCGTCCGTTCCCGAGCCTCGGAAATGGCTAGTGTGAGGCCCAGTAACTGAAGGAGGATTCGGAGGTGTCCCGGTGTGCTCTCGGTATTGGAGGGACACGGCAACTCGTACAAGTGACCAGGGGAGGACTCTTCGGAGGAGGGCCAAGAAGCTGGCTGCTCGGTAAGAGCCTGGGAGCTGAGTTGTATGGACACTAGAGAATCCACACTTCCCACAGTATCGCCAAGAAGGCTGAGAGATCCAGGTACTGTGAGAAAGGTTACTACTTATCTTCAGTTACAATCTAGTCTGTGGCAGAGACTTTGCAAAGTTTCCGGATCACATGTTGGCTGCTAGATCTCTGGCTAGAGGTTTATCCAGCAGTGAAGCACCCAGCTGCGAGTGGCTACTCTCTGGGTTAATTAGAGACATTCGGTGGATGTCAGCAGTTCAAAGTTCCTGAGTTTAATCACCCGTGCCCTCTATTCCCACCGGAGACTGTGTTATTGTTGGATTTTACCCCTGCAAAATAAAGACCTTGAAAAGGACTTTTATGTGTCAGCATCTGAAGTCACTGGGTACTAACCCTGGGAAGCCTTAGACAACAACCGACAAGCCACGAGAAGGTAATTGGTAAGCCCAGAAAAGTCAAGGCCGCCCGAGGGGTTATGGCCGCTACAGTATATAATGCAGAGTGCAGGAGTTAGTAGTAAGTAATGCAGAGTGCAGGGGTCATTAGTAAACGAAGAAAAAAAGAGTGTAGGCATCATTAGTAATGATAAGAGTGCAGCATTTAGAAGTAAATTATGCTCAGAGGTCAGTAGTAGGTAACACTGGGCAGTAAGTAAGTAATGCAGAGTGCGGGGGTAAGTAGTAATGCTCAGAGTGCAGGGGTCAGTAATAAGTAATTCAGAGAGCAGGGGTCAGTAGTACTTAACATAGCGCAGGGGGGCAGAAGTAATGCAGAGTGCAGGGGTCAAAGGTAAGTAAGGCAGAGGGCAGGGTTCAGTAGTAAATAACACAAAGTTCAGGGGTAAATAACACAGAGTTTAGAAGTCAGTGCTAAGTAATGCAGAGTGCAAGTGTCAGTAGTAATGCTAAGTAAAGCAGCGGGTCGAAATAAGTAACAGAGTTTAGGGCTAATTAATAAATAGCACAGAATGCAGGGATCAGTAGTAAGTAATGCAGGAGGCAGGAGTAAGAAAGTCAGAGTACAGGAGTAAATAGAAAATAATGCACAGAGTAAGGGTCGGTGCTAAGTAATGTAGACTGCAGGGGTCAGTAGTAAGTAACGCAGGAGGCAGGAGTAAGAAATGCACAGTACAGGGGTCAGTATTAAGTAACACAAATGTAGCGCCAATAACCCCTGCGGGGCGGCTATGAATTTCTGGGCTTACTGATTATCTCCTCCTTGCAGCTCGTCATTCGTTGTCTAGGAGTTCCCAGGGTTAGTACCCAGTATTTGCTGAGACTGAAACTCAAAGTCCTTTTGAGGATTTTTATTTGCAAAAACCGTTGAAACATAACACAGTCTCTCAGTTGGGAATAGAGGGCATGGGTGATAAAGCTCAGGCACTTTAGAACTGCTGACACTCAGATAAATGTCTCTCTAGACGATCCAGGGAGTAGCCACTCGCAACTGGACACTTCACTGTTGGATAAACCCTTGTTTGTAGATCTAGCAGTCAACGAGTGATTCGGAAGTTAGCAAGGCCTCTGCCACAGACCTGGTTGTGAAACTTTAACTGAAAGTCTATGCCACAGACTTGGTGGTAACCGAAGGATGGTTAGGACCTTTTCCTATGGTACCTGTATCTTTCAGCCGTTCCGGCGATACCGTAGGAAATGCGGATTCAACTAGTGTCCATACATCTCAGCTCCCAGGCTCTTACCGAACAGCCAGCCTTGTGCGTGGCCCTCCTCTGAAGAGTCCTCCCCGGGTCGCTTGTCGAGTTGCTGTGCCTCTCCAATCCTGAGAGAACACCGGGACAATTCAAAATCCTCCTTCAGTTACTGCGCCTCGAACTAGCCAGTTCCGAGGCTCGGAAACGGATGGATCCCCACCCCAGACCATAAGGGCCTCTGGGACTGGTCAGGATGACCAGGCTTATGGGGTCAGCAGGTGCCCCTGGACCGAGACCTCTCACGGGGCTGGTCCGGACCGGAACCAGCACCAACAAGGAGCAAACGGACCTCAAACACGTGACTTCAGCACCTTAAATACCCCTTCCCAGAATACACAGCGGGGCCAGATGCTCCCACTGATTGGCTCCGGGAAAGATTGGTACCTAATGCGTCCAACCAGACTGCGTTCTCAGCCGGTCAGAGGTGCTCACCTCACCTAGTGCCAGGCAGAACTCTAGTACAGCCCAGCCAAACTGATGCCAAAGTAATGGCCTAGAACAATTAACCCCAAAACTCAGTTCTGGGAAAAAAATTTATTTACAATGATAGCGCACACTTTGAAAAAGTGTCGGCGCTACACAAAGTTCAGGGGTAAATAGTAAATAATGCAGCGTGCAGGGGTCGGTGCTAAGTAATGCAGAGTGCAGGAGTCAGTAGTAAGTAACGCTCAGAATGCAGGGGTTAATAATAATTTAGGGGTCAGGAGTAAGTAAAACACAGAGTGCAGGGGTCAGTAGTAACGAAGAATGCAGGGGCAGGAGTAAGTAACACAGAGTGCAAAGGGCAGGAGAAATGCTAAGAGTGCAGAAGTCATTAGTAGGAAACACTCACATATGTGCGGCCGCGGTTCTCAGCATGGGGTCCGGTACCTGTCGGTTCACCAGTTCAGGTGCGAATCAGGTCCGAATTTTTGCCTGTATTCACACCTGAAACAGACCCAAAGATGCACAGGACCCTTTTGGTATGTGGACCGCGGCCACCCCGGGCATGTGTGACCCGGCTCCATTGAGAGCCAGGCACACATGCGAATTGGATGCGGAGAAATAGCATCCAATTTGCACATATGTGAACCCGGCCTCAGAGTGCGGGGGGTCTTTATTATGTAATGCAGACTGAAGGAGGCAGCAGTAACACATTTCTCAGAGCCATTGATCCACTTCTTCAGGTGTATGAACAGGGCCAAATCTACAATAATGTTATACTGGAGCATCGTTGTTTTATTTTTTGTATTTCATATTTATTGTAGATTTGACCTCGTTCATACTAAAGAAGAAGCAGAACATGGTTACAGGAAATGTGCTGAGTCCGGTCTCTTTCCCTTCATCTATTTTGTCCAACCATATCATTTAGTGATGATGTTTTTACATAGAGCACTATTATGTAGAACTTCTATAAATTCTGTTAAAGCAGCCAGGTGCAGGCTGGGGACAGTTCTGAATAGTGAGGCAATTTAACAAAATAATATACAGTACATTATGTGCAAAATATCTTTTTAGCATTTTAATTTATTTTTTATCAATTAAAAGTCAATTGATTATCAAAACTGCCAAGTCTGTCTTTGTTTCTTGTTTTGAATTATTCTACGTTGGAGATGTTGTACCTTTACTTTACTAACTCACCCCTTCTATACCAGTTTTTGCCATCTGTGCCCTGCTGCAGTAATAACTTTCTGTTTCAGGGCACATTCACATATGGGAAAGTCGGCAGGGAATGATCCTCCTACTCTGAAAAGCAATCCATGCCTGGATCGCTTTTCATATGTGTTTGACAGGCGGTGAGGAGGTGTTGTATTGTGCACGTGTTCCTGACCCATACTAGTGTCAATCTAGGCTTAGAGACGCAAGAGAAAATAATCTTCCCAAATCACAGGCTGTGTGCTGTCTGCGGCTCCCTTTCCTGTAACCTTTTTTTTCTTGGTGTCAGTAAAATGTGTCAGAAGTTCTTAATGCTGATAGCAGAGGATAGAAGCAGCAGACAGAAAAGACACTTAGTGCTCTTAATTGAGACAAGTAAAGACTATATCCCTCTATTGTATATAAGTGGAAGGCCAACATGGTGGCCTGAATTTATGGGAGGAGCCCGAGAGGGTATTTAACCGGCCCACTCACCTGTGGTCTTCGTCGGTTCCGGTGCGCGATATACTACGTCACTAAGCCGACTACTCGATTTCGCTAGCATTCGTGAGTGCCAGACGTCTCGTGGATTGTTCCCATTCGAAGGTTTTTGTACATTGTATCTGGCTCGGCTGCCGCAGGTAGGGTTCTCGTTTGACCACCATTTCACTTATGAACGTTACTTACCTTGTCACGAATCTCGTTGTTCACATACGCACGAGTCATTTCATTAGTACCCGTACGTTGCATCCGTACCGCTATCTGCATAACAGTAGCCGGTCGCCTACGCATCACCTGATCCGGAATCAGTCGCAGTAACATTTCACACGGTCACATTTCAGCCATTTCGCCATTTCAGTCATTTCACCATTTCACGGTCCTGCATCGACACGCTGGTTCGAATCTAGCCGCATCCGATTCGTCCCGGTATGTCCCAGCAGTCGAAACCCCATTTTCAATACATGACCCAGGGAGCGGTCGTTCTAGCCGCAATTTCTCGACTCACCGGTCGAAAAAACACCTCTGTCATGGCATCATTTCACTGTCATGTATCACGTTCCGATTCAAGTCTAGGCGCACCCCGGTGCCTCGATTCGAACTGGCGCGCCCCAGGTGCTTCCAGGCCCCATTTCATTCCGTGCTCCAGAAGTACGGTCGCTGTCAGTCGAAAAAATTTTAGGCTCACCGGTCGGCGCCTCTGTCACGAGGAAAACATTTCACCTCACGAGTCACGTCTTGATTCGAAACCGGTCGCACCCTTGCGTATCGGTTTCGCCTCCAACGTACCCCAGGTTTGTCGGCCCCATTTCAGTAACCACCCCTGAGTCTGCTCGTAGTCGGTCGCGAAACCCGACCGACCGCTCCGCACCTCATGGAATGGTTCCCCTCATTTCTCTCACCGCCAGGCCGCACCTCGCTTCGAACCCAGTCGCGCTGCGCGCCGGTTCGGACCGATGCGCCCTGAACATCCGTTGGCCTCATTTCAGTACATGCTCCAGAAGTCTGGTTCGTTTGACAGTCGCCGCCGCGGCTCGACCGTTTCATACTCCTGTCATGCCAATCAGTTCGCTGTCACACAAAAACGTCCTGTTCCGAATCCGATGGCATCCACCATGCATCAGTTCGCCTCGACGTACCCCAGTCGAATTCGCCTCATTTCATTCCAATTCTCGACCACTGTCACTCAGCAGTCACACTCATAAACGACACCTTGCGCCCACGACATGGCACAAAACGTTCCTCATTTCACTCCAAAAAAAAAAAAAGTAGTATATATGCTCAGACGGGGGACACACCCCACGAGGCACACCTCACTAGTTCTCTTTATTTTCCTTCCCTAGGTCAGTCCAAGTTCAGTAGGTCCACCCTGCAACAGGTTGGACGGTGTTTTTCCAGGTAAAATATAAAAACTCACCGTGTACACACGTCCACGTACGTGCGCAAACTTGTCCTTTCCAGAGCACAGCAGCTGGGTACGTATGTTTACACAAGGAAAGAAACAGTCTTGGCTTATCTCATCCCCT
This sequence comes from Lithobates sylvaticus, assembly GCA_028564925.1. Taxonomy (NCBI): domain Eukaryota; kingdom Metazoa; phylum Chordata; class Amphibia; order Anura; family Ranidae; genus Lithobates; species Lithobates sylvaticus. Next base: position 160,667,969 of record CM053033.1, read on the forward strand.
TAAACAGGTCCGGTCGACCTTCTTACGACCTCAGACGCCACAAGACATCGCCTCAGGGCACAGCCCATCCGAGGACCATGTCGCAAGCGGGCAGCGAGGATCTCACCGCCCCCTTGTCACCTTCCCCAGTGTCCATGAGCGACAGCAACCAGTCCCCAGACTGACGGCAGAACTTAGACGCAGGGGCGTGCCATTCCCCGCCACAGCCAGGAAGGCGGAGCTCTTCAGGCTCCTATTCCCTCCTCCTGCCATGGTCGGGCCCAGCACTCAACAAGCTTCCCTCCAGTCTATATCTGCAGCCATAGCACAACTCCACACCGTGGTGTCGTCCTTGGCGAACACAGTCACGGACGTCCAAGCCAGAGTGACTCTCCTGGAATCTCAACTGGCCCTGCCGCAATACAGCCTCCAACAACAGTCGCCACAGGTACCGCAGGGACAAGTCCCCTCGTCTGCCCAGCACACCTGGTTCCAGCCAGCATTAAGAAGGACATACTGGATGGCAAGGACGTCAACCTCGCCTCCCTTCTCATATCAGTCCACGACCTAGCTGAAAACAAGGCCTATACCTGGGGAGATGTCTCGGTGGTCCTCAAAGCTAAGGACCCCAGACTCAACCGCAAATTGTCCGTCCCAGAATTCGCGTTGACATTTGGGATGCTTAGAGACATCATATGCTCAGCTTCCCCCGGCAGAAGGGAAGAGCTGGATTTATATCTCCACACCATGGTAGATTTGGGCTACAAGTATGGCGGGTTCTCATTCTATGACTACCACCGCTCCTTTTCCGCAAAAGCAGCCGCCAGGATGGCGCAGTTCCAGTCACCCACGGATTGGAGCCTAATGGACACAGAACTATTCTGTCGCCATTTCGCCGGTCTGCGCTCACCATTGTGCGCAGTCTGCCAATCCTCCACGCACACCGCCACCTGGTGCTCCAGTGCAACAGTCCGCCACTCGGTCGAGTTTCCCTCGACCTCAGCTCCAGCACAAAACCCGCCAGCACCGACACAGAAACCCCAGGTCGACAAACTCGGACGCCCCGTCCGGACCATGGGAGGAGCGGCCATCTGTAATAATTACAACTACAGCTCGTGCAACTTCAGCCAATGAAGGATGCTCCATGTGTGCGTCGTATGCCACAGGGCGCACCCGAAGAGGTCAAGCCGAAAAACCTGTGACTGAGCCGCATAAACGTCCTATGGTTAGGAGTCTATCTGGACTCACACCCCATCCCCTCACTAGCCACGTTCCTCATACAAGGATTCACGGCGGGCTTCCACACCGGCCTTGTCTCCCTGCCCCACACTACCTACGAGTGTAGGAATCTCAAGTCAGCGGCCACCGATGAGCAAGCCATAGACCAACTACTCCTAGCCGAGCTGGAGCGAGGTTTCGTCATAGGTCCCTTCACACAACCCCCCTTCAACACCTGGAGAGTCAGCCCTATTGGGCTTGTCAAGGGCAAGTTCTCGAATAAAGTTTGTTTGGTGTACGACCTGTCTGCGCCTCATTCTTGCCACGTCCCCAGCCTCAACTCCTTGATTCCCTCCGAGGAGTTCTCCTTAAAATACGCCTCCGTCGACATGGCGATCCAGGCCATCCTCAAAGCAGGCACAGGGGCCTGGCTGTCCAAAGCCGACATATCGGACGCCTTCAAACTTCTGCCGATTCACCCGTCTCTCTGGTGTTGGCACGGTATCAAGTGGAGAGACAGGTACTACTTCGCCACCAAGCTCATGTTCGGCTCCAAAAGTAGCCCCTGGCTCTTCGACACTTTCGCTCAATCCCTCACCTGGATTCTCCTACACAAGGCCCAATGCACAGAAGTCATCCACTACCTGGATGACGTCCTACTGATAGAGCAGCCTAACGTCACCAGTAGACCTCGACAAATTAAGAGTCGTCTTCCAGAATATCAATGTCCCCATAGCTGAGCACAAGGTCGACGGACCCGCACACTCCATCACCTTCCTCGGAGTTGTCTTGGACACATGCTCCATGCAGGCCAGCCTACCCCTCGACAAGCTGACCCGCATCAGGGCAGTTCTTCAGGACTTCACCCGCACGAGAGGGTGCACAAGACGACAGCTCCAGTCACTACTTGGCATGCTCAATTTTTCCATGCGGATAGTCCCTCAAGGTCGTTCCTTCATCTCACGGCTCTTAGTCCACCTATCACAAGACCCCGATCAGATCCTCAAACTGGACGCCGCGGCCATAGCAGACCTAGCGATGTGGGAAGAGTTCCTTTCCTCATGGAACGGAATATCCATGTTTATCCCGCCCATCTCACCCTTCTCACCACAGGTGGCGACAGATGCCGCGGCCTCCACGGGCTTCGCAGCCATATTTGGCCTCCGTTGGTTCGCTGGCCCTTGGTGCCCGCAGATACTCTCAATCCCAGGTTTCAGCCGGACTTCCCCCCTTTTCGAGCTCTACCCAATCGTGGCAGCCGCCAAACTTTGGGGTCACAACTGGACCGGGCAGACGGTAAACTTCACAACGGATAACCAGGCCACGGCAGACATCATCAACAAAGGCAGGTCCAAGTCACTCCAGGTGATGTCCTTCTTACGCAGGCTGGTCCAACTGTCGCTACGGCTCCAGTTCAACATCCATTGCTCTCACATCCCAGGTAAATACAACGTGGCAGCAGACGCGCTGTCACGCTTTAACTTCGTCTCCTTCTTCCGACAGATACCAGAGGCCGATCGGGTGTCCGCCCCTATCCCCGCTTGGTCTCAGCTGACCCTAGACTAGACCGATACCTACGTGGGGCCACCCAGCTCATCAACCAGTCCCTGTCTCACAACACACTCAAAGCCTACCACGCAGCCTGGGACACGTTCAACAAGTTCCTAACCGCCAACGCCGTGTCAACACCCACAGACATCAGGCACATTCTGGCCTTCGTCTCACATTGTCACACACAGTTAAACCTATCCTACAACACCATCCACCTGTACCTGGCCGGCGTACAGCACTTTTTGGCCCTTCAAGATCCCACTAGACCGCCTGTCTTCTCGTCCCACGCCGTCCGAGCCGTCCTACGCGGCGTCCAGAAGCAGCAACCAGCAAACAGAACCAGACGTCACCCCATCACGAGTGCCATCTTCCGCGAGATGTCCGCTATACTCGCTGGTTCCCCCTTTGGTGTCCTCCTCAGCCAGGTCATACAAGCCGCCATCTACCTGGCCTACTATGGGTTCCTACGTCCCAGCGAATTCACCCGTAACAGCTCGACCAGCCAAACCCTGTGCAGACGCCACCTAGTTCGCCATCAAGACCACTTCGTGCTCCACCTCAGCGTCTCCAAGACTCAGCAAGCTGGCGACGGGGTGGACATCCATCTATACAGAACCGGCAATTCCTGGTGCCCAGTGACGGTTCTCAACCGCCTGCTCTCACTCCTGCCAGAACAAAGGGACACCGATCCCCTTCTGCCTTTTCCATTCAAACCCCTAAGCACCTGCCAGTTCATGACACACGTAAGGATTCTCCTCCGCAACCTACGCCTAAACCCCAGAGAATACTCCGGTCACTATTTTCGGATCGGGCCGCCTCAACCGCCTCACAGCATGGGGTCCCAGGCCACATCATCCAGAGACTCGGCAGATGGAAGTCAGCCTGCTTCACCCGGTATATACATGACCCACAGGCGGAAATGTCACGGGCCTTCGCCCAGCTCACGCAGTAGACAATGCTAAAAGGCAATAAATATCTTCAAACCCTACCTCAGTTTTTGCCCCCTTATTTCTGGCGTACCGTCCATAGACCAAGGCACACTTCAGGTCCCCCTTTTCATGTTGTAGATCTTATTGGTTAAGTTATTTCCCTTCAGACACGTATCGGCCATAGGGCTTCAACCATAAGTGGAAGGCCAACATGGTGGCCTGAATTTATGGGAGGAGCCCGAGAGGGTATTTATCCGGCCCACTCACCTGTGGTCTTCGTCGGTTCCGGTGCGCGATACCCACCCTCCCATTCCCCCTTTCAAGGGCATTTCTCACAACATCACCCTCATCAAATACTCATTTCTAATCAGGGTATGCCCCCTTATTTCTGGCGTACCGTCCATAGACCAAGGCACACTTCAGGTCCCCCTTTTCATGTTGTAGATCTTATTGGTTAAGTTATTTCCCTTCAGACACGTATCGGCCATAGGGCTTCAACCATAATTGGGGTTGATAACCCCTATTCTATGTATTTATATTTTTAACATTTTTATTATAATTTCATTTAGATGAATTTCTTAGTTGGATTCAACCATGTCCAAATTTCTAGTAATGACCTTTAGAGGTCATCTAGCAATTTTTGGTGGTCCGTTTTAAATAGTTATTGGCCCTTGAGATGTAAGTAACCATATGTTTATTTTCAATCTCATCTTAGTTCTATATTCTAGACACCTAAAGGTTGTGTTGTTTTTCCGCTACTTTGACATTGTGATATTGCATGGAGTTATACTCCATATTAAGTCAGAGTAGATCCACATTGGCTGGAGCGGGATTATGAGACATCCTCCATTCACTGGTTGATGCCCGAGTGTTGTGACGTGGCTAGTGTCGTGATGGTATGACGCGGTCGCGTCACGACGTTGGAACGCAAGCTCTGTTGCGGAAGACGGCGTGGCGCTGTGACGTTGACTGCATCGCGATGCTGAGGCGCACGTTCCAAGCCCGCAAATCCAAAGCGAGGCTTGGAGGTTGTAATGTAAGTCCTGATGTATATGACGTTGTGGCGCCGTGCCGCCGACGGCGTCGTGACGTTGAGACGCATGCCTGCGAATTCAGAGCGAGGCTGGGCCGTACATTGTAGCCATAAGAAGGGTGACACAGCGCGCCGCCCGTGTCCCTAGACGACGTGACATTTCATGAAACGCGTAGGACGGAACAGCGCGCTGCTGTCACCTGCCTGTTGAGAACAATCGATTCGTCTAGGAATTTTGTTTTTTTCTTCCATGTGTAACCGGCTGGTACACTGGTTCTAAGGCCTTGTTTCTTCCATTTGGATGCAAGTGTTTTTAACCTTTTAAATAAAGAAAAGTTGTTTGGTAATGAAAGCATTTCTTTTTATTTTCACATGATATACACCTTTTGGTGTCTGGGAGGATTATCTAGCCTGTATAGTACTCTGCACCTGATTGGAGTTGGAAGGAACATTAATCCTGCACTATCCATTGGATGTCCAGATTGCAGCACCATTTGAGGCTTCATTCCAGCAATTACACCCACGCCTCCTATGATCCTCTGTGACGGGGGATCATAGCTCTGTGGTAAGCAGACATTTCACACACTGTGGTGGTGGTCCGGATGCTTCACTTAAATTTTGAATTAGAATTTTCAACTATCAACTATAAAATGAATGGACTTATACCTATTGTTGACTACATGAGTAGGGTTGAGCGAACCCGAACTGTAAAGTTCGGGTCCGTAACCGGACTTTTGGGTGTTCGGGACCCGGACCCGAACCCAAACTATTAATGGCATGGCTGTGATTGGCCAGTGCAGCATGTGACCCAGCCTCTATATATAGGTCAGGCACACAGCACACAGCGTCATTCTGCTATAGACAGGGCTATAGACAGGTTCCTGTGCTGCTGAGAGGATTTTAGGAGTTAGTGTGATTCAGTCAGTCGGCAGTTAGCATTCCTTAACTTTGCTTCTAATTAGTTAGATCAGTGAGCGATCTACATAGCTAGAGTAGGAAGTTTCTTTATTATTAAGCAAAAGAAAGAGGCAGAGAGAATTATTGAAGAGATTCCTAAATCAATTGTACCCTGGCTGGGGTGCAGTGCACAGTCTTTTAACAGTGCCATGAGGCCAGTGCCAGACAAAATATAAAAGTTTTACCTGCAAGCTCAGTGCACAATTAGGACCAACACTGCATATACTAAGAGATACACCATAGTCTGTGTGTATTCTGCTATTGGAAAAACATTGCATAAAAATTTAATTTTGCGTTTTTTTTTTTTTCCCCAATAGCATTTTCTGCGTTTTCATAAACGCTTTACATACTGTCCGTGTATTCTGATATTGGAAAAACATTGCAAAAAAATTTAATTTTGCGGTGTTTTTTTTCCCCCAATAGCATTTTCTGCGTTTTCATAAACGCTTTACATACTGTCCGTGTATTCTGATATTGGAAAAACATTGCAAAAAAATTTAATTTTGCAGTGTTTTTTTTCTTCCCAATAGCATTTTCTGCGTTTTCATAAACGCTTTACATACTGTCCGTGTATTCTGATATTGGAAAAACATTGCAAAAAAATTTAATTTTGCAGTGTTTTTTTTCTTCCCAATAGCATTTTCTGCGTTTTCATAAACGCTTTAGACACTATGCGTTTATTCTGATATTGGAAAAACATTGCAAAAAAATTTAATTTTGCAGTGTTTTTTTTCTTCCCAATAGCATTTTCTGCGTTTTCATAAACGCTTTAGACACTATCCGTTTATTCTGATATTGGAAAAACATTGCAAAAAAATGTAATTTTGCAGTGTTTTTTTTTTTCCCAATAGCATTTTCTGCGTGTTCATAAACGCTTTAGACACTGTACGTGTATTCTGCTATATACAAAAACACCCATTTAGGGCGAGATCATAAATTTTGAAAATATAAGGAGATCATCAAAACAGGGACGTGGCCCGGGTCGTGGTGCTGCTGGTGGCGCTCCTGTTGCAGGGAGAGGACGTGGTCGATCTGTGCCAGCTACACGCACTAGTGAAACACCTTCCTCAGGTGCGAGTAGGCGACAGAGCCTGCAGCAGTATTTTGCCGCGCCTAATGAGGCTGTACGAATGTTGAGGCCAGGACAAGTACAGGCGATAGTAGATTGGGTTGCTGCTGACAGTGCCTCCGGTTCCTTCACATTGTCTCCCACCCGGTCTCCTGATGAAAGTTCAGAGTTGGCACCTGCAGCTGATGTCCATCAGTCTTTCACCTCACCCCCTTGCAAATCAGCCAGTCAGTCTGAGCCCCAAATCATGCAGCAGTCTCTTCTGCTTTTTGATGACTCTGTTAGCAGGGTTTCCCAGGGCCATCCACCTAGCCCTGCCCCAGAAGTGGAAGAGATTGTGTGCACCGATGCCCAACCACTTATGTTTCATGATGAGTACATGGTAGGACCATCGCAGCACGTCTCGGATGATGACGAAACACAGGTGCCAACTGCTGCTGCTTTCGCCATTGTGCAGACCGACAAGGAGGGCAGGGGTGAATTTTGGGTGGAATATGATGTGGAGGACGATGAGGTCCTTGACCCCACATGGAATCAACGTCATGCAGGTGACCAGTGTAGTTCAGAGGAAGAGGTGGTGGTCGCACAGAGCCACCAGCACAGCAGAAGAGGGAGCAGGGTGCAAAAGCGGAGCGTCCGTCCCCTAGACAGTACGTCTGCTACTGCCCAACGCAGCAAGGGACCGAGCACACCAAAGCCAGGTGCAAGGACTTCCCTAGCGTGGCAGTTCTTCAGACAATGTCCTGATGACAAGACACAAGTGGTTTGCACGCTGTGCAATCAGAGCTTGAAGCGAGGCATAAACGTTCTCAACCTGAGCAAAACCTGCATGACCAGGCATCTAAGTGCAAAGCACGAGATGCAGTGGAGTAGACACCTCAAAAACCAAGAAAGGTCTCTGGCTCCTCCTGCTTCCTCTTCTGCTGCAGTCTCGGCCTCTTCATCCACCTCTGTAGTGACAGTGACACCTGCCAACCTGCAAACAGAGGATCTGCCAGCAACACTACCACCTGGGTCACCAACCATCTCCACAATGTCCCATGGAAGCGTTCAGCTCTCTATTTCCCAAACACTGGAGCGGAAGAGGAAGTACCCCCTAGCCACCCGCGATCCCTGGCCCTGAATGCCAGCATTTCAAAATTCCTCGCCTTTGAAATGCTGTCATTCCGTCTGGTGGAGACGCAGAGTTTTAAAAGGCTGATGTCATTGGCTGCCCCACAGTACGTCGTGCCCAGCCGCCACTACTTTTCCTGACGAGCTATCCCTTCCCTGCACAACCAAGTGGGGGACAAAATCAGGTGTGCACTGCGCAACGCCATCTGTGGCAAGGTCCACCTAACTACGGATGCGTGGACCAGTAAGCACGGTCAGGGACGTTATATCTCCCTAACAGCACACTGGGTAAATGTAGTGGCGGCTCGGCCTGAGGCGGATAGCAGTTTGGCGCATGTCCTTCCACCACCGAGGATTGCAGGGCACTTCGGTTTGCCTCCTGTTGCTAACTCCTCCTACTCCGCCTCCTCATCCTCTACCGCCTCCTCATCCGGTCAGCGTAACACCTTCACCACCAACTTCAGCACAGCCAGGGCTAAACGACAGCAGGCAGTTTTAAAACTTTCCTGTTTGGGGGAAAAACCCCACACCGCGCAGGTTGGTGGCAGTGAGCCTCAAGCCCGTCCTGGTGGTGTGCGATAATGGGCGAAATCTCGTAGCAGCTCTGGGCCTTGCCGGTTTGACGCACATCCCTTGCCTGGCGCATGTGCTGAACTTGGTGGTCCAGAGGTTCCTGAAGAATTACCCCGATATGCCAGAGCTGCTGCAGAAAGTGCGGGCCGTCTGTGCGCACTTTCGGCGTTCTCACCCTGCTGCTGCTCGCCTGTCAGCTCTGCAGCGTAACTTCGGCCTTCCCGCTCACCGTCTCATATGTGACGTGCCCACAAGGTGGAACTCCACCTTGCACATGCTTGCCAGACTGTGCGAGCAGCAGCAGGCGATAGTGGAGTCTCAGCTGCAGCACGCACGCGTGAGTCGCTCTGCGGAATAGCACCACTTCACCGCCAATAACTGGGCCTCCATGCGAGACCTGTGTGCCTTGTTGCGCTGTTTCGAGTACTCCACCAACATGGCCAGTGCCGATGACGCCGTTCTCAGCGTTACTATCCCAGTTCTATGCCTCCTTGAAAAAACTCTTCAGGCGATGATTGAAGAGGATGTGGCACAGGATGAGGAGGAGGAGGAGGAGGAGGAAGAGGGTTCATTTCCAAGGCTTTCAGGGCAGTCATTTACAAGTGGCTACGAGGGTGGGTTCCTGCACCAACAGGTACACAATTGTCTGGCAGCAAGGGCACAGTTCTGGAGGATGACGGGGTGGAGGATGAGGAGGAGATGGAGGAGGAACCATGTTCACAGCAGGGTGGCACCCAGACCAGCTCATGTCCATCACTGGTGCGTGGCTGGGGGGATACAGAGGACACAGACGATACACCTCCCACAGAGGACAGCTTTTCCTTGCCTCTGGGCAGCCTGGCACACATGAGCGATTACATGCTGCAGTGTCTCCGCAACGACCGCCGAGTTGCCCACATTTTAACTGGTGCTGATTATTGGGTGGCCACCCTGCTGGATCCCCGTTACAAGGACAACGTGCCGTCCTTAATTACCTCACTGTAGCGTGATCGTAAGATGCGCGAGTACAAGCGCACGCTGGTAGACGCGCTGCTGGTGGCATTCCCACTTGGAAGCGGGGGTACGGTGGAAGCACAAGGCGAAGGCAGAGGAGGAGGAAGAGGTCGCCAACGCAGCCGGGGCACCGCCAGCACCTTGCAAGGCAGGGTTAGCATAGACGGAATGTGGAAAAGCTTTGTCAGCACGCCACAACAACTAGCACCACCAGCTGAGATGGAACGTCTTAGCAGGAGGCAGCATTTCACCAACATGGTGGAGCAGTATGTGTGCACACGCCTACACGTACTGCATGACGGGTCTGCCCCCTTCAACTTCTGGGTCTCCAAATTGGGCACATGGCCTGAGCTTGCCCTTTACGCCTTGGAGGTTCTGGCCTGCCCTGCCGCCAGTGTATTATCTGAACGTGTATTTAGCACGGCAGGGGGTGTTATCACAGACAAGCGCAGCCGCCTGTCCAGAGCCAATGTGGACAAGCTCACGTTCATTAAAATGAACCAGGCATGGATCCCACAGGACTTGGCCGTACCATGTGCAGAATAGACACATATACCGGTGTTCTGACGAAAACTGTCTTGCTATCGGATAGTGTTCGGCCACTTACTGCGCAGGTGCAGTGCTTGCGCAGTACGGAGGACAAGGAGATTCACAAAATCTCCAAAGATGAACGTCACCTGCGCAGTAAGTGCAGGTTCAAGCCCGACCATCCAAGTGGACATACGGTAGCACATAGTAACAGGGCCCCTCACGGGCTCGCTTGGCTAGGCTTCAACCTCGGATGATGTGGCTTGAACCTGGAGTCACAGATCGTCTTCGGAGAGTTTCGAAATCCCCTTGTCCTACGTACTGAGCAAGCGCAGTACAGGGCGGACACTATGCTACACCACTAGCCTTACCCAGCCATTGTTGTATTTTTGAACCAGTGTTGACTACCTCGTCCTCCTCCACCGCCGCTCCCACCTACACCGCCACATCCACCGCCACCTCAACTTCCTACTCCATTTGAATTTCGTCCTCCTAGGTCAAGATTATAATTTTTTCATTTTTTTTAATTTCCAAGTATTTTATTTTCCCACTATCTTATCCATTAAATTGAATAATTTTTTCCAGAAAGTGCGTATTCTGGGGTATTCCCACCATATGTGCGGCATCGTGCCGTTGAGTTTCTGAGGTTCTTAATGACTTCCTGTACCTCTTCCTCCAGCATTTTTTTTTTATTTTTATTTTTTTTATGTTATTTTAAGTTATTTCCCTATCCACATTTGTTTGCAGATCACTTGCCATGCTCTTAACAACATTTTGTTGCCATTTGCAGCCCTCTAGCCCTTTCCATGACCTTTTTACAGGCATTTTAGTGTTCAAAAGTCCGGGTCCCCATTGACTTCAATGGGGTTCGGAGTTCGGGGTCAAGTTCGGGTCAAGTTCGGTCCCGAACCCGGACTTTTTTCCGAAGTTCGGCCAAATCCCGCCGAACCCGAACATCCAGGTGTCCGCTCAACTCTATACATGAGTCATTCATTATAGTTCACGGGTGTTTCCATATTCACATATCAATTTGTGGACTTTATTTTGTTTATGGTTCAATCTTAATTATATAGCTTATCATACAAGTCATATATTTTTATTTGGTTACCATATCTCATCACTGAGAAAGGGGGGGTGGTCTGTATATTATCTCTTAATATGACACAACTCCGTCCCTATAATATATATAAAGTAGAACAAGTTAGCCCATGGGACTTTAAATGAGTTGTTCATACAGATCATAACGTGTAAGTAAGTTGGTAAAGATTTTATTAGAGTTTCACAGACATAGTCACAGACATAGTCATAAAATAATATATATAAAAACCATCATGAACCATAGCTTGACCATAAACAAGTATTGTTATAGTGCTAGAAGTACAAAAGTATACATATACAGCTTATATACTCGACGCGTTTCGTAAGCTCTGCTTGCTTCCTCAGGAGTAGATGTATATGTAGGGTATCTAAAAAGATAATAAGTATAAATAAGATATGGCATATAAATGGTAATTAGTTCAAAAAGAAGCATGTGGCCTCCAAGAGGCACTCCATATTTACATTATGGTCAGTTGGTCCAATGGACTGATCTCCAGAGGCGAAAGTGGTGAGTGCCTCCACCGGGAGCTGAAGAGGCATGGTTCGCAGCAAGCCACACGGGGGGACAAGTTGAGGGCAGACATGGCGATGAAAGAAAAGATGTGATGTATCCTAAAATGCCCCATGGCCACCAATGTCGTAGCAGCTGAAATGAGAGTATATATGTATCTAAATCAATTAACAAAGTATTTGATGATAATCTGAGAGTATGAATGATGTGATGTCACTATGGTAAAGTGAAATCAAGACATTGTGGGCATGGATGCAGATAGGGGGGAGTGTGTAGAAAGAAAGCGCAGAGAGTGCAGAAATGTGAGAGGAAAGATGGAAAAAGAAAGGAGAAAAAGGAAAAAGAAAAGAGAAGCGAAGAAGAAAAAAGAAGAAAGAAAGGATACCCTATGGCGTGCCTCTTAAAAAGAAACAGCGTGACAGGAAAAGTGGCAATGAATGTAGATGTGAAAAATAGTAGTAATCACCATGATGGTTGTATGAATGTATGGAAATATAAATGTCTTTATGCCGTTCATGTCACAAGCTGAAATGGAAAGAGAGCAAGACAGGGGTGGAGAATAAAAGAAATGGTAGGGAAAAGGAAGGGCGAAAAAGAAATGAAAATTATGTAGATGAAAAAAGTGGATAATACTGATAATGGGAAATGTAGATCTCAAATTTGTATGAGCAAGTGCAATAAAGTGAAAATAAATGACATATTGGATGTCAAAGGTGTGCTTACCCCTATGTCAAACCTCGAGTGGTGCAACAACCTACAGGGTGGAGGAAAAGCAAAAATGTTCGCCAAGTCAAGAGCCCCCCGACCTATATCCCCGAGTGCGAGCGTTGGACCACGCCCCTAACGCCATGCGTAACGCGGCTACGGTACGTGCCCGCGCAGCGCATATGCGAGCACGTTCAGCCATCGTGATGACGCAATGTACACCAGGCGTGGAGCCGCCGCAGATGCGGAAGTCCCACAATGGGTGCAGTAACATGGCGCCGATGTACTGGTGGCCCCTCCCCATTCCTGGAGAGGGGAGGGGACAGCAGGGAGGGTTAGTACAAACCCCCCCATTTGTACATCGCAGCTCCCGGAGGGGACAAACAGACCCACAGTCACCGATGGATAAAGTACATAGGAACCAACTCCACAAGTAACCCAGATGACATAAGGAAAATAAATGAAGAGAAGCTCATGTGAAAATACCCATGGCAATTAGCAATTAGTATTAGTAATTATGACCACGAGAATAGTAGACAGACCGAGCGGGCAAGTAGGTGTCTTCCACCTGGTAAATTATAAGAAAGGGGGGGGTGGTCTGTATATTATCTCTTAATATGACACAACTCCATCCCTATAATATATATAAAGTAGAACAAGTTAGCCCATGGGACTTTAAATGAGTTGTTCATACAGATCATAACGTGTAAGTAAGTTGGTAAAGATTTTATTAGAGTTGTATACTTTATATATATTATAGGGATGGAGTTGTGTCATATTAAGAGATAATATACAGACCACCCCCCCTTTCTTATAATTTACCAGGTGGAAGACACCTACTTGCCCGCTCGGTCTGTCTACTATTCTCGTGGTCATAATTACTAATACTAATTGCTAATTGCCATGGGTATTTTCACATGAGCTTCTCTTCATTTATTTTCCTTATGTCATCTGGGTTACTTGTGGAGTTGGTTCCTATGTACTTTATCCATCGGTGACTGTGGGTCTGTTTGTCCCCTCTGGGAGCTGCGATGTACAAATGGGGGGGTTTGTACTAACCCTCCCTGCTGTCCCCTCCCCTCTCCAGGAATGGGGAGGGGCCACCAGTACATCGGTGCCATGTTACTGCACCCATTGTGGGACTTCCGCATCTGCGGCGGCTCCACGCCTGGTGTACATTGCGTCATCACGATGGCTGAACGTGCTCGCATATGCGCTGCGCGGGCACGTACCGTAGCCGCGTTACGCATGGCGTTAGGGGCGTGGTCCAATGCTCGCACTCGGGGATATAGGTCGGGGGGCTCTTGACTTGGCGAACACTTTTGCTTTTCCTCCACCCTGTAGGTTGTTGCACCACTCGAGGTTTGATATAGGGGTAAGCACACCTTTGACATCCAATATGTCATTTATTTTCACTTTATTGCAATTGCTCATACAAATTTGAGATCTACATTTCCCATTATCAGTATTATCCACTTTTTTCATCTACATAATTTTCATTTCTTTTTCGCCCTTCCTTTTCCCTACCATTTCTTTTATTCTCCACCCCTGTCTTGCTCTCTTTCCATTTCAGCTTGTGACATGAACGGCATAAAGACATTTATATTTCCATACATTAATACAACCATCATGGTGATTACTACTATTTTTCACATCTACATTCATTGCCACTTTTCCTGTCACGCTGTTTCTGTTTAAGAGGCACGCCATAGGGTATCCTTTCTTTCTTCTTTTTTCTTCTTCGCTTCTCTTTTCTCTTTCCTTTTTCTCCTTTCTTTTTCCATCTTTCCTCTCACATTTCTGCACTCTCTGCACTTTCTTTCTACACACTCCCCCCTATCTGCATCCATGCCCACAATGTCTTGATTTCACTTTACCATAGTGACATCACATCATTCATACTCTCAGATTATCATCAAATACTTTGTTAATTGATTTAGATACATATATACTCTCATTTCAGCTGCTACGACATTGGTGGCCATGGGGCATTTAAGGATACATCACATCTTTTCTTTCATCGCCATGTCTGCCCTCAACTTGTCCCCCCGTGTGGCTTGCTGCGAACCATGCCTCTTCAGCTCCCGGTGGAGGCACTCACCACTTTCGCCTCTGGAGATCAGTCCATTGGACCAACTGACCATAATGTAAATATGGAGTGCCTCTTGGAGGCCACATGCTTCTTTTTGAACTAATTACCATTTATATGCCATATCTTATTTATACTTATTATCTTTTTAGATACCCTACATATACATCTACTCCTGAGGAAGCAAGCAGAGCTTGTGAAACGCGTCGAGTATATAAGCTGTATATGTATACTTTTGTACTTCTAGCACTATAACAATACTTGTTTATGGTCAAGCTATGGTTCATGATGGTTTTTTTATATATATTATTTTATGACTATGTCTGTGACTATGTCTGTGAAACTCTAATAAAATCTTTACCAACTTACTTACACGTTATGATCTGTATGAACAACTCATTTAAAGTCCCATGGGCTAACTTGTTCTACTTTATATATCTCATCACTGAGGTTGATATATTTATGTATTTTCTTTTTGACACATTTTGGTTTTGATTGGCCAATGAGTCTGAGTTTCATTGTTGCTCGGTTTAGTTTGCCATCTTCTATTCACTATATTGGTTAAGCGCAGCTTTTTTGTTTTTCTTTCAAGTAAAGACTATAGACTAGAGGGATATATGCTTTGTTTATATTTCATATCTGAGGTTTACAACCACCTCAATACAGGGCACTTTTGCCCCTTCCTGCCCAGGACAATTTTCAGCTTTCAGTACTGTCACACTTTGAATCACAACTGCGCGATCATACAACACTGTACCCAAACTAAATTTTTAGAGCTGTCTTTTGGTGGTATGTGATAACTACTGGGGTTTTTATTTTTTGCTAAACAAACTAAAAAAATATGTTTTTTCTTTGTTTACGTTATAAAATTTAGTTTTCTCCTTCACTGACGGGCACTGCTGAGGCTGCACTAATGGGCACTGATGAGGCGGCACTGATGGGCACTGATGAGGTGCACTGATATGTAGAATTGATGGGCACTGATAGGCGGCACTGATATGCAGCACTGATGGGCACCGATAGGCTACACTGATATGCAGCACTGATGGGCACTAATATGTGGCACTGATAGGCAGCACTGATGGGCACTGGTAGGTTGTACTGATGGGCACTGATAGATGGCACTGGATAGGCAGCACTGATGAGGGGCTACTGACAGTCATTACTGATGGGGCACTGATTGGCACTTTGATTGGCAGTTTTTTTTAAAACAGGCGTTTTTAATGGGGCACAGACTGGCAGCTTATGGGAACTGATTGGCAGCTGATGGGCACATCTGATGGGGGCTGTGCTGATAATCAATGTGCTGATTATCAGTACAGACACCCCCTTTGACAGGGAGCTCTCCCTGTCAGGGTGAACCGAGGAAAGCCATTTACCGGCACTTCCTGGTTCATGCAATGATCAGTTGTGATTGGTGACAGCTGATCACTTGGTAAGGAGCCTCCGTCACAGGCTCCATATCACGATCAGAGATGCGGTGTGTCAGATTGACACACAGCCGCGAGTCAGCATGTTATCCTGCTGGACGTCATATGATGCCCAGTCAGGATAACAGAACCACATCCCAGCTGTCATTCTGCTATAGGCCGGGGGGGAGTGTTAAGCCCCATACACACGGTCGGAAAATCCGACTACCAAATCCATCGGATTTGGTCCGACGGATTTAGTCCGACACCGGTGTTGCATACACACGGTCGGACAAAGTTGTTGGAAAATCCGATCATTCTGAACGTGGTGACGTTTGTTGCCTACGACGGGACTACGTAGAGGCTAGTAGCCAATAGCTTTGGTCTTGTAATGTGATCTGAGCATGCGTGGCACTTTGTCCGTCGGAATTCGCTACACACGATCAGAATTGGTGTGATCGGACTTTGTCGCCGGAAAATCTATCCAGCAGGAGATAGAACTTTGTCCGTCGGACAATCCGATGGAAACTGTCCGATGGTGCCTACACACGATCGGAATTTCCGACAACATTGTCCGATAGGACAGAATCCATCGGAAAATCCGACCGTGTGTATGGGGCTTTAGAGAGGTTACCTGGCTGGACGGATGGTTGGCCACTCTGGCTCGCACCGGTGCGCGTTGGTGCACGCGTTCACGTGCGCGCGGAGGTGCGCGCTCCAATGAGCACTTGTGTGCCGGCCGACTCTGATGTGCGCGCTGGTGGGCGGACGCGCTCTCGTGTGTGCAGTGGTGCGTGTGTTTCTGTGGGTACTGGCTCGCGTGCTTCTGTGGACGCTGACGCGCGCGGGTGTGCGTGTGCCTGTGCGCATTGGCGCACACAAGTGCGCACAGTTTGGCGCCGAAAGGCCTATTTAGTCTGGCTGAACCCATTGCCCGGTGCTGCCTGATCAACAGCTTCCCGTGATCTTGTTCCTGTACCCGTGCTTCTGCTTGATTACCTTTGACTCGGCTTGCCCTTCGGTCTTCCTGGATTTCTGCCTGCACCTGACCTCGGCCTGTTTGACCTTGCTCCTGCCTCTTCCTCTTGTACTTCGTTGCCCGCACGTTGCCGAACCCAGCCTGTACCCGGACTTAATATTATATTAATTTTCACAAAGTCAAACCTGCTTAAGTGTTTTTAGATCTTTATGGCAGATGTTACTATGGTATACTGAAGTATAATTACAAGCATTTCATAATTGTCAAAGGCTTTTATTGACAATTACATGAAGTTTATGCAAAGAGTCAATATTTGCAGTGTTGACCCTTCTTTTTCAAGACCTCTGCAATTCACCCTGGCATGCTGTCAATCAACTTCTGGGCCACATCCTGACTGATGGCAGCCCATTCTTGCATAATCAATGCTTGGAGTTTGTCAGAATTTGTGTTTTTTTTGTTTTTGTTCAACTGCCTCTTGAGGATTGACCACAAGTTCTCAATAGGATAAAGGTCTGGGGAGTTTTTTGGCCATGGACCCCAAATTTCGATGTTTTGTTACCCAAAACCACTTAGTTATCACTTTTGCCTTATGGCAAGGTGCTTCATCTTGCAGGGAAAGGCATTGCTCGTCACCAAACTTGTCTTGGATGGTTGGGAGAAGTTTCTCTCAGGGAATGTTTTTGTACCATTCTTTATTCATGGTTGTGTTCTTAGCAGGGGTCAAGTCCTGGGGAAAAAAGTGTGGGAACTGTCACCCAAGATCCACTCCCCCACCAAAAAAAATAATTATACGCTCATATATGAACGCTTCAAAAGTGGCATTCTTCATCCAATTTTCGTATTGTGTGTATGAAGATTACGGTAACTGTTAGTACATAAAAAAAAAAAACAATCCTCAATAAACATAAATACGGTAACTCTCTGAATAATCAGCATTCATTCTATTGTGCTTCCATGCAAATGTGAACATCATGTTCTGATCTTTATTGGGGAATTTTATTTTGTATATAGAGTGTTTATGTGGTGAGTTTACACTTTTCATTGAACAGAGTTTGGATAACACAGGGTTAAACGGAAAGGTCATAAATGAACTGCACATTATCTGGACAGAATGCTTGGGGAGATAGTGATGTGTTCCTGCTTAGGAGATGTATGTTAGCTTGGGGGGCTGCAAACTCTGCAGGGCTCCAACACACACTCGCTGCTATTCCAACCCTTCACATATTTCCACATAAACTTCCCTCCTGGCATTAAACTTTGCCAGGTATTGTGCTCAGCTTACCACCCCAAACTGATGTTCCTCCCTCAGCTCACCTCTCTCCCTGCATGTCCTGTGAGCAGAATAGCTGTGCTCCTCCTCTGGGTTCTCTCATCATATGGCACTGAAGATAGAGGAGGGGGGAATTCAGCGGGACACACAAAGCAAGTATGCAGGAGACTGGGGGGGGGGGGGGGGGTGAGGAGACATAAAATCAGGAGGGGCCGGCGGGGAGGAGCGCATCACGAGAGGTCTGACTAAATACAATCTCTTAGCCGCAGGGACCTGATCTACCCGTCAGCTAGCTGTGATTGACAGGTAGATCGAAGCGGAAGCTGTCATGGGGCCCCCTACTGGCAATGCCTGAATGGTTAGGTGTGTGGCACTTACTATTGCGAGCTGTGTCGGCAGCTGCTGGTGTAGCACCTGCCACACAGCTCGCATACTTCAAAGTCTTGCAGGACACGGCTGCTAACAGGAACTGAGTTCCTGTTGTGGAAAAAGTACAGGAACTCCGTTCCCATGCGTTCCCGCAGGACTTGAGCCCTGGTTCTTAGGCAAAATTGTGAGTGAGCCCACTCCCTTGGCTGAGAAGGTCTGGCTGTGATGGTCTCAGAATGATTTACTGTTGGCATGACACAGGACTGATGGTAGCACTCACCTTTTCTTTTCCGGACAAAGTTTTTTCTGGATGCCCCAAACAATCGGGAAAGGCATTCATTGGAGATAATGACTTTACCCCAGTCTTCAGAAGTCCTATCCCTGTACCTTTTGAAGAATATCAGTCTGTCCCTGGTGTTTTTTCTGGCGAGAAGTGGCTTCTCTGCTGCCCTTCTTGACACCAGGCCATCCTCCAAAAGTCTTTACCTCACTGTGCGTGCCGATGTTCTTACACCTGCTGCTGCCATTTCTGAGCAAGCTCTGCGCTGGTGGTGCCCCGATCCTGCAGCTGAACTGTAGGAGACAGTGCTGGCGCTTGCTGGACTTTCTTGGGCGCCCTGAAGCCTTCTTCACAAATGCAGTGGAAATGTTTTTTTTATGGGATTACCGTATATACTCGAGTATAAGTCAAGTTTTTTTGTGCTGAAAATGCCCCCCTGAGCTTATACTCGAGTCAAGCACTTTTCTGCAGCAGAGAATGACATTTTCCCTATCTCTGGGCCACTTGGTGCTAGGAACCCCAAGTGGAACTAGCACTACAACATATCCAAAGATGGGGTTTCTAGCACCAAGTGGCCCCGAGATACGGGGCCCCAAAGTCGGTTCGGAAAATGTCATTCTCTGCTGCAGAAAAGTGCTTGACATTTTCCGACCCACAGTGCTAGTGCAAATTCGGTGTGCAAACATGTCTAAAGATGGGGATTCTAGCACCAAGTGGCCCTGAGATAAAGGGCCCCAAAGTCGGTCAAATGTGTCCATCTGCAGCAATGTCATTTCGGGACCCTTTGGGTCCAGAGACCCCAAATTTTGGCTGCAGCTAGGGAACCCTTAACTACCAATTTTGAAGTTCGGGGGACCTATGGCTGCAAATGGGCACAGTGAGGCATGCAAATGGGCACAGTGAGGCTACAAATGGGCATTGTTGACACTCTTTTCCACTTACAGTTGCACATTTCTCACCCTAGGCTTATACTCGAGTCAATACGTTTTCCCAGTTTTTTGTGGTAAAATTAGGTGCCTCGGCTTATATTCGGGCCAGCTTATACTCGAGTATATACGGTAAGTTAATTTTCATTGCAAAGAGGGATATTGCAATTAATTGCAATTCATCTGATCACTCTTCATAACATTCTGGAGGATATGCAAATTGCCATTATAAAAACTGATGCAGAGTTTTGAGAGCAGTTTTGAGTTTTGAGAGCAGACTTTGTGAAAATTAATATTCCGAGAATTCCGACCGTGTGTACGCGGCATAATAGCATACAACAATGCAATTAATACCATACATTATAGAGTACATATTCTGGGAGCACAGAGGTATATATTCAGTGAGAGCTTGGTCTGGTCGATGCATTTTGCGGAACTCCCGCTTCCTCAGGACCGTGCATGTATAATATTTAAATCTTAACTTTAGTAAGAATATGTAGCTCCTACAGGCATCATAAAAAATTAAAAAAAGATTGACATGGGTCTCCAGATGAGGATAGCGCCTACCGGCCCATGGAAATAGCCCACCACATCCAGATCTGCGGTAACAGGTATATTATATATGGGATCAGAATATGGGAGCGGAAATCTTGAACATACAGAAGGTTGCAGATATACAGTGCCTTGGAAAAGTATTCATACCCCTTGCAATTTTGCAAATTTTGTCATGTTACAACCAAAAATGCAAATGTATTTTATGTGATAGACCAACACAAAGTGGCACATAATTGTGAATTGGAAGGAAAATGATAAATGGTTTTCAAAATGTTTTACAAATAAATATGTGAAAAGTGTGGCGTGCATTTGTATTCAGCCCCCTTTAGTCTGATACACCTAACTAAAATCTAGTGGAAGCAATTGTCTTCAGAAGTCACCTAACTACAGTGCCTTGCAAAAGTATTCACACCCTTGGCATTTTTTGTGTTTTGTTCCCTAACAACCTGGAATTAATATGGATTGTTTGAGGATTTGCATCATTTAATTTACAGAACATGCCCACAAATTTGAAGATTTTTTTTTTTCATTGTGAAGCAAACAACAAATAGGACAGAATAACAGAAAAAGTCAATGTGCATAACTATTCACCCCCCTAAAGTCAATACTTTCTAGAGGCCTTCTTTTGCTGCTATCACAGATCCAAATCATTTTGGATAAGTCTCTATGAGCTTGCCACATCTTGCCACTGGGATTTTTGCCCAATCCTCCTTGCAAAACTGCTCCAGCTCCTTCAAGTTGGATGGTTTGCGCTTTTAAACGGCAATCTTTAAAGGGGTTGTAAAGGTAAAAAAAAATTCACCTTAATGCATTCTATGGCCGCTGGCTGTATCACAGGCTGTAGCTGTAGCACTTCTCACCATGCGAGGGAGCTCGCATGAACGTGAGAAGTCCTTGCGGGGGGGAGCCGAGACAGCCGCCGAGGGACCCCAGAAGACGAGGTTCGGAGCCACTCTGTGCAAAACGAGCTGCACAGTGGAGGTAAGTATGACATGTTTGTTATTTTAAAAAAAATAAAGAAAAAAAATACCTTTACAACCCCTTTAAGACTGACCACAGATTTTCTATTGGATTGAGGTCTGGGCTTTGACTAGGCCATTCCAACACATTTACATGTTTCCCCATAAACCACTTAAGTGTTGCTTTAGCAGTGTGTTTGGGGGTCATTGACCTGCTGGAAGGTGAACCTCCTAGCATCAAATCACATACAGAGTGGTACAGGTTTTGCTCAAGAATATCCCTATATTTAGCACCATCCATATTTCCCTCAACTCTGACCAGTTTCCCAGTCCCGATTGCTGATGGTGTTCTTTGGGTGATGTGATGTGTTGGGTTTGCGACAGACATAGCATTTTCTTTTGATGGCCTAAAAATTACATTTTAGTCTCATCAGACCAGAGCACCTTCCTCCATACATTTTGGGAGTCTCCCACATGTGCCATTTTGTTTTTGCTGAAAGTAATGGCTTTCTTCTGGCCACTATGCCATAAAGCTCAACTCTATGGAGCGTATGGCTTATTGTTGTCCTATGTACAGATACTCCAGTCTCTGCCATGGAACTCTGCAGCTCCTCCAGGGTTACCCTAGATCTCTGTGCTGCCTCTCTCTCTAATTACCCTCTTTGCCCGGTCCGTGAGTTTTGGTGTGCGGCCGTCTCTTGGCAGGTTTGCTGTTGTGCCATGTTCTTTCCATTTGGTTATGATAGATTTGATGGTGCTCCTGGGGATCATCAAAGATTTGGATATTTTTTTTATAGCCTAACCCTGACTTGCACTTCTTAACAACATTGTCCCTTACTTGTTTGGAGAGTTCCTTGGTCTTCATGGCAGTGTTTGGTTAGTGGTGCCTCTTGCCTACGTGTTGCAGCCTCTGGGGCATTTAAAAAAGGTGTGTATATTTAATGACAGATCATGTGACACTTAGATTGCACACATTATGTGACTTCTGAAGGTAATTGGTTGCACCAGAGCTTTTTATGGGCTTCAAAACAAAGGGGGTAAATACATACGCACATGCCAATTATCAGTTTTTTATTTATGAAAAATAGTTTCATGTATATATTTATGTATATATTTTTCTAATTTTACTTCACCAACTTAGACTATTGTGTTCTGATCCATCATATATAATTCAGATAAAAATAGGTAAAAAGCCAAGGGGGGGGGGGGGGGGGGGGGATACTTTTGCAAGGCACTGTAGTAAATAAAGTCCACCTGTGTGTAATTTACTCTTAAGCCCCATACACACGGTAGGATTTTCCGATGGATTCTGTCCTATCGGACAATGTTGTCGGAAAATCAGACCGTGTGTGGGCACCATCGGACAGTTTCCATCAGATTGTCTGACGGACAAAGTCCTATCTCCTGCTGGATAGATTTTTTGACAACAAAGTCCGATCACACCAAATCCGATCATGTGTAGCGAATTCCGACCGGACAAAGTGCTACGCATGCTCAGATCACATTACAAGACCAAAGCTATTGGCTACTAGCCTCTACGCAGTCCCGTCGTAGGCAACAAACGTCACCACGTTCAGAATGATCGGATTTTCCGACAACTTTGTCCGACCGTGTGTACGCAAAACCAACATCAGACAAAGTATGACGGACATGGTCTGACGGACCTGGTCCTCGGATAATCCGCGCGTGTGTATGTGGCTTAAGTATAAATACAGCTGTTCTGTGAAGTGTTAGAGAACCTTGGTGAACAGACAGCATCATGAAGGCCAAGGAACACACCAGACAGGTCAGGGATAAAGCTGTGGAGAAGTTTAAAGCAGTGTTAGGTTATAAAAAAAATATCCCAAGCTGTGAACATCTCACGGAGCACAGTTCAACCCATCATCCGAAAATGGAAAGAGTATGGTACAACAGCAAACCTACCAAAACTTGGCTGTCCACCTAAACTGACAGGCCGGGCAAGGAGAGCATTAATCAGAGAAGCAGCCCAGGGCCTCATGGTAACTCTGGAGGAGCTGCAGAGATCCACAGCTCAGGTGGGAAAATCTGTCCACAGGACAACTATTAGTTGTGCACTCCACAAATCTGGTCTTTATGGAAGAGTGGCAAGAAGAAAGTCATTGTTGAAAGAAAGCCTTAAGAAGTCCTGTTTGCAGTTTGCGAGAAGCCATGTGGGGGACACAGCAAACATGTGGAAGAAGGTGCTCTGGTCAGATGAGACCAAAATTGACATTTTTGGCCTAAAAGCAAAAAGCTACGTGTGGGGGAAAAATAACACTGCACATCACCCTGAGCACACCATCCCCACTGTGAAACATGTTGTGGGCATGCTTTTCTTCAGCAGGGACAGGGACACTGGTCAGAGTTGATGGGAAGATGGATGGAGCCAAATAAAGGGCAATCTTAGAAGAAAATCTGTTAGAGTCTGCAAAAGACTTGACTAGGGCAGAGATTCACCTTCCAGCAGGACAACGACCCTAAACATACAACCAGAGCTACAATGTAATGGTTTAGATCAAAGCATATTCATGTGTTAGAATGGCCCAGTCAAACCCAGACCTAAATACAATTGAGAATTTGTGGCAAGACTTGAAAATTGCTGTTCACAGATGCTCTCCATCCGATCTGACAGAGCTTGAGCTATTTTGCTAAAAAGAATTGGCAAAAAATTTCTCTAGATGTAAAAAGCTGGTAGAGACATCCCCAAAAAGACTTGCAGCTGTAATTGCAGTGAAAGGTGGTTCTACAAAGTATCGATTCAGGGGGGGCTGAATACAAATGAACGCCACACTTTTCAAATATTTATTTGTAAAAGAAATTGAAAACCATTTATCATTTTCCTTCAAATTCACAATTATGTGTCACATTGTGTTGGTCTATTACATAAAATTCCAATAAAATACACGTTTTTGGTTGTTACATGACAAAATGTGGAAAATTTCAGGGGGTATGAATACTTTTTGAAGGCACTGTAGGTATTAATCTGCATATATAGTCAGTAATGTTAACGCTCCCAAAGTGGTCAGGGCCCTGTATCCAGGTGTCTTCCATGAATCACTCCATTAACAACCAGAGTCCATATCAAACAGATGGGAAATGAGGAACATTTTATGTAACAGTTCCACATTCGATACACATGAATGCATGACGTTTTTGCTTTGCATACACATTACATCCAACTCAGTCAAAAGGTGACAACCCTGCATACCAATACCTGCCTCTTCATATACAGTTTGTAATTGGGTTACGCAGGTTATACAGTGGAACCTTGGAGTAACGCGGTTAAGGAGCGTTTTGAAAGATGAGAAACTTTTTTTTTTTTTAATCCTGACTCTGTTTGCGATTGCCTTTCCGAGGGTTTCCGAGTTCAGCCGAGCTGTCCCCGAGTAGCTCTGAGGCCCTCTGACTTAAAGTGGTTGTAAACCCTTTACAACCACTTTATACTACAGGCAAGCCTATAATAAGGCTTACCTGCAACTACACTGGATATCTCCTAAACCTGCACGGTTTAGGAGATATCCCTGTATTTGCATGTGCCGACGTCATCGGCACATGCGCACTTAAGCAAACTGAAGCAATAGCACGCACGTGCTGTTGCTTCAGTTGTACTGTGGCGTTACTGGCGGCTCCCGCACGCATTCGTGGGAGTGACGTCATCGCGGCTCAGGCCAATCACAGCGCCGGAACGCAATACACGGAAGTGACCCCCCCGGGGAGATGTTGGCCGCCAGAGCGGTGAACGAGGACCGATGCAGGGGCTTCGATCTCAGGTAAGTAATTCATAATGAGCTAGTATGCTATGCATACTAGCTCATTATGTCTTTGTCTTGCAGGTTTTTTTTTGGAATTTTTTAAAAGGGTTAACAACCACTTTAAAGTATATGTAAATCCTCACCTTGTAAAACAACCTCAGTTTAAAATAGAAATGTAAGGCAAAACATTTGTGTATAGATACAGTATAAAAAAAAAGAAATATAAATATATTTTTTTTCCTTTTTAGAAGTAATCACATACCCTCAGTTCTCTGCTGCATAAGTTAGGGGAAGAGAAACAGAAGCACAGTGGTCTTCCCAATGAATAGGCTGTGCAGGGGGTGGGGGTGGCATGTTAGGACAAGTCTGATCATTGGAGGAGAGCAGGCTCGGTTACCAGCACAGTTAAAAAAAAACTGACCACACTGCTCTCCTGCTTGGTGTGGTCAGTTTTTAATAGGAAAGCAAATGGACTGACAGGAACACCAGGGATTTCACACAAAGGAAGCAATACAAAAAAGACATGATAATTTACATAGTTACATAGTAGGTGAGGTTGAAAAAAGACACAAGTCCATCAAGTCCAACCTGTGTGTGTGATTATATGTCAGTAATACATTGTATATCCATGTATGCTGTTCAGGTGCTTATCTATTAGTTTCTTGAAACTATCAATGCTCCCCGCTGAGACCACCGCCTGTGGGAGGGAATTCCACATCCTTGCCGCTCTTACAGTAAAGAACCCTCTACGTAGTTTAAGGTTAAACCTCTTTGCCTTTCTCATACAAGTATATAGTACAGCAGGCACATAGCAGAAATATGAAATGTTGGGTTTACGTATTCTTTAAAAAACATTCTGTGAAATGTATTGGTGGAATAATGAGAACTGTTTTGGATGTGTCCAAATAGGAACCCAACTAAAAAAGTCTACAGCTTTACAGTTCACAGACTACATAATCAGAAACATTGAAGTATTGTAGCACTATGATTTATAATGCACAATCTAAAATATTGATGCAATTCTAACACGCAAGCTGACCATATTGTTTTAGCAATTACCTACCGCATAACTAGGGAGATCGTGCTTTTTTTTTTTACCTGTAACATTATGAAAAGAAGAAATTGACTAATGCCTTGATACGTTGGCTGGCATCTCATAAATATGGTAATTGATGTGTAAGTTTAAGCTATCAAAATGCCAATTAAGCAAAGCTGTCATTTAGGAAAAACGCACAGCATAACATTTTTGGGGGTTAATGGTTAACTTGTACAAGGCAGACCTGTCTTCTTGTTTTAACTCTTTTCAATGCCACATCTACTAAAAAAAATATTTCAAATAACATTTTGGTTAGTGGTATTAAACCCAAAAGATTATATTGCAGCTTCTCAATTCTTAGATGTGATGGCCACAATCATTTTCTTTTTTAGGCATTCTTTCTTTTATTTTTATCTGGTGATCCTGCCGGTCTGTTATATTTCAAAAGCTCAAGCTCCTCAGCAGAATGTATCAGTTTACATGGATGAGACAAACTGTTTAAAGTTGTTGTAAAGGCAGAAGCCCTCTGTGTGTAGCAGCCCCCCCTAATACTTACCTGAGGTCCCTCTCTGTCCAGCGATGTCCACGAGTGTCTTAGACGTCCGAGATTCTCCCTCCTGATTGGCTGAGACACAGCAGCAGCGCCATTGGCTGCCGCTGCTGTCAAAATCAGCTAGCCAATCGGGAGAGAGAGGGGGCGGAGCCGGGTCGGGGCTCTGTGTTTGAATGGGCCCAGGGAACTGTGACTAGTTTTGGGTGCCCCCATCCCAATCTGCTTGCTGTAGGGGCACTGAACAGGAGGGAGGGGCCAGGAATACAGAAGAGTGACCCAAGAAGAGAAGGATCTGTACTGCTCTATGTAAATCCACTGCAACAGAGCAGGTAAGTATAACATATTTGTTATTTTATAGGAAAAAAAACAAGACTTTACAATCACTTTAACCCCTGACAGGAGTACTAACAATGATCAACTTTTATTTATTCACGTAAAAACCTTTATCCCAAAAACTGTTTGTTGTGACTGATAATAAAGTTTGGCTTCCATTAGTTAGTTTATCTAAATCTGCTAATACATTTAACCCCCCCCTCAGACTGACAGTGCTGCTATCTGCTGTGCCTCCTGTGCTCATTCATCCAGAATTGTGTCTCACTAATACAGGAGGGGTGTTACTGGCCAGATCACCAGATAAAAATTAAAAGAGGGAAATAAGCCAAAGAAAAGAAACGCTGATGCAACCACCATTTCTCGACAGCACAGGGGGGCACAGAGAACAAATATATAGTGGTGCAGCCGAGGGGCGTGGTTTGGAGATGGCGGAGGAGTGAGACACGCGCTCATAGAGCTCCGATCCTCCAAACGACGGTGTCTGAAGGCAAATACCCGGGAACCTTAGGCATTTGTGGCGGAGGGGGGGTCTGGGAGCGATTGGTAATTTGGGGTTTCAGTATAAAACTATTACTCACAGAGCCAGGTACAAACTATTACTCACAGAGCCAGGTACAAACTATTACTCACAGAGCCAGGTACAAATGATTACTCACAGAGCCAGGTACAAACTATTATTAACAGAGCCAGGTATAAATTTTTGCTCACAGAGCCAGGTACAAACTATTACTCACAGAGCCAGGTACAAACTATTACTCACAGAGCCAGGTACACATTATTACTCACAGAGCCAGTAATCAATTATTACTCACAGAGCCAGGTATACATTATTACTCACAGAGCCAGTAATAAATTATTACTCACAGAGCCAGTAATCAATTATTACTCACAGAGCCAGGTACAAACGATTACTCACAGAGCCAGGTACAAACTATTACTCACAGAGCCAGGTATACATTTTTACTCACAGAGCCAGGTACAAACTATTATTTACAGAGCCAGGTACAAACTATTACTCACAGAGCCAGGTACACATTATTACTCACAGAGCCAATAATCAATTATTACTCACAGAGCCAGGTATACATTATTACTCACAGAGCCAGTAATAAATTATTACTCACAGAGCCAGTAATCAATTATTACTCACAGAGCCAGGTATAAATTATTACTCACAGAGCCAGGTACAAATTATTACTCAAATTGGGAAAAATACTGCGCTGCCCTTAAAATTATGAAATAAAATATCGAAAAAAATTGGTGCTGCTGCAAATCATAAATGTGAGATACCCACATAAAAACTACAAAATAAACCCAAATGATTGCGCGACTAACAGTGAAAAAATGTATAAAGGTCCACCAAAACAGAAATTGATTCGTTAAAGGTGTAATCAAATATATGTACACCCACCAAGTGTTGAAAGATTGAAAATATTATACCTTGGAGTGTACGAGTGAATCATACAAAGGTGTAACATAAAACAATTGCATAATAATAAATGTCCATAAAACAGGGGGATCATAAAGTGTCCATGTAAACACAGGGGTCCCGTTGGTGACAACACACAAATTTTTCACCCGTAGAAAAGAGTGGTCAATCAGATAAGACCTCCACCACCAAATACACTGTCCCTTGCCAGAAGGTAAGATCTCCTGTTACAGAGATCCAGAAAGCTTTTGGCCTATTCTCCCAGCCACGGGTCTCTGGAGCAGGTACAATGGTATCCACAGGTCACTATACAGGTTCTCTCAGGTACATTGGAGTAGGTACAATGGTATCCACAGATCGCTTATACAGACTAACATGGTAGATAATATAAGACGTGTAAGATATCAAGCCGGCCGGCTCTTTCGATTGCTGCCCGTTCCTTCCGGGTCCAGCGTGGTAATGTGATGACGTCAGCATGCCGCTCCTCCCTACGCCGTTTCGTCACAGATGACGTCTTCCAGGGGCACGGGCGGCGTGCTGACTCACCACCTTATAAAGCTAAACATTCACGGGGGGACGCCCCACTCTGAGGAATTGGTGCGCCGCTACAACTCCGCCATCTTGGAACAGGGCAAATAGCCCATAGGCCAAACAGGAAGTAATTTAACCCGTAAAAAAGTTCTTATATGCACCAGAATGAAAAAATGCAACGAACAAAAAGAAATGGCTGGCAATCACTAAAGAAGTGATTACCAAATATCGAATACCAGATTAAAAGCAAAATTATATAATAACGAATGCCAGATTAAGGGCAAAAAATTATATAATATAGCTAGAGGTTTCCCCGCACAATATATTTATCAGGTGAGGGCAAGCCATCCTCCCTCATAAACACCAACACACCATACTTCTAACATGTGTAGAACATATCATAGTATAGTTATGGGTGTATATAATTACCTCGGGTTATCTGTAATAACAGAAATTGCCGTCTAAGTAGCTTTGAATGATACTCACAGGCAGCAAAATCCGTCAGGGGTACCAGGATCAAGTACATAAGTATATATGCCGGAAATCCGTAATGATCCATAAATACCAGCAATGGGGAAAAAATATATAAGCCCCTCTGGTTACACAAATAATCGATAATATATTGAGTTTAAAATTATCTTTATTATGGGAAATGATAAAAAATATTAATTTTTTTAAAAATATATATATATATTAAAAGCGAAAAAACTTATGTAATAAGAAAAAAGGGAAAAAAAAGGGAATAATTGTATATTAATTAAGATGTAAATATTCCATGGACACTAATTTATCACACCCTCCCCTAAGCGTCCAAGTAGTGAGCACCAAGACCTCAGAGTTGGTTCACAGAGATAAGCACATACATCAGAATTTGGTAAACATAGAAAGTTATTGTATGATCTTAGCTATTATCAATAAAGGCATTAACATCAGTCTCTACATTCAAACCGTAAGGGGTGTAGCAACGAACCTTATAAATCCAAGACATTTCAAGTCTGGATAATTCCCTTACTAGGGACCCGCCCCTCCAGTGTGAACTGTACTTATCTATGCCAAGAAATAAAGTATTGGCTGGATTACGGTCATGATGGATCGCATAATGCTTTGAGACTGAATGGAACCTATAGCCATTTTTAATATTGGTGATATGTTCCCCTAGGCGTACCTGCATAGAGCGTTTCGTTCTCCCAATGTATTGGTGTCCGCATGGACATTGGAGTAAATATACCACGCCAGTAGAACTGCAGGTAATAAAAGGTTCTATTTTGTGAACCTTTGATGTACTACTAGAGACAAAAGTCTCAGTTTTCCTTTGTTTGCTTTTATTGAGGGAACAAACTTGGCATCTCCGGCATTGATGGTAACCCTTTATGTTTTGAAAGAAAGAAACCTTCTTTACCGGGGGATCTATTGCATTAGGGGCAATTCTATCCCGAAGGGATGGGGCTCCTTTAAAGATTAACTCCGGATGAGGTGGTAAAAACGTTTTTATAACATTATCATTACTCAGAAGGTGCCAGTGCTTTTTTAAAATTTTCTTAAGAACATAGTGCTGTGTGGAGAAGGTGGTAATGAGTGGTAAGGAAGGTTTATTGCGTGTTTTCCTAGGGCCATCAACAAGAAGTAGCGATCTATCCAAACCTGCAACCTCATCCAAAGTTTCGTTCAGCAAATTGTTGTCATAACCCTTTTCTTGCAGTCTGTCCCTAAGGACACCAGCTTGTATTCTATAGTCCTCAAGGGAAGTGCAGTTCCTCCTCATTCTGATGAACTGGCTCTTAGGTATTGATCTGAGCCAGGCATCATGGTGGCAGCTTCCCTGGGGAATATAAGCATTACGATCCGTTTTTTTTAAAATATGAAATGGTTTTAAAGCCATCTCCCTCTTTAGTGATAGTAATGTCCAAGAAATTAATCTGGGTATCACTAGCCTCATGAGTAAATTTGATCCCTCTCTCATTATCATTGATTGCCAAGAAGAAATTATCCAATTCTGACGTTGACCCATCCCATAGGAGGAGGACGTCATCGATATACCTAGCCCAAAAAAGCAAATGTGGGTTTCGGTCATGATAGATGACGTCCTCCTCCCACTTGGCCATAAACAAATTAGCCAAACTCGGGGCGTATTTCGCCCCCATAGCTACCCCCCTTATTTGGCGAAAAAAACATTGGTCAAACCAAAAATAATTATGATTGGCTGCATAGTCCAGCAGCTCAATAATAAATGATTGTTGTTGAATTGGGAGGGTGGATGAAGTCTGTAAATAATGTTCCACTGCCGATATCCCCAAATTATGGGGTATGACTGTATATAGTGACGTGACATCAGCTGTCACCAGCAAAGTGTGAGCATTGGGTTTTAAACTGGACAATGTATTAATCACCTGTTTAGTATCCTTTATGTAAGAGGGCATGGCTCTTACAAGCGGTTGTAAAAAAAAGTCAATATACTTGCCCACCCGGGACGTGATGGAATCTATGCCACTGACAATCGGACGCCCCGGGGGGCAAGTTAAACTTTTATGGATTTTGGGGAGAATGTATAGTACCGGAGCACGTGGGGCCCTAGGGACCAGGAAAAGCTTTTCTTTTTCATTTAAGATATTGGTTTGAAAATCCCTTTCCACCACTAGCTGTAACGATTTTTTATATTTAAAAACCGGATTGCCAGGCAGTCTCACATACGTATCCTCATCATTTACTATATTCCGCATTTCTTGAAGATAATTGTTACGATCAAGAATAACAATACCCCCCCCCTTATCCGCTGGGCGGATTACCAAATCTTTGTTGTTACAGAGCTGGTCCAAACCCTCCTCTAGTTCTTTGTTCATTTTTTGATTAGAGATCTTAGTTGATTCTAAGTCCCTAAGGACTACATCCCTAAATACCCTTAGGGAGGGTGCTAAAACTCCAGGGGGGTTGAAAGTCGAGGAGTTAGCCAACCCTGAGTGTTGAAAGGGTTGTTGGCTGACTGCATTTGATGTAAATGGATGATTTGCAAAATGTCGCTTAATGTTGATCCTACGGACATATTTGTGTATGTCCATGAATGTTTGAAATTTGTTTAACTTGTTGGGCGGTGCAAATTTTAAACCCTTACTGAGTAGGGCTTTTTCCGGGTCGGAGAGTGTCTGAGAACTTAGATTGAAAATGCTGTCTTCACTCAACTCCTTTGTTTTTTTAGAGTGTGACCTCCTCCCCCCTCTGCTTCCTCTTTGTTTTCTACCTGGCGTTTTACCCCTTGATTGGGTCTGGGAAAACCCCAATGCTGGTTCTCTTGGTTCTCACCATGGTTAGTCCCAGGATGGTCCCCCAGTGTCCCGCGTCTAGGGGTGTCCTTAGGTCCCATATTGTAAGCTGTAGTGCCGGGACCAAAGTGATTGGGGGCCTCTCTATCCCTCAATGGAAAAAATCGGTTTTGCGTACCGACACCAAATTCGTATTGATTATATGGTTCATTTCCACCATGTTGTGGATAGTTACCATTAGGTGGCTCGTAGTGAACTTGTGTGCCATATGAATTATAAGGGGTCTTGTCAGCACCTCTCAGATAATAGGGTGGATCTCTATTATGCTGATACTGTGAGCCCTGATTGAAACCGTATCCCATATTCCGGTCATAATTGTCCGTATATCTATGGATAGGGGGTTGGTTCCAAGGAGGATTAAAGGGTTGACTTCCTTTGATGGATCCATGGCCCATCTGTGGAGATTTGTTAGAATGTCGTCTTCCCTTTTTGGCTCCTTTGGTATTAGTTTGAAGATGCTTCAAATTTTTTCGTGGCTGATTACCCTTAGCTGTGTGATGGACCCCACCTTGGGTAATTGGTATGGTTTCTTCACTTTGAGTGATAGTTTCCATTCTAGGGTCTATAGCAGCCAGTTGCTCTGCCGCCAACTTTTTCTGCCATGCAAAAACACTCCTTCGGTGTTTACCTGTTTGGAAGCTCTATATTCAAATATGTCCATTGTGCAAAAATTCAAATAATAATTTTAAAAGTGAATTTATAAATTAAATTTAAATTAACACTTCAAAATAATAGTCAAAATCCAAAGTGGTTGACACAACTCAGTGATATGTAGGAAAAACACAGAAAAGAAAAAATATATATAATTATTAAAGAATACGATTCTCAGTGTGTCAAAGGGAGAAAAGAGTCTTGACAACAGTTTTCCCTCTAAAGTGAATAATTCGAAAGAACAAAAAAAAAAAAAAAAAAAACAAATAAATAAGCACTATGATTGCGCCGGGCTGCTGCAATAATGTGTATCAATGGTACAAAAGATTAAAAAGAGGAAAAAATACAACAGGGATTTTAATGATTATCAGGGAAATGTTGTTTTTGCATGGCAGAAAAAGTTGGCGGCAGAGCAACTGGCTGCTATAGACCCTAGAATTGAAACTATCACTCAAAGTGAAGAAACCATACCAATTACCCAAGTGGGGTCCATCACACACCTAAGGGTAATCAGCCACGAAAAAATTTGAAGCATCTTCAAACTAATACCAAAGGAGCCAAAAAGGGAAGACGACATTCTAACAAATCTCCACAGATGGGCCATGGATCCATCAAAGGAAGTCAACCCTTTAATCCTCCTTGGAACCAACCCCCTATCCATAGATATACGGACAATTATGACCGGAATATGGGATACGGTTTCAATCAGGGCTCACAGTATCAGCATAATAGAGATCCACCCTATTATCTGAGAGGTGCTGACAAGACCCCTTATAATTCATATGGCACACAAGTTCACTACGAGCCACCTAATGGTAACTATCCACAACATGGTGGAAATGAACCATATAATCAATACGAATTTGGTGTCGGTACGCAAAACCGATTTTTTCCATTGAGGGATAGAGAGGCCCCCAATCACTTTGGTCCCGGCACTACAGCTTACAATATGGGACCTAAGGACACCCCTAGACGCGGGACACTGGGGGACCATCCTGGGACTAACCATGGTGAGAACCAAGAGAACCAGCATTGGGGTTTTCCCAGACCCAATCAAGGGGTAAAACGCCAGGTAGAAAACAAAGAGGAAGCAGAGGGGGGAGGAGGTCACACTCTAAAAAAACAAAGGAGTTGAGTGAAGACGGCATTTTCAATCTAAGTTCTCAGACACTCTCCGACCCGGAAAAAGCCCTACTCAGTAAGGGTTTAAAATTTGCACCGCCCAACAAGTTAAACAAATTTCAAACATTCATGGACATACACAAATATGTCCATAGGATCAACATTAAGCGACATTTTGCAAATCATCCATTTACATCAAATGCAGTCAGCCAACAACCCTTTCAACACTCAGGGTTGGCTAACTCCTCGACTTTCAACCCCCCTGGAGTTTTAGCACCCTCCCTAAGGGTCTTTAGGGATGTAGTCCTTAGGGACTTAGAATCAACTAAGATCTCTAATCAAAAAATGAACAAAGAACTAGAGGAGGGTTTGGACCAGCTCTGTAACAACAAAGATTTGGTAATCCGCCCAGCGGATAAGGGGGGGGGGTATTGTTATTCTTGATCGTAACAATTATCTTCAAGAAATGCGGAATATAGTAAATGATGAGGATACGTATGTGAGACTGCCTGGCAATCCGGTTTTTAAATATAAAAAATCGTTACAGCTAGTGGTGGAAAGGGGTTTTCAAACCAATATCTTAAATGAAAAAGAAAAGCTTTTCCTGGTCCCTAGGGCCCCACGTGCTCCGGTACTATACATTCTCCCCAAAATCCATAAAAGTTTAACTTGCCCCCCGGGGCGTCCGATTGTCAGTGGCATAGATTCCATCACGTCCCGGGTAGGCAAGTATATTGACTTTTTTTTACAACCGCTTGTAAGAGCCATGCCCTCTTACATAAAGGATACTAAACAGGTGATTAATACATTGTCCAGTTTAAAACCCAATGCTCACACTTTGCTGGTAACAGCTGATGTCACGTCACTATATACAGTCATACCCCATAATTTGGGGATATCGGCAGTGGAACATTATTTACAGACTTCATCCACCCTCCCAATTCAACAACAATCATTTATTATTGAGCTGCTGGACTATGCAGCCAATCATAATTATTTTTGGTTTGACCAATGTTTTTTTCGCCAAATAAGGGGGGTAGCTATGGGGGCGAAATACGCCCGTGTTTTGGCTAATTTGTTTATGGCCAAGTGGGAGGAGGACGTCATCTATCATGACCGAAACCCACATTTGCTTTTTTGGGCTAGGTATATCGATGACGTCCTCCTCCTATGGGATGGGTCAACGTCAGAATTGGATAATTTCTTCTTG
The DNA here is from genome assembly GCA_028564925.1 of Lithobates sylvaticus. Classification (NCBI taxonomy): domain Eukaryota; kingdom Metazoa; phylum Chordata; class Amphibia; order Anura; family Ranidae; genus Lithobates; species Lithobates sylvaticus. The sequence continues at coordinate 160,702,993 of CM053033.1, forward strand.
GCAATCAATGATAATGAGAGAGGGATCAAATTTACTCATGAGGCTAGTGATACCCAGATTAATTTCTTGGACATTACTATCACTAAAGAAGGAGATGGCTTTAAAACCATTTCATATTTTAAAAAAACGGATCATAATGCTTATATTCCCCAGGGAAGCTGCCACCATGATGCCTGGCTCAGATCAATACCTAAGAGCCAGTTCATCAGAATGAGGAGGAACTGCACTTCCCTTGAGGACTATAGAATACAAGCTGGTGTCCTTAGGGACAGACTGCAAGAAAAGGGTTATGACAACAATTTGCTGAACGAAACTTTGGATGAGGTTGCAGGTTTGGATAGATCGCTACTTCTTGTTGATGGCCCTAGGAAAACATGCAATAAACCTTCCTTACCACTCATTACCACCTTCTCCACACAGCACTATGTTCTTAAGAAAATTTTAAAAAAGCACTGGCACCTTCTGAGTAATGATAATGTTATAAAAACGTTTTTACCACCTCATCCGGAGTTAATCTTTAAAGGAGCCCCATCCCTTCGGGATAGAATTGCCCCTAATGCAATAGATCCCCCGGTAAAGAAGGTTTCTTTCTTTCAAAACATAAAGGGTTACCATCAATGCCGGAGATGCCAAGTTTGTTCCCTCAATAAAAGCAAACAAAGGAAAACTGAGACTTTTGTCTTTAGTAGTACATCAAAGGTTCACAAAATAGAACCTTTTATTACCTGCAGTTCTACTGGCGTGATATATTTACTCCAATGTCCATGCGGACACCAATACATTGGGAGGACGAAACGCTCTATGCAGGTACGCCTAGGGGAACATATCACCAATATTAAAAATGGCTATAGGTTCCATTCAGTCTCAAAGCATTATGCGATCCATCATGACCGTAATCCAGCCAATACTTTATTTCTTGGCATAGATAAGTACAGTTCACACTGGAGGGGCGGGTCCCTAGTAAGGGAATTATCCAGACTTGAAATGTCTTGGATTTATAAGGTTCGTTGCTACACCCCTTACGGTTTGAATGTAGAGACTGATGTCAATGCCTTTATTGATAATAGCTAAGATCATACAATAACTTTCTATGTTTACCAAATTCTGATGTATGTGCTTATCTCTGTGAACCAACTCTGAGGTCTTGGTGCTCACTACTTGGACGCTTAGGGGAGGGTGTGATAAATTAGTGTCCATGGAATATTTACATCTTAATTAATATACAATTATTCCCTTTTTTTCCCTTTTTTCTTATTACATAAGTTTTTTCGCTTTTAATATATATATATTTTTTAAAAAAATTAATATTTTTTATCATTTCCCATAATAAAGATAATTTTAAACTCAATATATTATCGATTATTTGTGTAACCAGAGGGGCTTATATATTTTTTCCCCATTGCTGGTATTTATGGATCATTACGGATTTCCGGCATATAAACTTATGTACTTGATCCTGGTACCCCTGACGGATTTTGCTGCCTGTGAGTATCATTCAAAGCTACTTAGACGGCAATTTCTGTTATTACAGATAACCCGAGGTAATTATATACACCCATAACTATACTATGATATGTTCTACACATGTTAGAAGTATGGTGTGTTGGTGTTTATGAGGGAGGATGGCTTGCCCTCACCTGATAAATATATTGTGCGGGGAAACCTCTAGCTATATTATATAATTTTTTGCCCTTAATCTGGCATTCGTTATTATATAATTTTGCTTTTAATCTGGTATTCGATATTTGGTAATCACTTCTTTAGTGATTGCCAGCCATTTCTTTTTGTTCGTTGCATTTTTTCATTCTGGTGCATATAAGAACTTTTTTACGGGTTAAATTATTTCCTGTTTGGCCTATGGGCTATTTGCCCTGTTCCAAGATGGCGGAGTTGTAGCGGCGCACCAATTCCTCAGAGTGGGGCGTCCCCCCGTGAATGTTTAGCTTTATAAGGTGGTGAGTCAGCACGCCGCCCGTGCCCCTGGAAGACGTCATCTGTGACGAAGCGGCGTAGGGAGGAGCGGCGTGCTGACGTCATCACATTACCACGCTGGACCCGGAAGGAACGGGCAGCAATCGAAAGAGCCGGCCGGCTTGATATCTTACACGCCTTATATTATCTACCATGTTAGTCTGTATAAGCGATCTGTGGATACCATTGTACCTACTCCAATGTACCTGAGAGAACCTGTATAGTGACCTGTGGATACCATTGTACCTGCTCCAGAGACCCGTGGCTGGGAGAATAGGCCAAAAGCTTTCTGGATCTCTGTAACAGGAGATCTTACCTTCTGGTAAGGGACAGTGTGTTTGGTGGTGGAGGTCTTATCTGATTGACCACTCTTTTCTACGGGTGAAAAATTTGTGTGTTGTCACCAACGGGACCCCTGTGTTTACATGGACACTTTATGATCCCCTGTTTTATGGACATTTATTATTATGCAATTGTTTTATGTTACACCTTTGTATGATTCACTCGTACACTCCAAGGTATAATATTTTCAATCTTTCAACACTTGGTGGGTGTACATATATTTGATTACACCTTTAACGAATCAATTTCTGTTTTGGTGGACCTTTATACATTTTTTCACTGTTAGTCGCGCAATCATTTGGGTTTATTTTACAAATTATTACTCACAGAGCCAGGTTTAAATTATTACTCACAGAGCCAGGTTCAAATTATTACTCACAGAGCCAGGTATAAATTATTACTCACAGAGCCAGGTTCAAATTATTACTCACAGAGCCAGGTTCAAATTATTACTCACAGAGCCAGGTTCAAATTAATACTCACAGAGCCAGGTTCAAATTGTTACTCACAGAGCCAGGTACAAATTATTACTCACAGAGCTAGGTATAAATTATTACTCACAGAACCAGGTACAAATTATTACTCACAGAGCCAGGTACAAATTATTACTCACAGAGCCAGCTATACATTATTACTCACAGAGCCAGGTATAAATTATTACTCACAGAGCCAGGTACAAATTATTACTCACAGAGCCAGGTACAAATTATTACTCACAGAGCCAGGTTCAAATTATTACTCACAGAGCCAGGTACAAATTATTACTCACAGAGCCAGGTATAAATTATTACTCACAGAACCAGGTACAAATTATTACTCACAGAGCCAGGTTTAAATTATTACTCACAGTGCCAGGTTCAAATTATTACTCACAGAGCCAGGTATACATTATTACTCACAGAGCCAGGTATACATTATTACTCACAGAGCCAGGTATACATTATTACTCACAGAGCCAGGTACAAATTATTACTCACAGTGCCAGGTACAAATTATTACTCACAGGGCCAGTAATAAATTATTACTCACAGAGCCAGTAATAAATTATTACTCACAGAGCCAGTGATAAATTATTACCCGCAGAGCCAGTTATAAATTATTGCCCGCAGAGCCAGTAATAAATTATTACCCGCAGAGCCAGTAATAAATTATTACCCGCAGAGCCAGTAATAAATTATTACTCGCAGAGCCAGTAATAAATTATTACTCGCAGAGCCAGGTATAAAATAATCATAGTTACCATTAGGGAAAGGAACACTCTTTTGCCCTGGAGTAGAGATCGAACCCCTTCACAGGCGGGAAGAGGAGTGGGCGTGTGCTGGTTGCCAGGTGACCGGGGGCGGTGGGGCACATGCGCCGCGAACTGCGGCTTTCAGCTGTACATATCGCCCCGCGGCAAGCTTCCACATGCGGCCTGGCAGCCCATCGGCCCTCGGCCCACCGGGCAAATGCCCGGTCTGCCCTATGGCCAGTTCGGGCCTGGTGAGACCTGCTGGACCTCCCTGGAAAGCCAAGTCTACCACCTGGAGCAGGTACAGAACGCACAAATCTCCCATATCTCTGTCATGCAATTAGAGTTGGAAGACCGTAGCAGACGACAGAATTTACGGTTTAGGGGGATCCCTGAGGCCATAGGATGGGACATTTTGCAGACTACGGTCTTATCAATATGTCAGAAGCTAGCTGACCCTCTCCCCCAACCTTTGGAATTTGAGAGAGTACATAGATCCCTGGGTCCCCCTTCAACAGAAGCGAATAGGCCAAGAGATATTATATGTTGTTTCTATTGCTTTGCACACAAAGAGTTAATAAGCCGTAAGGCATGGGAAGTGGGAGAATTAGAACAGGATGGGGCCCTGATTAAAATATTACCTGATCTTTCACTGGCCACCCTGCAGCGTAGGGCAATGCTGCGCCCACTTTTGGATAAAATTAAGAGGCTGGGGGGGACCTATAGGTGGGGTTACCCTATTTCGTTAATCGTGAAGAAAAACTCTCTGACATTCACTCTATGGCATCCAATAGAACTCCAGGATTTGTTTGCTTTTCTGGGGGTGGAAGCTTTTGATATTCAGAACTGGCTGCAACCAATAGTAAGACCCCTAAGAAGTAAAGACGCTATTAGAGGAAGGAGATTATGCACCCCAGGAGACGGATCTACAAGAGAAAGGACAATACCACCTTAAAATAGGAGGGAAGATGGAGGGGCTGGGAGGGATCCTCTTTTTTTTTTTTTTTGGGATAGCTAAAATATGTTAGCCTCACCCTCCTTCCCTTTTTTTTTTTTGTAGTATTGTGTCACCTGAAGTATCACGGTATAATTTGCTGGTGCCAAATAGATTGGCACCCACACAAATAATAATTTTTGGGGGAAAAAAAGGTAAAGAGACACACGGGAAATGTATTTTTGTTTTTTTGTAAGTATATTATGGATTAAGGACATTATTATTGTATCACTTTATGCTGGTAGGAAGACTGAGAGTATATAGAAGTACTTGGAGGGAAAATGTAAGTAATAGGTGGAGAGGGGGGGGGGGGGGGGCTGAATTCTCTCAGACTGGCAGCCTAGAAGAAGGGAATGTCTGGGAAATGAAGATAGATTTTATTTTATTGAGGGGAGGTAAGGGAAGAGTAAAGGCAGGAATGGGGTAAGAAGAATCGGGAGAAGATGGGTTTGATCCCCCGAAAGGTAGGGGGGAGGAGGGTGAAATGGAAGGAGGGGAAAGGAAGTCATAAAGTATATGTAAAACGGTGAGGTAAAATGGGTTATGAAGTCTAGTATGTGTGCTATATGGCCGGTTGGAGGGGATTAGGAACGGAGCTTTCGGCCAAATCCAGACCAAACCCCTAATTAGGTCCACACCTACCTGAGCCATTTGCTTGGAGGCTTAGAAGTAGGTGTTTCCCTACTGGGGAAGGTTTTTTTTTTTGGGGGGGGCTTCTCTTCTCCCCCTCCCTCTAAAATGGAGGGGATAATGCCGCGTACACACGTTCGAACTTTGTCCGCCGGACTTAGTCTAGCGGACAAACCGCCGGACTTTCCGAGGGGGTGACTTGCCCACACACGCCGGACTTCCGAGCGTGTGACTTGCCCACACACGCCCGGACTTCTCCGGCGGACAATCCGCGGGAAAAGTCTGCGGGACTTTTGAAAATGAACGGACTTGCCCACACACGGAGCAGTCCGTTCATTTAGAACGTAACTGCAGGTAGACGGGGATAGCGAAGGCAGTGAATGCCGCCGCGCTAGCCCCGTCACCTGGTATGGATTTAAAGGGGGTCCCCCCCAAATCCATCCCAGACCCTTATCCGAGCACGCAGCCCGGCAGGCCGAGCGAGCGCCCCCCCCCCCCTCCTGAGCTGTACCAGGCCGCGTGCCCTCACCTTGTCCCCATGTTGATGAGGACAAGGGCCTCTTCCCGACAACCCTGGCCGTTGGTTGTCGGGGTCTGCGGGCGGGGGCTTATCGGAATCCGGGAGCCCCCTTTAATAAGGGGGCCCCCAGATCCCGGCCCCCCACCCTATGTGAATGAGTATGGGGTACGATGTACCCCTACCCATTCACCTAAGGTGTAAAGTGTAAAGAAAAAAACCACACAATTTTTAAAAAATATTTTATTGCACTGCTCCGGGGGTCTTCTTCCGTCTTGGGGGGTCTTCTCGGCGGACTCCTCCGCTCATTTACCTAGCTCTTTTACCGAGCAGAGGAGCCCAGCTACCTGCTTCATCGTTGACGCCGTCGTCTGGGGGTCTCGATCCGCCTTCGGGGGTCTTCCGGGGTCTCTTCTGTTCTTGCCGCTGTCGTTTTCTGCGCCGCCGCCGCCTTCTTCTTCTTCTTCTTCTTCCTCCTCTTCTTCTTCTCCATCCGATGTTGACTCGTCGCTCCCTCTGGCCGGAATGCCAGAGCCGCGCTGTGCTGGGACTTATATAGGGACAAGGGGACAGGGTCACATGCTCACCCCGCCCCCTTGTGATGTCACAGTCCCAGCATCCTCCGGGACTGTGACATTACAAGGGGGCGGGGTCACCATGTGACATGAGCATGTGACCCTGTCCCCTTGTCCCTATATAAGTCCCAGCACAGCGCGGCTCTGGCATTCCGGCCAGAGCGAGCGACGAGTCAACATCGGAAGGAGAAGAAGAAGAGGAAGAAGAAGAAGAAGAAGGTGGCGGCGGCGCAGAAAACGACGACAGCGGCAAGAACAGAAGAGACCCCGGAAGACCCCCGAAGGCGGATCGAGACCCCCAGACGACAGCGTAGAAGGTAGCTGGGCTCCTCTGCTCGGTAAAAGAGCTAGGTAAATGAGCGGAGGAGTCCGGCGAGAAGACCCCACAAGACGGAAGAAGACCCCCGGAGCAGTGCAATAAAATATTTAAAAAAAATGGTGTGTTTTTTTTCTTTACACTTTACACCTTACATTGTACCCCATACTCATTCACATAGGGTGGGGGGCCGAGATCTGGGGGCCCCCTTATTAAAGGGGGCTCCCGGATTCCGATAAGCCCCCGCCCGCAGACCCCGACAACCAACGGCCAGGGTTGTCGGGAAGAGGCCCTTGTCCTCATCAACATGGGGACAAGGTGCTTTGGGGTGTGCACCCCCCATGTTGAGGGCACGCGACCTGGTACGGCTCAGGAGGGGGGGGGGCGCTCGCTCGTCCCCACCCCTTTCCTGGCCTGCCGGGCTGCATGCTCGGATAAGGGTCTGAGATGGATTTGGGGGGGACCCCCACGCCGTTTTTTCGGCGTGGGGATTCCCTTTAAATCCATGCCAGGTGACGGGGCTAGCGCGGCGGCATTCACTGCCTTCGCTAGCTCCGTCTACCTGAAGTCACGTGCTAAATGAACGGACTTTCCAATGATCGGCAAGTCCGTTCATTTCCAAAAGTCCGGCGGACTAGCATACTAACGGCGGGATTGTCCGCCGGACTGCCAAGTCCAGCGGATAATTTTAAAACAATACTTAAAACCTAGTCCACCGGACTTTTGGCGCCAAAAGGTCCGCCGGCGCCCACACACGGGGGGATTGTCCGCTGGACTTCAGTCTGGCGAACAATCCCGCGGGATAGTCCGTTCGTGTGTACGTGGCATAAGGGTGACTTCTATGAATGTAAAGGGACTCAATGTCCCGGAGAAAAGGAGGATGCTGCTAAATGATTTGAAACGTTATCACACAGACATAGCATTTGTGCAGGAAACGCATTTTAAGACGGGTGGACTCCCCTTCCTTCAGAACAGATTTTTTCCCTGTGTTTATCATGCGCATAATCAAGAAGCAAAATCCAAGGGGGTGTCCATTCTGATTTCCAACCGGATATATCCTGGTCTCTTTTGGACAGACGAGTGGATGTGAATAGACGCTTACTATTTCTTAAAGGTCATATTGAAGGAGTAAAAGTAACATTAGCTACGATATATGCACCAAATATACAACAAGATGTTTTTTTAAATAAAACTTTGAGAAAGTTAGTAGAATTTGCAGAAGGAAAGATGATTCTGGGAGGAGACTTTAATGTCTCATTGGATCCCAGAATGGATACCTCCACAGGATCATCTTCTATCCCTGGGGGTGTCAGGAAGGGGGTCATACATGGAAGATACAGGAGATGCAGTTGGTAGATGTCTGGCGGATTTTCCATGCAGGAGAAAAAGACTATACTTTCTTCTCTAATCCGCACCAACAGTACTCCCTTATTGACCTATTCCTTGTGCCACACTACCTACTAACGTCGGTAATAGACGTGACTATAGGGAATATAACATGGTCAGATCATGCCCCGGTCATATTGAAGATCTCCCTATCTAGCTCGACACGCACCTCGGGGCGCCCTTGGCGTTTAAATGAAAGTCTGCTACAGAAAGCAGATATATGTGAGGATATAATAAAGGAAATGATGGCATATTTTCAGACCAACGACACCCCGGGGAGTGACCCGGGCATGATATGGGAGGCACATAAGGTAGTCATGCGGGGGGTTTTAATTAAACACGGGTCCCAAATGAAGAAAGCACGAGAAGCACAGATAACAAAACTATCAGAAGAAATTCAAACCCTTGAAGCGCAACATAAGTACAGGCACCACTCGTAGGGAAGGACTTAACACATTTGAGGAGACAGATGACAGAGCTTCTCCGCTATAAAGCTAAATCTGTGATACAGGCAGGCAGGAAAGCAATGTACGAATTAGGAGATAAGTGTGGCAGAATGTTGGCGGGGAAGCTTAAGGAGAAGGGGAGGACAATCTACGTACCCAATATAAAGGGAAGAAATGGACAGTTAATTTCAATGCCCAATGATATAGCGCAGAGATTTAAAGAATATTACGTCTCCCTTTATAATCTGACACCATTATCTTTACCTATGGTTAAAATGGAGGAGTATCTTTCCCTGGCAGGTCTTCGCAGATTGCCCTCCCCAGTTAGTAATAGCCTAGAAGTCCCAATATCTATTGAAGATTTAAGTACAGCAATAAAATCAGTCAAAAAGGGGAAGGCACCAGGTCCTGATGGATATACAATACAATATTATAGGAATTTTCTATCAATATTAGACCCACACATGGTAAAGGCATTCAATGCGCTCTGCCTGCCGCACCCCCTTCAGATACACTTATGGCACATATTTTGATTATCCGAAGGAAGGGAAGGATCCGTCGGAGTGCAGCAGTTACCAGACGATTTCGTTGTTGAACGTAGATTTAAAACTTTTTACTAAAATAAGTGTTTAACCACTTCAGCCCCGGACCAATTGGCAGCCAAAGGACCAGGCCCCTTTTTCCAATCGGCACTGCGTCGCTTTAACTAACAATTGCGCGGTCATGCGACGTGGCTCCAAAACAAAATTGGCGTCCTTTTTTTCCCACAAATAGAGCTTTCTTTTGGTGGTATTTGATCGCCCCTGCGGTTTTTATTTTTTGCGCTATAAACAAAAATAGAGCGACAATTTTGAAAAAAATGCAATATTTTTTACTTTTTGCTATAATAAATATCCCCAAAAAAATATATAAAAAAACATTTTTTTTCCTCAGTTTAGGCCGATACGTATTCTTCTACATATTTTTGGTAAAAAAAATCGCAATTAGCGATTATTGATTAGTTTGCGCAAAAGTTATAGCGTTTACAAAATAGGGGATAGTTTTATAGCATTTTTATTAATATTTTTTTTTTTATTAGTAATGGCGGCGATCAGCGATTTTTATTGTGACTGCGACATTTTGGCGGACACATCGGACATTTTTGACACATTTTTGGGACATTTGTCATTTATACAGCAATCAGTGCTATTTAAATAACACTGATTCCTATGTAAATGACAGTTGTAGTTAGGGGGTTAACCACTAGGGGGCGGGGAGGAGTCAGTGTGACGTGTTGTGTTTTTTTTTACAGTAGGGGGGCGTGGCTGTACGTCTGACGTCATTGATCGGCGTTCCCGATGACAGGGAACCGCCGATCACTGACAGTCAGTGTAGGAAGCGCGGGGAGAGGTTTGTTTACATAGACCTCTCCCCGTTCTTCCGCTCCGTAACCCGATCGCGGGATACCAGCGGCGATCGGGTCCGCTGGTCCCGCGGCCGGGGTCACGGAGCTCCCGACCGGGTCGCGAGCGCGCCGCTAGCGGCGCGCGCGCGACCCACGGGCAGGCACATGCACGATCACGTACAGGTACGTGATTCTGCCTGCCCGTGCCATTCTGCTGACGTATATATGCAGTGGCCGGTCGGGAAGCGGTTAAAGGGGATTTAAGATATGGGATTTTATAGGTACATTATGAAAGTGTTAACTAAAATAGATACTCTGATGGACAGATTGACATTTAGAAACATAATTTTTATTTTACAAGTACAAAAGGATAAAAAATTAACAAATATGCATGTATCTATAATACAGGGTATATACACCTATCTCTATAGCAAATATAGACACTGCAAAATTCATTGATATGTGGTCACGTATTCAATAGATTTCTACATGTTTCGCCTGTAAAGGCTTCATCAGGAAAGTTGACATGATCACAGAGTTAAAATTCAAAAGGTAATTTCTTTCAAAGTTGAAGTCTTAGGTGTATATCAATGAAGAAAGATATAAAGAAAGAAAAATAAAAATAATAAATGTTAATTACATACAAATGAAGAGGCAATTTGCAGATATTCAAATGAAGACATTGGAACCTGACATGTACATCTCAATCAAATAGTCTTACCCACCCCTACAAAAAAAAAAAAAAACCCACACACCAAAAACACCCACCCAAAGCTATCGCACTGGCTTTCCCCGAAACCATCCCAATAAGACGGAACCCCACATGGAGAGGAAAACTACACAGGGATCCTACCTCTTATATCGGGTCCAATGGTAGATACTCTCAAGGGGTATTATGAGGTACTAGTCCAGCAAGAGCCGCACAAAAATTAATATCCTACAGGAATGGTGGGTGACTCGTAGGGAGGAGAATATCGAGCTCGGTAGGATAGAGATAAGGATTGTATAAAGGACATATACCTAAAAGATGGAATATAACAGAAAAATGTATATATATATATTCTTAGGTAAGATATTCTGCCTAAAGGGTCAAAAGTATATATATATGATAACTGGTAAAGGGTTTTTATCCCACAATGTGTCTGCTTACCGCCTTATACCGTCCGTAATGATGAAATTATAATGATGGCTAGGAGCTCGGGAGAGTTTGTATCCACCTGTCCCACATCTATTGATAGGAGAGGGGAGAATTTGTAATCATATTCATTGTTAATGAACTAATAAGGTTAATGTATACCAATGCTATTCAAAAGAGCCACTATCATCCAAAATAATCTTGAAACAAAATATGGGGCTTAGCTTACCTCTATTCGTCAAAATAGAGAGAAGAAAAAATCGAGCCTTGCAAGGTCTGGGTGTAAAGACCAAACCGGTATCCGCAGAGCCTGGTTTGATTATAAATCAGATAGCACCAGGGAAGAGACAAAAAGCGGGAAAGCCCGCTTGGTGCCCACCTTAAAGAAGATAGTAAGAGACTCAGTAATATATCCAAAGTGGTCATAAGAGATCAATATTGCAAATCTGGGAAAAGAAGCGCCATTGTTTACCTCGCTTGTGTTTGCTGGAATATCCCAGAGCTCCTGCACACCTAACAGTGTGTGTGCAACTGATATACTCCTCCCCTTGGCGCCAAAATGACGCAGGCGTCTGACGTCACGCCGTCATTTTGGCGCCAAGCGGACAAAGGAGGAAGCGCCCGCGCCGCATAGGAACCGCCGCCGGAAATGGCATACCGGAAGTGCAGCGGGCGGGTGACATGCTGTGCAGACACCCAGACCGCTACAATCTCTGCAAATTCACACAGTCCATTATTGGACGGGTTTTGCATCTAGCAGTAGCGTGTGGCTATGGGGAGCTTCAGCATGGACGGCCAGTTGAAGTCACCCAGAAGAGTCTTCATACAAGAAGAAGAACAGTTGTGGGGCTCCACTGGACATCCTTGGGTGTCCATACGAACACCCTACAAAGGTCATCCTGCAGGAAAAATGAAAATAAAATGAAAGTTAAAAATAAAAATAAAATAAAATTGAAAATCAAATGAATTGAAATGAAAAATGATATAAATGAATAAAAATGGAAAAAATTAGAATGGAAATGAAAATGAATGTAAGTAATAAAAACAACAAAATCAAAACATAAAGGAAAAGGGGAAAAAAAAAAAAAAACGCGGGCGCTTCCTCCTTTGTCCGCTTGGCGCCAAAATGACGGCGTGACGTCAGACGCCTGCGTCATTTTGGCGCCAAGGGGAGGAGTATATCAGTTGCACACACACTGTTAGGTGTGCAGGAGCTCGGGGATATTCCAGCAAACACAAGCGAGGTAAACAATGGCGCTTCTTTTCCTAGATTTGCAATATTGATCTCTTATGACCACTTTGGATATATTACTGAGTCTCTTACTATCTTCTTTAAGGTGGGCACCAAGTGGGCTTTCCCGCTTTTTGTCTCTTCCCTGGTGCTATCTGATTTATAATCAAACCAGGCTCTGCGGATACCGGTTTGGTCTTTACACCCAGACCTTGCAAGGCTCGATTTTTTCTTCTCTCTATTTTGACGAATAGAGGTAAGCTAAGCCCCATATTTTGTTTCAAGATTATTTTGGATGATAGTGGCTCTTTTGAATAGCATTGGTATACATTAACCTTATTAGTTCATTAACAATGAATATGATTACAAATTCTCCCCTCTCCTATCAATAGATGTGGGACAGGTGGATACAAACTCTCCCGAGCTCCTAGCCATCATTATAATTTCATCATTACGGACGGTATAAGGCGGTAAGCAGACACATTGTGGGATAAAAACCCTTTACCAGTTATCATATATATATACTTTTGACCCTTTAGGCAGAATATCTTACCTAAGAATATATATATATACATTTTTCTGTTATATTCCATCTTTTAGGTATATGTCCTTTATACAATCCTTATCTCTATCCTACCGAGCTCGATATTCTCCTCCCTACGAGTCACCCACCATTCCTGTAGGATATTAATTTTTGTGCGGCTCTTGCTGGACTAGTACCTCATAATACCCCTTGAGAGAATCTACCATTGGACCCGATATAAGAGGTAGGATCCCTGTGTAGTTTTCCTCTCCATGTGGGGTTCCGTCTTATTGGGATGGTTTCGGGGAAAGCCAGTGCGATAGCTTTGGGTGGGTGTTTTTGGTGTGTGGGTTTTTTTTTTTTTTTTGTAGGGGTGGGTAAGACTATTTGATTGAGATGTACATGTCAGGTTCCAATGTCTTCATTTGAATATCTGCAAATTGCCTCTTCATTTGTATGTAATTAACATTTATTATTTTTATTTTTCTTTCTTTATATCTTTCTTCATTGATATACACCTAAGACTTCAACTTTGAAAGAAATTACCTTTTGAATTTTAACTCTTTGATCATGTCAACTTTCCTGATGAAGCCTTTACAGGCGAAACATGTAGAAATCTATTGAATACGTGACCACATATCAATGAATTTTGCAGTGTCTATATTTGCTATAGGGATAGGTGTATATACCCTGTAATATAGATACATGCATATTTGTTCATTTTTTATCCTTTTGTACTTGTAAAATAAAAATTATGTTTCTAAATGTCAATCTGTCCATCAGAGTATCTATTTTAGTTAACACTTTCATAATGTACCTATAAAATCCCATATCTTAAATCCCCTTTAAACACTTATTACTTAAAGGATGATGGTACAATAATCTAAAAATATATCACGGACCAATTGATCTCCAATCATGCCTTCAATTACTTTTTACTAAAATACTGGCCTCCCGTTTAAAACCGCAATTACACCAGCTGGTACACTTAGACCAAGTGGGGTTTATTCCCTCGCGTTAAGTGAGGGATAATTCCACTAAAGTATTGAATTTGGTACATTTTGCTAATCAAACCAAAACCCCTAGTGTCTTTTTGAGTACAGATGCAGAAAAGGCATTCGACCGAGTCAATTGGAAATTCATGTTTGCAGTATTAAGGCACATGGGGGTGGGAGAGGGTATGCTACGGTGGATTGCTGGGGTATATGCTTCTCCACAAGCCCTGGTGAAGGTAAATGGAGTCTTTTCAGAACCATTTAAAATCTCAAATGGAATACGCCAGTGATGCCCTCTCTTGCCCCTACTGTTCGTCCTTTCTCTAGAGCCATTATTGAACAAAATTCAGCAAAATCCTGATATTCAGAGAATCCAAATAGGGGATCACAATTATAAAATATCGGCGTACGTGGACGACCTTCTGTTTTCCCTGTCTAGGCCACATATCTCCCTGCCAAATCTCATGGAAGAAATTGTAAGTTACGGGGAGATATCAAATCTAAAAATAAATTACACAAAATCAGAAGTTGCGCTCCCTTCAACGATACAACAAACTATACAACTTAATTTTGGCCTTAAATGGGTGATCGTAGCACTTAAATACCTGGGTACATATATCCCATCAAGGCTTGAGAAGACTTTTATAGTAAACTTCCCCCCGTTATTTAAGGAAGTTCGGTTACTATTAGATAAATGGCAACAGGGATTACACTTGTGGTTCGCCCGATGTAATATTATAAAAAATAACATTCTGCCAAAAATGTTTTATTTTTTTCAGGCCGTGCCTATAGATATTCCAGCAGTTTTTTTTCGCCAGATAGATACTCTTATCACTAAATTTATATGGGCGAATAAACGACCGTATCGGTAGGATCGGTAGGAGTATCATGAGAATCCCTAAGCGTTTTGGTGGCTTGGCTGTACCAGACATGATTAAATACTATCAGGCAGTGCACATTGGCAGAATGATAGATTGGTGTAGACACACAGAATTTAAATTATGGACAGAAGTAGAACAAAAATGCAGTCCGGTACCCCTAGGTAGAGCGATTTGGTGTTATACAACACTACCAGAAACGCTTAAAAGACACCCACTTATAGGTCCAACATTGCGGATAGGTGTTAAGATTAGTCAAAACCCTAAATTTTCCACAACAAATTCACCATTATATCCCATTTTGGCAAACCCCGGTTTAATACCGGGAATGGAACCAGGTGCATTTCAGGGTCTTATAGAGAGGGGTTGCACTCAGGTATCACACTTTTTACAATCAGAGACATGGCCCACGGTCGCCATATTGACGCAACCAGGAGGGCCATATGAAAAAAATGTTGGCAGGCGTTACAGTTGCACCACTTTTTTAAATCATTAGGACTGGCAACAAATTAACAAAGACAACTTACTAAGTTTGAAATATATTGTGAGGAGAAGGAACCCCTCTCTCGGACGTTCTGTAAGATATATGCAATGCTGAGTGTCCCCTTAGATGACTTTAAGATGCCAGGAATTGAGAAATGGGAGAGAGATCTAGGTAAGACCTTTACACCCACACAACGGCAGAAAATAATATATTTGGCATTGAATTCATCGATCTGCTCACGGACCCAAGAGTCCAATTATAAGGTATTGAGGCAGTGGTATTATACCCCGTCTAAACTTTGTACGTTTTTTCCAGAGGCTTCTGACCGCTGCTGGCGGTATAATAAGGAACGGGGGACCTTGATGCATATATTTTGGCTATGCCCCAAGATCAGACAATATTGGTCAGAGGTACAAAAGATCTCTCAAAAATTTACAACATTTTAAATACCAGACGATCCTGCCTTTTTTTTTTGCTTCACTGCACAGAAATACCTTCACAGGTATATAGGAAAATGGTTTTATGCCCGTCACAGATCACTGTAAACGGCCAATCACAGTGGCCATTTACAGCGTGATCGGCGTGTCCAATGGGAGATGATCTCATATGTAAACATATGAGATCATCTCTCAGCCCTGCTCTCCTTCCTCACACAGAGACAGCGTGTGAGGAGGGAGAGATGAACGGCTGCAGCGGCCGTAAGTGAAAGAAAAAAAAAAAACTGAAAATAAAGTGCCATCTGTCCCCACTGCTATCTGTCCCCACTGACACCTGTCCCCAGTGCCATCTGTCCCCTGTGCCAACTCTTAGTGCCATCTGTCCCCAGTGCCATCTGACCCTTCAGGTCTGGGATGGATTTTAAGGGGAACCCCGGCCAAAAAGAAATGGCGTGGGGTCCCCCTCAAAATCCATACCAGACCCTTATCCGAGCAGCAACCTGGCAGGCCGCAGGAAAAGAAGGGGGGACGAGAGCGGCCCCCCCTCCCTCCTGAACCGTACCAGGCCACATGCCCTCAACATTGGGAGGGTGCTTTGGGGGTCTGTGACCCTTCAAAGCACTTTGTCCCCATGTTGATGAGGACTAGGGCGGGATCTGGAGGTCCCCTTGTTAAAGGGGGCTTCCAGATTCCGATAAGCCCCCCGCCCGCAAAACCCCCACAACCAATAGCCAGGGTTGTGGGGAAGAGGCCCTTGTCCTCATCAACATGGGGACAAGGTGCTTTGAGGGGTCACAGACCCCCAAAGCACCCTCCCAATGTTGAGGGCATGTGGCCTGGTACGGTTCAGGAGAGAGGGGGGGTGCTCTCATCCCCCCTCTTTTCCTGCGGCCTGCCAGGTTGTGTGCTCGGATAAGGGTCTGGTATGGATTTTGAGGGGGACCCCACGCCATTTTTTTTTTTTTTTTGGCCGGGGTTCCCCTTAAAATCCATCCCAGACCTGAAGGGTTTGGTATGGATATTTAGGGGGACCCCTGCATAATTTTTTTTTAAATTTGATGCAGGGTTCCCCTTAATATCCATAGCAGACCTGAAGGGCCTGGTAATTTAATTTGGGGGGACCCCCACGCTTTTTTTTTTTTATCAATGACTTTTTTTTTATCAATGACTTTCAATGAATGACTGTTCTCTGTATTACGGGAGCCGACAATTCATTAGCCGCGAGTGATTTTAAATAGCTTTTTTTCCTGCAAAAATGACACTTTGTGCAGGGACAGTTCTAAGCACGGGAAACATGCACCCCTTCACAGGCATACTATAGACACCCCCCAGGTACGAAATTTAAAGGAATATTACACTTTTATTGTTTCACATTAAGCATTATTAAAATCACTGCTCCTGAAAAAACGGACGGACTGAACGGACTGAAAAATTTGCATTGATACATGTCCCCTGGGGCAGGACCCAGGTCCCCAAACACTTTTTATGACAATAACATGCATATTAGCCTTTAAAATTAGCACTTTTGATTTCGAACGTTCGCGTCCATTGTAATTAATAGGGTTCTAATGTTCGCACGAACTTTAGGTCCGTTCGCGGGTTCTGGTGCGAACCGAACCCGGGGGTGTTCGGCTCATCCCTATTAATGGGTATAAAAAGATAAAATGCAAGAGAGGCCTAAGATATATGTGGACATATAGTAAGGGAAGATAAGAATTTAAATAGGTAGGATGGAAAGGGATAGATAAGCAGTGTGGATAAGAAATAAATGTATATAAAACGAAGGTTATAAATGGAGGGAAACGACCTATGTTTAAGTTGTAAAATGTTAAGAAAAGAACAGAATATGCTGCATTGGATATAAGATGTAATTTTGTAAAACCTGCTATCTATCCTTTCGGTCACAGTTATTGTTTCCCTCTATGTCTTAAGTGGTATAAATAAAGAAAATTTAAAAAAATATAGTGGTGCAGCCAAGGGACAATTAAAAAAGGAAGTGCTGGGGGCGTGGCCTGACCTCGGGAGAGAATGGCAGCTTGAACTGAGAGCTCCTGCCACCGGAGAGACACTTTTACCAATAACGGAGGTCTTTACCCTGAGATATACTCTGCAAGTGATGGGAACCTCTTCCCGCGGCTCATCTACATCCCGCTCCCGATCACCGAGGAGAACTAACGGTCGGCTGACCCAGAACATCCCCGAAATGTTCCGGACCCAGGCAAACAACATGGCGCCCACTCGAGGCTCCTCACAGGCCTCAGACCCACCACAAGGTTCCATCACCAGGTCCCCACCTGAAGATGACGGTATTGTGCTCACACCGCAACAACCACCGAGCCTGCATGATCTGCGCTCCATAGCGGCGGACATTAAAGACACCCTCACCGCGGCCCTCACAGCGGCAATCTCTGACTTGAGGGTAGACCTACAATCAATCGCGGGCAGGGTCCGTGAAGTGGAAACGACTACCGCAACCCATGCCTCGGTACTCCGCCGGTCCTGCCAAGTCCTCGACTCCCACACCCTACAACTGAGGGACTTAAATCGCCACGTCGAGGACTTGGACAACCGCGGAAGACGCCACAATCTCCGCATCCGAGGACTGCCAGAAGCGATCGATGCTGACCACCTGCAACAAGAGGTCTCCAACCTCTTCAACACCCTGCTGAACAGGCCCCCAACCACCAAGATCGGCATGGAACGCATTCATCGCGCCTTGCGCCCGAAGGGGAAAGAATCCGACCCACCCAGGGACGTGATATGCCACATCATAGACTATCAGCTGAAAGAAGAGATCCTCCGTAAAGCTCGTGAGGCGGATCGGCTCTTCCACAACGATGCTGATATTCAACTATTCCAAGATCTCTCCAATATCACCCTACAGCGTCGAAGGGAATTGAGGCCGGTCCTGGAAGTGTTACGCGCGAAAGCCATCCCGTACAGGTGGAAATTCCCCTTCGGGCTCTCAGCCTCCTCTTCAGGTCGTTCGGCTCTCCTCCGAGTACCCGAAGATCTCCGCAACTTCTGCGCAACTCTGGATATCCCTTTCACGGACGCACCGGACTGGTATGCAGAGTTCCGACCACCCGCCGCCAGAAAACCAGCTCCAGATGACGACCGCATGGAGACGCAAGACTCCCGATTCAGACGACGCCGCTCCCCATCCGACCATCGGGCTCATCCTCAAGCTCCAAGCCGGAACAGGGACCTCAGCCCGACCACCCCTCCGCATCCTAGGAGAACCCGCCGGGACTACTGATTGTCCCAGCCAGACCTCCCAACTCCACCGAGGGATCAGATAAGTAACTGTCCTCCCCCACTCCCCTCTCTCTCCCCCTCCAACTGCCTCTCTGCCCCCCCACTTGAAGTTTGATGCACCCCCCTCTCAATGGCACGGCTAATCACCTCAGGCAAAGCTACGGGCCTACCCCACAGAACGGAACCTCAGGATTTCCCGCCCGCTCCCCTGAGACCCAAACGGAGTGTGACACATTCATGTCTCACCCCGCTAGTTTGTCTTTGACTGCCACTCTCTACAATGCTGCCTTCCCCCTTTTCTCTTTTTTCCCTTTTTTGTCCTTTTCCTTTTACTTATTTTTGATGCCTTGGTTCTACTGCTACCGACATGGCTGTCAGTGTGACATTACACCCAACGGCCCTGCTCAGGACCGCCCGCCATTTTGCAGGTTTACGCGCCATTTGCTTCAGTAGGTGAATTATGGTGCCATCCCCTCAAGATATCTGTCACGCAGGACCTAAACACAACTATCTTGCTCAGGGGCCTATAAAGGCTCTATCCCCCTCATGTTTAATCAAAACTTTTTGAGCTGGAACTTTGCTTACTATGGTTTGGAAGTGCGTGTTTTTTTTTTCTTTTTTTTTTTTTTCTGTTTTTGTTGTTACCCTTTATTGTCCTTTTTGTTTTTTCGCTATGTTTACCACCAATATAGACAGCATCAATGCTACCTCATTGAAAAGGGTTATGTCGCCACAACGCTCAGGTTATAATGTAATAATGTACACGGTCTAAGCTCACATGGTGCCTGGCGCGCGGTGGCCGGGGTGGGGGCAACCACGCAGGTCCCCCCGCACGGCCGGCCTAAGCAACGGAATGCCTCTCCCACTCCAGGGAAAGCACTGATTCCCCCCTTCACAGACACTGGCAGGACCCCTCCTCTGGCCAAGGGCTCTGGTCACCTAGTGACTTGTACTGATCGGTGTGCATGCAAAGGGCCGCCGGCCTCTGACTGACATCTCGAGCAAGTCACTCGACTCGACTCGACTCTGCATACACGGTCCCACATGTTACAACCTCTCACCCCCCCCCCTCATCATCCTCTGGACCGGTTTTGGTCCCTCCCAGGACCACTGCTAGTCCAATGGATATTACCACCTCAATAAGACCACAACGGGGGGGCCTGCGGGGTGTTTGCGCCCCGGCCGGGGTGCGGTAGGTGTGCTAGAGTATATAAGTATATAAGTGTTGTTAATACCATGCTTAGATGTGCAATCACCAAACACCTTGTAAAACTGTTATTGCTTCTTGTTACGTCTGCACTATTGAGCATTACACAGGCAACAACTACTCTGCCTCTAGGCGAAACTGTGAAAGCTAAATCACCCCATTTGCCCCCGTAGAGATACGGCGGAACAGCTGAGGCATGGCAGACTCCGCCTTCGCACAACAGTGGCTTGTCTCTGTCCACCCACAGGCCTCAGGCTCCCGCTTATTTCCTCTCTTCCACTTCCAAGGGATTACCCCATGCAAAACAGATGTGGGTTAAACCCGCCCCTTCCAATATGGGGACGGATTATAGCTCACGGACCACTGAATATATACCTATATCTAACCTTCGGCCCCCTCGTTTCTGACGCATCAGTCAGTAACTGAAGCCCACTTAGACACCACAACGGACGAGGCAGTCCTAGACTAAGGTTACCTGCCGACCATACTTTACTTGTATCGTCCCCCCGACACGCCCACGTTAATGCATTGAGGAACTACGCACCGCACATGTACCGCCTGTCCTCTCTCCTGTTGGTGCTTGTGTGATGCTTGACTAGAGCCAGGCCACCCCTCTAGAGTCCATGAGGTTGCATGCCTTTACCTACACACGCAGAGGTACTATGTATCGCAGAGGTGTCTATTCTTATCTTCCCCACACTTAGACAACTGAGTGACACCAACGGTAAACATACACTCCCTTATTGTCTTTTCCACATACGCACTTCTGATCTTATACTGAATGTTTGTTTATGTTGCGGACCTCCATTTCTCATCTTAAGTCCACGATCCCTCACCCTCAGACAGATTATGGCCCCTCACATGCAATATGACCTTCACAATTATTCACCCTCACAAGAGTCTAGCAGCTGCTACTGAAGCAGACCCCTGTAATGGATAGTCCCCGCAGCTTCCTAGATAATCCTAGATCCCCCTTAACCCTGCGCTAATGTCGCATTAATCCATCTACCTACCGACAGCTTCGGGTCTCATCCGAGATGGCCCCTCTCCGTCCCCATCCTTAGACTCTCCTACCCTGAGATGCTACCCCACCTCCCTCTTCATTACCCCCTCACATACACCATCCATCCACCATTACGCCTTTCCTCCTCCATTCTGATTTCATAACCTGTCTCTCCGTCTGGCATGCTATACCTAGATTACAACCCACTACACTCTCTTCCGATCTCTACCAACCCCCATTCAGTGACCCCCTAACCAGCATCTAAGTCTACTTTCAATTTTCACGGTTACTGAACCACTTTGGAACTCATTGGACACAGCTAGCCTGTCTCCCCGGGTTGGCTAGCTGGTTCTAGCGACCTTCCGAAGTTCCGCTTACCTGAACACCAAACACCCCCACCCAAAGGTGTTTATATTTCTCATTCCCCAGCCACCCGCATACCCCGTCCTAAGGATCTTTACCTTCATTTTTACCTCCCCCCCCCTCAATACCTGATTCGAACCCCAAAAGCCTTCTTAGTGTACCTCGTGGGCTGGTAGAGCATTTCCACAGGCCTACTCCCACTACATTTTTCATTTCACCTCACGAACTATACACACTCAACTCCCGCCAGTGTTCCACGTCTAAACGCCCTCATCGGCAATGCGGCCTCCCACTCAAGAACCCATTGACCGGGAAACTACGGTGGTATCTCTCAACGTCCGAGGACTCAATACTCCCGAAAAGCGATCCCAAGTATTGACCTCCCTTCACAGCTATAGGGCCAGTATCGCATTCCTCCAAGAAACCCATTTCAAATCGAACTCAATACCTAAACTCTCGAACACACGTTACCCGACTGCTTTTCACGCCACAAATGACTCAGCCAAATCCAAAGGGGTTTCGATCCTGATCGCTAAACACTGCCCATTCCAGGTCTCAGACACTTGCATCGACAAAGAAGCCCGTTTCTTATTTATAAAAGGTTCCCTATATGGCAAACCAATTACTCTAGCTAACATTTACGCGCCAAACTCAGGCCAAGTCGCCTTCTTCACCTCCACTTTAAATCAACTCGCCACCTTCCAAGAGGGGATGCTCATACTTGGAGGTGACATCAACACCCCCCTAAATCCACCACTCGACACGTCAACTGGCACCTCCTCCATGCCTTACCGAGCGCTTCGATCAATTAAAACGCGCCTACAAGAGCTAACACTGCATGATACGTGGCGCACACTTAACCCTAATGTGAAGGACTTCACATTTTACTCGGCCCCCCACGACCGCTACTCCAGACTAGACTACCTCTTTATTTCCCAGACTGACCTTCCTTCTCTGTCCTCGGCCGCGATTCTCCCCATGTTTATCTCGGATCATCACCCCATCACCTTGACTCTAACCTTAACAAAGACGCCCCCCAGATCACGAATCTGGCGCCTGGACCCTTCCCTTCTTACTGACACTATTACCACGGGCAACATCTCAACACGTCTAGACTTATACTTTAGGGAAAACTCCTCCTCAGAAATCTCTCCAATGATCGTGTGGGAAGCTCACAAGAGCACGATACGCGGGGAACTCATGGCCATATCGGCTAAACGACACAAGGATAGACGGGCATATATCTCTAAACTAACTAAAACCATACAGGAACTAGAACGAGTACACAAAAGGTCCCTGGCCCTTAACACCCTGACCGAACTGCTCCAAGCATGTAATGACTTACTAGAAGCGCTCAATCAGCAAGTCAGAAGGAAATATATCCTTACCCAAAAGATATATTACGAGTATGGCAACAAAGCAAGCAGACTCCTAGCGAGAGCACTTAGGACCAAGAAAACCTCAAATACGATACACCATATCACGGACTCTCAAGGTCACAAGGCGACAGCGAACGATCAAATAGCCCGACAATTCGTTCAATACTATACGCGACTTTACAATCTACATGCCACTGATCCCCTCGCGGATGACACTTCACGAAGAACCCTCATAAGGGATTTTCTTACTAGATATAGCCCTCCTCCCTTATCTGACGTTGACTCTGCTAACCTAAATGAACCCATCGCCCCTCTGGAAATTGACATGGCCCTCAAGCACATGAAACCCGGTAAAAGCCCAGGCCCAGACGGTTTAACCACAGCGTACTACAAGACGTTTTCCAACATACTGAAACCACACTTCCTGAAAGCCTTCAATTCCCTCTCCCCTGACAACCCACCTCCGAGAGACCTTCTAACGGCCCACATCACAGTAATCCCCAAACCGAACAAAGACACCACACTAGTTACCAACTACCGACCAATTTCCCTCTTAAACGTCGATCTCAAGATTTATGCAAAAATACTGGCTAACCGCCTCTTGCCTCTCTTGCCCAGCCTTGTATCACTTGACCAAGTCGGCTTTATACCGGGTAGGGAGGCAAGAGACAACACTACTAAAGCCATCAACATCCACCATTGGTTGTCCTCCTCCACCCAACAGGGATTTTTTCTCTCATTGGACGCGGAGAAGGCGTTCGACAGAGTGGCATGGGACTACATGGAAGAGGCGCTTCGAATGCTAGGGATTCGAGACCGTATGCTACAATTCATCATGGCACTTTATTCGTCCCCGACAGCACAAGTTCGAGTGAACGGCCACCTGTCGGATGCCTTCTCGGTGTCCAATGGCACCCGCCAAGGTTGCCCCCTATCCCCCTTAATATTTGTCCTCACGCTTGAACCATTACTCCAACGTCTCCGTGCTAACCCTGACATCAAAGGCGTGACGATAAGACATGACGTGTATAAACTTTCAGCCTTCGCAGACGACATTCTCCTTTTCCTCACCGACCCTCACACCTCCCTTCCTAATCTACTTAAGGACTTCCAAACCTTTTACACACTCTCGAATCTCCAAATCAACTTTTCTAAATCGGAAGCCCTGAACGTTTCTCTGCCCCTAGACACACTATCACTCTGCCAAGCGAACTATCCCTTCAAATGGAACCGCGACGCCATCACCTACCTGGGCATCTCCCTCCCCGCCCATTTATCTGACCTATACGTCAAAAACTATGTCCCCATTCTCCAACACATCCAAAAAGATCTCAAAGCTTGGTCAACGGGCATTTTCTCATGGTTCGGCAGGGCAGCCATCATTAAAATGAACGTTCTCCCCCGAATCCTCTACGTCCTACAAACGATCCCTATACAATTACCGCAAGCCTTCTTTTCCTCTTACAGGACGGCATGCACTAACTTCATATGGGGTAAGGACCGCCCTAGACTCAGCCTGGCCAGGCTCACAACACCAAAACTAAAAGGAGGGATAGGTCTCCCAGATATCCACAAATATCATTGGGCATGCCAGCTGACGAGAATAGTGGATTGGAACGCACACACTCATTCCAAAGCTTGGGTGAGCATTGAAAACACGTTTACACCAACCCCGATCCGCCACCTACCCTGGATTGACACGAAAGACATTCCCCAACCCTGCAGAACACACCCACTTATTGCCTGTACCCTAAAAACATTAAGGAACGTAAGCAAATCTCATCGCATTTCCACGATACCTGGCCCACTGACGCCCGTCAAACACAACCCGAGTTTTCCAACTGGCACAACGAATTCGTTTCTGGCTGACATCTGGCCGCATTCCGATATGCAAGCCAGACACTTCTTCGCCAACGCCTCTTTTATTGACCGATCCACAATCCCCAGACAGGACACTGAACGACCTTTTCCGCTTTGGACTTATCTACAAATTAGACATTTTCTGAACGACTCGACCAAACGCCCTGACTTTAGCAGACAATTGACTCCGTTTGAGACGCTCTGTACTAAAACGGAACCGCAGCGTCACATGATTTCGGAAATTTACGCGTTGCTTTTCTCTGACACAGACGCAAAGTCGAACATCGCCACACAAAGATGGGAAAGAGACCTATCTTTAAACCTCTCAATATCTGATTGGGAACGTATCTACACTTATATCCATAAGGGGTCAATAAACGTCACCGCACAAGAAAATAGCTTCAAAATTCTAACAAGGTGGTACAAAACCCCTTCCAGACTCCACAAAATCTCCCCGGCCATACCGCAGGAGTGCTGGAGATGTGCTTCAGAGGTTGGCACCATGCTACACATATGGTGGGCATGTCCTTCGCTCCAACCCTTCTGGAGGGAAGTACATCGCCTCACTTCTCAGATAACGACTTATCACTTAGAATTCACCCCGGAGCAAATGCTTCTCCATCATTCCACCATATCTTTTAAGCACTACCATAAATCCCTTGCGCTTCATTTATTGAACGCAGCCAAGATGTGCATACCCACGCGGTGGAAAACGTCCTCTCCACCGAGCATTGCGGACTGGATACGACGGGTCTCCAAGATCGCTGAACTAGAAAACTTAATACACCAATCGAGAGATTCTCCCGCTACATATAACAATGTATGGTCCTGTTGGCATCACTTCACTACTACTGACGAATATAAAAACATAATGTCCCCCGAGTCTACCACACCTCCATGCCCACGAGTGCTACACTAAGATCCCGCCCTTACCCCACCCCATTTTGTATGCTCTTCCCTGGTACTGATAACACCGGATCCCGCCCCCGGCCAACTTTGACAGTTTAACTTCAGCCCAGGGTTTGTAACTTAACATCGCTCTCCTCCCTCTCCCCATTCACTTGGCCCCCCTACTACCTCCTTAACCTGTCCATTACCGTTCCAGTGTCTCTCCCAAGAGTTGGAACTCCGTGGATGCCAGTGGTCCGCGACCGCATCCACGGAACTCTCGCATCATCCTTGCAAGATTTGCAACACAGGGAATGTCCTCTATGTGTTTATATGTCCGGTTATTCTAGACATCATAGTTCGCTTTTTTCTGTTTCTGATTCGTATGTCTGTTTGTTAGACGCAGGGCAGCTGACCCTACTCTTAACAGTACTTTCTTAAGTCTATTCTTAATGCAATAGTACTTGCACACGGCCACTATATTGATGGCCTGTTTCTTCAATGTAAAAATTATTGCTTCTCGTAAGCATTCTACCAGTTGGTCGATGAATACTTGTTTTACTGTTTATGTTACAATGTTAATTCTGGCATACTGTACATTGCATACTGAATGTTCCATCCACTATTTTCAATAAACGCTTTTTGGAAAAAAAAAAAAAGGAAGTGCTGAGGAGGAAATGCAAAACAAAATCAAATGAATGTGAGGTATGCTATTTTTATCTGATGTTATTTGATTTGAACTACTTCGCCTATTTGGATGTACTATGTACTTCCAGAGAGTGGAGCATTTAAAACAAGTTCATGGCAGAAGCAGCCATGAGCCTGTTACCCTTTTGCTCGACGGGCTCTCATGTAAAAATTCAGTGATTATAGTGCAGGTGGTGTGGCACCCCCAACTCCATGGTTTCCAGGCTTTCCTGCTCTTCCTGGGAGCCTGGGACCACAACAAATGCACTCCGGATGCACTCTCCTCTGCTGTATATGAAGCCAGAAGTGCTCAGCTCTGAGCATTTCCAGGTTCAGAGCCATCATTCCCTGGCTGCTACAGTCAGGTAAGCAGCTAATCAAGCACAATCTGTGCTTGATTAACTACAAGGAGGGCAGGGGAGACATTGGGGTCTAATAGACCCCTGATGTCTCTATAAAGCGTACCAGTCATCTGCTCAATGCTAACACATGGGGATTTGTTAGCCCCCCTTGTGATAGCGATGAAGTTAAATGAAAAATAAAAAGGTAAAAAATAAATACAATTTTATAAAAAAAAAACAACAACAAACAAAAATGATTGCACCACACATGCAAGGTTCTATAGTTGGGAAGATAATGGAGAGATTAATAAAAGACCACATAGACAAGTTCTTGCAGGAAAAAAATATTTTAAGCAACAGACAGCATGGATTCATGAAAGACAGAAGTTGTCAGACAAACCTCATTTCTTTTTATGAGGTTGTAAGTAAAACCTTGGACAGAGGCGTGGCTGTGGACGTGGTATACTTGGATTTTGCAAAAGCGTTCGATACATTTCCCCACACACGGCTCATGTGTAAGGTAAGGTCTACAGGTTTGGAAATATCGGTTTGAAAATGGATAGAAAACTGGCTAAAAGACAGAATTCAGAGAGTCGTGGTTAATGATTCTTACTCTGAATGGTCTAAGGTTATCAGTGGTGTACCCAGAGGTTCAGTGCTGGGACCCTTACTTTTTAATATCTTTATAAATGATATTGGGTCTGGGATCAAAAGTAACATTTCTGTCTTTGCAGATGACACCAAGCTATGCAGTGGAATAACGTCCTTACAGGAGGTCTCCAATTTACAAGCCGACCTCAATGCTCTGTCTAATTGGGCGACTATGTGGCAGATGAGGTTTAATGTTGATAAATGTAAAGTTATGCACTTGGGGGCTAAGAATATGCATGCATCATACATGCTAGGGGGAGTACAACTGGGGGAATCCGTAGTGGAGAAGGATCTGGGGGTTTTGGTAGATCATAAACTCAATAATAGCATGCAATGCCAAGCTGCGGTTTCCAAAGCGAGCAAAGTCCTTTCTTGTATTAAGAGAGGTATGGACTCCAGAGAGAGAGATATCATTTTGCCCCTGTTCAAATCATTAGTAAGACCTCATCTGGAATATGCAGTTCAGTTTTGGGCACCAGTTCTCAAAAAGGATATTGGGAAACTGGAGAAAGTGCAGAGAAGGGCAACCAAACTGATGGCATGGAGGAGCTCAGCTATGAGGAAAGATTAGAGGAACTTAATTTATTCACCCTTGATAAGAGGAGATTAAGGGGGGATATGATCAACATGTATACATATATAAGGGGTCCATATAGTGAACTTGGTGTTGAGTTATTCACTTTACAGTCAACAAAGAGGACAAGGGGGCACTCTTTACGTCTAGAGGAAAAGAGATTTCATCTCCAAATACGGAAAGGTTTCTTCACAGTAAGAGCTGTGAAATGTGGAATAGACTCCCTGCAGAGGTGGTTCTGGCCAGCTCAGTAGATTGCTTCAAGAAAGGCCTGGATACTTTCCTAAATGTACATAATATAACTGGGTACTGACATTTATAGGTAAAGTTGATCCGGGGAAAATCCGATTGCCTCTCGGGGGATCAGGAAGGAATTTTTTCCCCTGCTTTAGCAAATTGGAGAATGCTCTGCTGGTTTTTTTTTGCCTTCCTCTGGATCAACTGTGGGTATAGAATGGGGTATATGGGATTGTATGATATATATATATTTGTGGTTGAACTGGATGGACTTGTGTCTTTTTTCAACCTAACTAACTATGTAACTATGTAACTATGTATCACCGCAAACATCAGAATGAGACTAATAATTCTAGTGACATATTTTGTAGTCAATTCCATACTGATAAGCTGCAAAGGCTTTAAAAGGGTCATGTCAAAAGTGTGTGTGCTCCTGCTCCATCATAGCTGCTGGTTCCAGCATCCTGGTTTTGGCTGTGGCATTCTCCTTGTCCGTCTGTCCATCTGCAAGGTGATGGATTGTGGCCAGTTTCTGGGTAGAGACCAAACCGAATTTAAGCCAGCCAAACTTGCAGTCTCATGCTTGTGATATTACATTTGTATGACGTGTTCCAAGCTCCCTGTTGCTCTGATCTGCTCTGCTGAATTGTATTCCCTCGTTAACGACCTTGGATTGGATATTGACTACTCTTCGAAGCCTGCCTGCTTTTTTTTTTCATACATTTTTTATTGAAAAATAATACAAGATATTAACAGAGATCTTGAACAATAGCAGTACAAAGAGATGTTGATATCACCACAATACACCAATATAAGGAGGGGAGTTCATTTCAGCATAAATTGAACCTGGTAGGGGAAACAGAGTTATGGATTTGTCTTGTGGTTCTACCGGTACAAAGGTTCGCCTATGAGCAATCCCAGATGGAATTGCCCGCTATTTTTTGGCAGATGCTGAGGCTAATTGGGGTTGTGCTGGAGGGAGTATTCTCAACAGGTTGAAATATAGCTCTGTTTAAAATTCGTGAGTTTTCAGTGGCTATGGAAGGGGGGGGGGGGGGGGGGGCGGTCGTGAGTGTGTCCCGTGCGTGTCTGCTGGGGCGAGTGGATTGGGAGAAAGTGAAGTAGGCAGATGCTGTGGGTGTCATATGTGGATATCTAAGTGGGATATGGGGGCGGGAGGGTAGGAAGGGGTTGTGAGAGAGGGGAGAGGGGAGAGGAGTAAGGGGAAGGTGTGAGGGGGAGTGGGGGACCTCCCCGACTCCCTTCTCTGGGCATTAGGTGATTCTTGGGTAGATTAGAGGAACTTAATTTATTCACCCTTGATAAGAGGAGATTAAGGGGGGATATGATCAACATGTATACATATATAAGGGGTCCATATAGTGAACTTGGTGTTGAGTTATTCACTTTACAGTCAACAAAGAGGACAAGGGGGCACTCTTTACGTCTAGAGGAAAAGAGATTTCATCTCCAAATACGGAAAGGTTTCTTCACAGTAAGAGCTGTGAAATGTGGAATAGACTCCCTGCAGAGGTGGTTCTGGCCAGCTCAGTAGATTGCTTCAAGAAAGGCCTGGATACTTTCCTAAATGTACATAATATAACTGGGTACTGACATTTATAGGTAAAGTTGATCCGTGGAAAATCCGATTGCCTCTCGGGGGATCAGGAAGGAATTTTTTCCCCTGCTTTAGCAAATTGGAGAATGCTCTGCTGGTTTTTTTTTGCCTTCCTCTGGATCAACTGTGGGTATAGAATGGGGTATATGGGATTGTATGATATATATATATTTGTGGTTGAACTGGATGGACTTGTGTCTTTTTTCAACCTAACTAACTATGTAACTATGTAACTATGTATCACCGCAAACATCAGAATGAGACTAATAATTCTAGTGACATATTTTGTAGTCAATTCCATACTGATAAGCTGCAAAGGCTTTAAAAGGGTCATGTCAAAAGTGTGTGTGCTCCTGCTCCATCATAGCTGCTGGTTCCAGCATCCTGGTTTTGGCTGTGGCATTCTCCTTGTCCGTCTGTCCATCTGCAAGGTGATGGATTGTGGCCAGTTTCTGGGTAGAGACCAAACCGAATTTAAGCCAGCCAAACTTGCAGTCTCATGCTTGTGATATTACATTTGTATGACGTGTTCCAAGCTCCCTGTTGCTCTGAACTGCTCTGCTGAATTGTATTCCCTCGTTAACGACCTTGGATTGGATATTGACTACTCTTCGAAGCCTGCCTGCTTTTTTTTTTCATACATTTTTTATTGAAAAATAATACAAGATATTAACAGAGATCTTGAACAATAGCAGTACAAAGAGATGTTGATATCACCACAATACACCATCATAAGGAGTAAGGATGGGCCCGGTGCTCGATGCGAACCCACGTTCGCATCGAGCACCGGGCGTTCGCTCGCTCGGCGAGCCCAGAACTATTTTGGCCGCTCGCATCACGTTCGTGTGATGCGAGCGGCCCCGCAATGCATTGCGGCCGGCGCGGCCGACGCAGTGCATTGCTGGCTGATGATTGGCCAAGCATGCACTGTGACCCCGCATGCTTGGCCAATCACAGCCCCGGAAACTCGAAGAGCCATAATTGGCTACAGGCAGGACGCCTGTAGCCAATTACAGCTCAGGGGCTGTAGTACACGCCCCCCCTATAAAACGCCGCCACGCCGTCTGCGCCGGTCACATGCTGTTCCGGCGCAGATTGAGCAGGCAGATTCTGTGACACTCTGCTGCATTTAGATAGTTAGAGAGATTCACTTACAGAGATTGAGTTAGATAGATTCAGTTACTATCACGTACCTTACAGCGGAGTCCGGATGCTGGGGATGGCCTCGTGCACGGTTCCGGTCCAAACACCCCTGGTGGTGGGAACAGGGAGTGCTGGGGCACGAAAGGGTGCAAGTGCCTGCGGCTGGTAGACTGGTGCTTGGAAGGACTGGTTCCTCTGGAGAGCTGGCGTACACGTTGGTATCCAAGGCTGTGCAGGAACGGCCGAACAGGTGGGTGTAGGCACTGCGAGGTCAAGACGGAAAACAGGTCGGCAACTGGCTGGCAAACAAGGTACAAGGCAGATGGCAAGTCCGTAGTCAAGGCAGGCAATAGGTTGGCAACAGGCTGGCAAACAAGGTACAAAGCGGAAGGCAAGTTCGTGGTCAAGGCAGGCAATAGGTTGGCAACAGGCAGGTGATAAAGTACCGAATCAGAGAGCAGAGCCGTAGTCCAGGGATCCAAGCTGAGGTCAAACCAAAGGGAGCAGTCAGTAAGCGGGGTCAATCCAGGAAGGGTAACAGGAAAACCAGGTGAATCAGGACCAAGGTAGGCAGGAACTTCAGGCAGGTATTCAGGAGATAAGACTGAAGACGATCCAGCACTGACACCATGTGAAGGCCCTGTTTATATAGGGCGCCTTGTGCTGGGATTGGTGGAGGTACGGGTCCGTGCGTGATTACGCGCACACGTTCGTGCTGACGTGGAAGTGCGTGCCCTCGTTCGTATTGACAAACGAGGGCGCGCACAGGTCAGCGTTGGTACGCGGGTACGCCCACACGTTCGGTTTCGTTGAGAAGGCTGCGCATGGGTATTGGCGTTTGCCGAACGGAGATTAACCCCTACTGGACGAGGACGGGCATGGAACGCGTGAGTTCTCTGACATTGCCCCCTCCTTAGGGGCAGCCTCCGGATGCCTCTTTGAAACGAACCCTGGGAGCGGGAACGATGAAAAGCCTGTATAAGTCTCTGGGCATGAAGATTTGTTCTTGGTTCCCAGGAATTTTCTTCTGGGCCAAAACCTTTCCATTTAATTAAATATTGGTCCTCACCTTGCCGTTTTCTATGATCCAGGATAGCTTCAATTTCAAATTCTTCTTCCCCATTTACTCGGATAGCCTCTGGAGGTCCTACTTCACGATCTGGAAAGGAATTTGGAACATCAGGTTTAAGTAGGGAGACATGAAATACCGGATGGATCCTGAATGAGGCAGGGAGTTCAAGTTCATAGGCCACTGGGTTGACCTTTCTCTTGACAGGGAAAGGGCCCAAGTATCTAGGTCCCAATTTCTTGGAGGGGCATGCTAGTTTTAAATTTGTAGTAGATAGCCACACACGATCTCCTACCTCCAAGTTCAATTCTCC
Organism: Lithobates sylvaticus; assembly: GCA_028564925.1. Lineage (NCBI taxonomy): Eukaryota > Metazoa > Chordata > Amphibia > Anura > Ranidae > Lithobates > Lithobates sylvaticus. Next base: position 160,735,059 of record CM053033.1, read on the forward strand.
CCTTCTCTTTTTGTCGAAGTATTTTTTATCATCCTCCTGTGCTTTAGCAATAGTTTCCCTGAGCATCTGGTTGTTGGAGGAAAGGAAATCCAGTCTATCCTGAACAGCCGGTACAGAGGATTCGGGCACAAGTGTGGGTAGAAAGGAGGGATGAAATCCGTAGTTGGAGAAAAATGGTGATTGGTTTGTGGTGGAGTGGATGGAATTGTTAAAAGCAAATTCTGCCAAGGGAAGCAGTGAAGCCCAATCCTCTTGGGAAAACGAGGAGAAGCAACGTAGGTATTGTTCCAACGTTTGGTTAGTACGTTCGGTCTGCCCGTTGGTCTGTGGATGGTAAGCTGAAGAGAGACTGCATTTAATACCTAGTGCCTTGCATAATGACCTCCAAAACTTGGATGTGAACTGCACTCCACGGTCAGAGACGATGTCACTGGGAATTCCATGGAGTCTGACGATTTCTTTAATGAAGATCCTGGCGGTTTCAATTGCTGAGGGTGTCCCTTTCATGGGAATGAAATGTGCCATCCGAGAAAAGCGGTCCACCACCACAAAAATGGAAGAGAATCCTTCAGAGGGGGGAAGCTCCACAATAAAATCCATGGCAATTCTGTCCCATGGCCTCTCGGGAATGGACAGTGGTTTCAGCAGGCCCCATGATTTATTTTTACTGCTTTTATTTCTGAGACAAATCAGACAAGAGTTAACATAATTCCTGCAGTCCTTGGCCAGATTTGGCCACCAAAAGTGTCTCTGAATTAGATCCATAGTCTTGTGGCCCCCAAAGTGACCCGCCAGAGGATAGTCATGGCAGGCCTGTAAAACGGTGGTGCGTAGGTCTTGAGGGATGAAAATTTTATTGTTGAGCCAAAAAACCCCATCCTTCTCCTGAAGGTTGATGCCCGGAGGTAATTGTGTTCCCACGGATGCCTGGCGGAGCTGTGTCATGAAACTGGATTGGGTCAGGAGAAAATTCCCTGCTTGCAGGATAGTATCTGGTGGAGACGGGGTTTCAAATTCTGTGAACATTCGGGATAAGGCATCGGGTTTAACGTTTTTAGATCCAGGGCGATAAGTAATATGAAAATTAAAACGGGAAAAGAAAAGAGCCCATCTGGCCTGTCGGGGTCTAAGGCGTCTGGCAGTTCTGAGGTATTCTAAATTTTTGTGATCTGTGAAGATCAGTATCGGATGTGTTGCCCCTTCCAGGAGATACCGCCATTCTTCCAGGGCTAGCTTTATTGCTAGGAGTTCTCGGTCACCTACGTCATAGTTCTTTTCTGATACACCTAGTTTCCTGGAAAAGAAAGCCACCGGGTGCATTAGAGACTTGGGTCCTTGGCGTTGAGACAAGATGGCTCCTACTGCACTCTCCGAAGCATCGACCTCCAGAGTGTAGGGTAATGCAGGGTCAGGGTGTTTTAGTACTGGAGCGGAGGTGAATGCCCTTTTTAATTGGTCGAAGGCGGCTTGGGCCGCTGAAGTCCACTGGAAGCGGCTTTGCTTCTTGGTGAGCTGAGTGATCGGAGCGATGATCTTGGAGAAGTTCCTGATAAATTTTCTATAAAAATTTGAGAACCCAACAAAACGTTGTACCCCCTTTTTGTCATTTGGGGGCGGCCAGGACATGATGGCAGAGACCTTCTGGGGATCCATGGCTACACCCCCAGTTGATATAACCAGGCCGAGGAAGTGAATAGTCTGGCGTTCGAATTCACATTTTTCGGCCTTTGCGTAAAGTCCATGTTGCCTTAATCTACCCAGAACTTGTTTGACATGATCACGATGAACTTCTAGAGAGGTGGAGAATATCAGGATATCGTCCAGGTAAACGATTACAAAGGAATCTAGAAAGTCTCTGAAAATGTTATTAACAAAATGCTGAAAAGTGGCCGGGGCGTTGCATAGTCCAAATGGCATGACTAAATATTCGAAGTGGCCAAAACGTGTTCGGAATGCTGTCTTCCATTCGTCACCCTTGCGTATTCTGATCAGGTTATAGGCCCCACGTAGGTCCAACTTCGTAAATATTTTTGCTGAGCGGAGTCTCTGAAATAATTCCGGGACTAGTGGAAGCGGGTACCGATTCTTAATTGTCACTTTATTCAGGTCCCTGTAATCCACACATGGGCGGAGCGAGTGATCTCTTTTTTCCACAAAGAATATTCCGGCTCCTGCTGGGGAGGAGGAATGCCTGATGAATCCCTTTTTGAGGTTCTCATCGATGTACTCCTTGAGAACCAGGAGTTCAGGTTCAGACAGGGGAAAGATCCGCCCGAAAGGAATTTCGGCCCCAGGTAGTAACTCAATCGGGCAGTCGTAGACCCGATGGGGAGGAAGGGTGTCCGCTTTCTGTTTATCGAACACGTCCAGGAAGTTGTGGTACACTGGTGGCACCAACTCCTTGAATTCAGAGTCCGTTCTTAGGCACCCAATGACTGGTGGAATCTGGTGGAAGGACTTGAGACAGTTCTGTAAACAGTAGGAGGACTGAAAAGTCACCTCACCGGTGACCCAGTTGACCTGGGGATTGTGGGCCTGTAGCCAAGGCATTCCTAGGATGACAGGAAACAAAGGTGAGGAGATGACATCTAGACGGAGTAGCTCCTGGTGACCTGGTGGGATGCTGGTGAACAGGGGTTGTGTCTCCAGGGTAATAGGCCCGGACTTGATATTTGACCCATCTGCTAGCCGTATGGAGAGTTGATGCTGCTTAGGTGTCAAAGGGATGTTATGTTGTAGAGCGAAGGCATGATCCACAAAGCAGCTACATGCACCAGAGTCAATTATAGCCTGGACTCGGAGTGTTTCTCCTGGGAGCTGTAAGGAAATAGGAACAGCGATGTGAGCGGCTTTTATTAGAGACAAGGCGAAAGGCACACGGGATGATGAATTGAACTTACGGATCTTATTCGGGCATGTGTTGGCGTAGTGCCCAGCTTCCCCACAGTAGAGGCAGAGGTTGTTCTGGCGACGCCGCTGTTTCTCCTCGGGTGATAATGGTGAGCGGAGTAGGCCGACTTGCATGGGCTCTGGTGCTCCTGAGTTGGCAGCAGGCACGTTGGAAACGGGAGTAGGAGGGTAGTTGGGACCCTTGGGTAACACCCATGTGGGGCGTGTCAAGCTGGACCTCTCGGACCTCCGCTCTCTTAAACGACGGTCTATCTGGATAGACAGCTGAATCAAATCCTCCAAAGTACTAGGAATCCCCACTCGGGCTAGCTCATCCTTCAGAGCTTCAGAGAGGCCTATGCGGAACTGATAGAGGAGTGCGGCATCGTTCCAAGAGGTGTCGGAACTCCACCGCCTGAAGTCTGTTACGTAGTCCTCTACTGGCCGGCGCCCTTGTTGGAGGACATGGAGGCTGGCCTCTGCTGTTGTAGTGCGTTGAGGATCATCATACAGCTTGGCCATTTCATCCAAAAATGAGTCCAGGGTATCCAGAAGAGGACTGGCTTGTTCCAACATACGGTGGGCCCAGGTCTGAGGCTCCCCTTGGAGTAGGGAGACTATGAACCCCACCTTAGTGCTCTCTAGGGAGAAGGTGCGGGGTTGTAGCAGGAAATAGAGCCGGCAGGCATTCCTGAAGGAGCGGAACTTACTGCGGTCCCCTGAAAACCGTTCTGGTGGGGGCACACGAGGTTCTGGGGGTGGCATCATTACTGTGGGTGCTGATGCAGAGGTTGCTGAGCCAGAAAACCGGGATGCCAAGGAGGCCTGATGAGTTGCAGAGCCCGGGGCCATGGATTCCACTCTCTGTTCCAGTTGATGGTAGCCATCTCGCAGGCCCTGGACTGCCAGGGTAAGGGCCGACATCTGTTGGCACAAAGCTTCCAAAGGCGAGGCACCCCCTTCGGACTCCATTCTGGCTGGATCGTACTATCACGTACCTTACAGCGGAGTCCGGATGCTGGGGATGGCCTCGTGCACGGTTCCGGTCCAAACACCCCTGGTGGTGGGAACAGGGAGTGCTGGGGCACGAAAGGGTGCAAGTGCCTGCGGCTGGTAGACTGGTGCTTGGAAGGACTGGTTCCTCTGGAGAGCTGGCGTACACGTTGGTATCCAAGGCTGTGCAGGAACGGCCGAACAGGTGGGTGTAGGCACTGCGAGGTCAAGACGGAAAACAGGTCGGCAACTGGCTGGCAAACAAGGTACAAGGCAGATGGCAAGTCCGTAGTCAAGGCAGGCAATAGGTTGGCAACAGGCTGGCAAACAAGGTACAAAGCGGAAGGCAAGTTCGTGGTCAAGGCAGGCAATAGGTTGGCAACAGGCAGGTGATAAAGTACCGAATCAGAGAGCAGAGCCGTAGTCCAGGGATCCAAGCTGAGGTCAAACCAAAGGGAGCAGTCAGTAAGCGGGGTCAATCCAGGAAGGGTAACAGGAAAACCAGGTGAATCAGGACCAAGGTAGGCAGGAACTTCAGGCAGGTATTCAGGAGATAAGACTGAAGACGATCCAGCACTGACACCATGTGAAGGCCCTGTTTATATAGGGCGCCTTGTGCTGGGATTGGTGGAGGTACGGGTCCGTGCGTGATTACGCGCACACGTTCGTGCTGACGTGGAAGTGCGTGCCCTCGTTCGTATTGACAAACGAGGGCGCGCACAGGTCAGCGTTGGTACGCGGGTACGCCCACACGTTCGGTTTCGTTGAGAAGGCTGCGCATGGGTATTGGCGTTTGCCGAACGGAGATTAACCCCTACTGGACGAGGACGGGCATGGAACGCGTGAGTTCTCTGACAGTTACAAAGATTGATTGAGAAAGAGGGGCTTGTAGTGTGCTCGTGGCAGGCAGGCAGAGCTCCTATATTTTGTTACCAGAAGCACCTATAGGACTTGTAGTGTGTTCGTGGCAGGCAGGCAGAGCTCCTATATTTTGTTACCAGAAGCACCTATAGGACTTGTAGTGTGTTCGTGGCAGGCAGGCAGAGCTCCTATATTTTGTTACCAGAAGCACCTATAGGACTTGTAGTGTGTTCGTGGCAGGCAGGCAGAGCTCCTATATTTTGTTACCAGAAGCACCTATAGGACTTGTAGTGTGTTCGTGGCAGGCAGGCAGAGCTCCTTCATTTTGTTCCCAGAGGCACCTATAGGACTTGAAGTGTGTTAGTCCCATTACACACACAGAGCTATATTTTCTTCCCAGAAGCACCTATAGGACTTGAAGTGTGTTAGTCCCATTACACACACAGAGCTATATTTTCTTCCCAGAAGCACCTATAGGACTTGAAGTGTGTTAGTCCCATTACACACACAGAGCTATATTTTGTTCCCAGAAGCACCTATAGGACTTGAAGTGTGTTAGTCCCATTACACACACAGAGCTATATTTTGTTCCCAGAAGCACCTATAGGACTTGAAGTGTGTTAGTCCCATCACACACACAGAGCTATATTTTGTTCCCAGAAGCACCTATAGGACTTGAAGTGTGTTAGTGGCATCACACACACAGAGCTATATTTTGTTCCCAGAAGCACCTATAGGACTTGAAGTGTGTTAGTCCCATCACACACACAGAGCTATATTTTGTTCCCAGAAGCACCTATAGGACTTGAAGTGTGTTAGTCCCATCACACACACAGAGCTATATTTTGTTCCCAGAAGCACCTATAGGACTTGAAGTGTGTTAGTCCCATTACACACACAGAGCTATATTTTGTTCCCAGAAGCACCTATAGGACTTGAAGTGTGTTAGTCCCATTACACACACAGAGCTATATTTTCTTCCCAGAAGCACCTATAGGACTTGAAGTGTGTTATTCCCATTACACACACAGAGCTATATTTTCTTCCCAGAAGCACCTATAGGACTTGGAAGTGTGTTAGTCCCATTACACACACAGAGCTATATTTTGTTCCCAGAAGCACCTATAGGACTTGAAGTGTGTTAGTCCCATTACACACACAGAGCTATATTTTCTTCCCAGAAGCACCTATAGGACTTGAAGTGTGTTAGTCCCATCACACACACAGAGCTATATTTTGTTCCCAGAAGCACCTATAGGACTTGAAGTGTGTTAGTCCCATCACACACACAGAGCTATATTTTGTTCCCAGAAGCACCTATAGGACTTGAAGTGTGTTAGTCCCATTACACACACAGAGCTATATTTTCTTCCCAGAAGCACCTATAGGACTTGAAGTGTGTTATTCCCATTACACACACAGAGCTATATTTTCTTCCCAGAAGCACCTATAGGACTTGAAGTGTGTTAGTCCCATTACACACACAGAGCTATATTTTGTTCCCAGAAGCACCTATAGGACTTGAAGTGTGTTAGTCCCATTACACACACAGAGCTATATTTTCTTCCCAGAAGCACCTATAGGACTTGAAGTGTGTTAGTCCCATCACACACACAGAGCTATATTTTGTTCCCAGAAGCACCTATAGGACTTGAAGTGTGTTAGTCCCATCACACACACAGAGCTATATTTTGTTCCCAGAAGCACCTATAGGACTTGAAGTGTGTTAGTCCCATTACACACACAGAGCTATATTTTCTTCCCAGAAGCACCTATAGGACTTGAAGTGTGTTATTCCCATTACACACACAGAGCTATATTTTCTTCCCAGAAGCACCTATAGGACTTGAAGTGTGTTAGTCCCATTACACACACAGAGCTATATTTTGTTCCCAGAAGCACCTATAGGACTTGAAGTGTGTTAGTCCCATTACACACACAGAGCTATATTTTCTTCCCAGAAGCACCTATAGGACTTGAAGTGTGTTAGTCCCATCACCCACACACACACAGAGCTATATTTTGTTCCCAGAAGCACCTATAGGACTTGAAGTGTGTTAGTCCCATCACACACACAGAGCTATATTTTGTTCCCAGAAGCACCTATAGGACTTGAAGTGTGTTAGTCCCATCACACACACAGAGCTATATTTTGTTCCCAGAAGCACCTATAGGACTTGAAGTGTGTTAGTCCCATCACACACACAGAGCTATATTTTGTTCCCAGAAGCACCTATAGGACTTGAAGTGTGTTAGTCCCATTACACACACAGAGCTATATTTGTTCCCAGAAGCACCTATAGGACTTGAAGTGTGTTAGTCCCATTACCCACAGAGCTATATTTTGTTCCCAGAAGCACCTATAGGACTTGAAGTGTGTTAGTCCCATTACACACACAGAGCTATATTTTGTTCCCAGAAGCACCTATAGGACTTGAAGTGTGTTAGTCCCATTACACACACAGAGCTATATTTTGTTCCCAGAAGCACCTATAGGACTTGAAGTGTGTTAGTCCCATCACACACACAGAGCTATATTTTGTTCCCAGAAGCACCTATAGGACTTGAAGTGTGTTAGTCCCATTACACACACAGAGCTATATTTTGTTCCCAGAAGCACCTATAGGACTTGAAGTGTGTTAGTCCCATCACACACACAGAGCTATATTTTGTTCCCAGAAGCACCTATAGGACTTGAAGTGTGTTAGTCCCATCACACACACAGAGCTATATTTTGTTCCCAGAAGCACCTATAGGACTTGAAGTGTGTTAGTCCCATCACACACACAGAGCTATATTTTGTTCCCAGAAGCACCTATAGGACTTGAAGTGTGTTAGTCCCATTACACACACAGAGCTATATTTTTGTTCCCAGAAGCACCTATAGGACTTGAAGTGTGTTAGTCCCATTACACACACAGAGCTATATTTTGTTCCCAGAAGCACCTATAGGACTTGAAGTGTGTTAGTCCCATTACACACACACAGAGCTATATTTTGTTCCCAGAAGCACCTATAGGACTTGAAGTGTGTTAGTCCCATTACACACACAGAGCTATATTTTGTTCCCAGAAGCACCTATAGGACTTGAAGTGTGTTAGTCCCATTACACACACAGAGCTATATTTTCTTCCCAGAAGCACCTATAGGACTTGAAGTGTGTTAGTCCCATTACACACACACAGAGCTATATTTTGTTCCCAGAAGCACCTATAGGACTTGAAGTGTGTTAGTCCCATTACACACACAGAGCTATATTTTCTTCCCAGAAGCACCTATAGGACTTGAAGTGTGTTATTCCCATTACACACACAGAGCTATATTTTCTTCCCAGAAGCACCTATAGGACTTGAAGTGTGTTAGTCCCATTACACACACAGAGCTATATTTTGTTCCCAGAAGCACCTATAGGACTTGAAGTGTGTTAGTCCCATCACACACACAGAGCTATATTTTCTTCCCAGAAGCACCTATAGGACTTGAAGTGTGTTAGTCCCATCACACACACAGAGCTATATTTTCTTTCCAGAAGCACCTATAGGACTTGAAGTGTGTTAGTCCCATCACACAGAGCTCCTCTATTTTCTTTGCAGAAGCACCCACAGGACTTCTAGTGTGTTAGTGGCATCACACAGAGCTCCTATATATTCTTCTCAGCAGCACCCACAGGACTTCTAGTGTGTTAGTGGCATCACACAGAGCTCCTCTATTTTCTTTGCAGAAGCACCCACAGGACTTCTAGTGTGTTAGTGGCATCACACAGAGCTCCTCTATTTTCTTTGCAGAAGCACCCACAGGACTTCTAGTGTGTTAGTGGCATCACACAGAGCTCCTCTATTTTCTTTGCATAAGCACCCACAGGACTTCTAGTGTGTTAGTGGCATCACACAGAGCTCCTCTATTTTCTTTGCAGAAGCACCCATAGGACTTCTAGTGTGTTAGTGGCATCACACAGAGCTCCTATATATTCTTCTCAGCAGCACCCACAGGACTTCTAGTGTGTTAGTGGCATCACACAGAGCTCCTCTATTTTCTTTGCTGAAGCACCCACAGGACTTCTAGTGTGTTAGTGGCATCACACAGAGCTCCTCTATTTTCTTTGCAGAAGCACCCACAGGACTTCTAGTGTGTTAGTGGCATCACACAGAGCTCCTCTATTTTCTTTGCAGAAGCACCCATAGGACTTCTAGTGTGTTAGTGGCATCACACAGAGCTCCTATATATTCTTCTCAGCAGCACCCACAGGACTTCTAGTGTGTTAGTGGCATCACACAGAGCTCCTCTATTTTCTTTGCTGAAGCACCCACAGGACTTCTAGTGTGTTAGTGGCATCACACAGAGCTCCTCTATTTTCTTTGCAGAAGCACCCACAGGACTTCTAGTGTGTTAGTGGCATCACACAGAGCTCCTCTATTTTCTTTGCAGAAGCACCCATAGGACTTCTAGTGTGTTAGTGGCATCACACAGAGCTCCTATATTTTCTTCTCAGCAGCACCCACAGGACTACCGACTACAATGGCTGGAAGACCGCCAAGGGGAGGCAGAGCGTGCAGAGCCAAGAACACAGGGCAGGCAGGCTCTGTTTCTAGTGGACGTGGCCGTGGACGTGGACGTGGTCGTGCATCGTCATCAGCACGTGGCCATGGGACACGCGCGTCTTTGTTTTCGGCAGCTGGACATGTGGAGCCGCATCATGCTGAAGGCTTGGTAGAATGGATGACCAAGCCCTCCTCATCCTCCTCATCCTCTCTCACCCAGGCTCAGGGTACTGACAGAGCATCATCAGCCACCCCTTCCCTAGACCCACCATGTCCTCCTGAGGAGTCCCCCGAACTCTTTGAGCACAGTGTTGGGTACATGCTCCAGGAGGATGCCCAACGATTCGAAGGCTCGGATGACGATACCCAGCTTGAGGAATCTGGCAGTACAGTTCCACCAGCTGCAGCTTACTGTCAGGTTTGCTCTAGTGGTGAAGAGGGAGGGGATGATGAGGTCACTGACTCCACGTGGGTGCCTCAAGGGAGAGAGGATGAGGAGGAGGACGAGGAGGAGGAGGATGCGGCGTCACATGTCCAACGAGGCAGGATGCCCCCTGGAGGCCAGGTAGAGGCCAGCACAGCAACTGTACAACACCGCAGAGCTCCGCCTGTGCAGGGCGCTGCCTCTGCACGTTATCAGAAAAGTTCTTTGGTGTGGGCCTTTTTTGAGACGAGTGCAGCAGATCGCACCACTGCTATTTGCAATATTTGTCTCAAGCGTATCTCGCGTGGCCAAAACATCAGCCGCTTGGGCACGACAAGCATGACCAGACATATGGCGACCTGCCATGCAGCTCGTTGGCAGGCACACATAAAAGACCCACACCAAAGAACTAAGCGGACCTCTCCTTGCTCCTCCTCAGCTGGGATCTCCATCCCCACTACACCTTCAGTCCTCTCTGAAAGCTGCTCTGAGAGGACTGAAGGTGTAGAATTCGGTGTGTCACAACCAAGTACTTGCAGTACACCGACGTCCGAATGCAGCAGGCAAATTTCCCTGCCCCAGCTGCTGGACCGTAGAAAGAAGTACACTCCCAGCCATCCACATGCCCAGCGGTTGAATGCTAGCCTTGCTAAATTGCTAGCACTTCAACTGCTGCCTTTTCAGTTGGTAGACTCGGCCCCCTTCCGTGAGTTTGTTCAATGTGCGGTTCCTCAGTGGCAGGTTCCCAAACGCCACTTTTTCTCGCGGAAGGCGATTCCGTCTCTCTACCGGCATGTGGAGGGCAATGTCCATGCCTCGCTGGACAGGGCGGTCAGCGGTAAGGTGCATATTACCGCTGACTCATGGTCCAGCAGGCATGGACAGGGACGGTACCTTTCTTTCACGGCCCATTGGGTCACTCTATTGGCAGCTGGGAGGGATGCAGGACAAGGTGCAGTAGTGTTGGAGGTTGTTCCGCCACCACGCCTCCAAAACGCGACTACTGCTACTGGTTGTGACACACCTCTCTCCTCCACCCCCTCCTCTTCTTCTTCCTCCAGTGCTCTGTCCTTGGAACCAGCGGTGCTCCGTAGGCGTACAAGGGGCTACGCAAGTACGCAGGCAAAAAGATGCCATGCCGTGCTTGCGCTGGTGTGTTTGGGGGACAGGAGCCACACTGGGCCAGAGGTTCTGGCAGCTCTGCAGGGGCAGGCCGAGAGGTGGTTGACGCCACGTCAGCTTAAGCCAGGAATGGTCGTTTCTGACAATGGCACCAACCTCCTCTCCGCCCTGCGACAGGGGCAGCTCACCCATGTGCCCTGCATGGCTCACGTCCTCAACCTGGTGGTGCAGCGGTTCTTGGGCAGGTTCCCAGGCTTACAGGATGTCCTGAGGCAGGCCAGGAAAGTCTGTGTGCATTTCCGCCGATCTTATAATGCCAGTGCTCGGCTGACTGAGCTGCAAAAGGAGCTGAACCTGCCCAAGAACCGCCTAATATCTGACATGCCCACCAGGTGGAACTCAACGTTGGCCATGCTGCAGCGACTGCACACGCAGCAGAGGGCCATCAATGAGTACCTTTGCGACTACGGCACCAGGACAGGGTCAGGGGAGCTTGGTTTTTTTTCCCCACGTCAGTGGAGCATGATCAGGGATGCATGCACTGTCCTCTCACCATTTGAGGAGGCCACGAGGATGGTGAGCAGTGACAGTGCATGCATCAGTGACACTGTCCCTCTTGTCCACCTGTTGGAGCATACGCTGCGTGGGATAATGGACAGGGCACTTGAGGCAGAACAGAGGCAGGAAGAGGAGGACTTCCTTGCCTCTCAAGGCCCCCTTTATCCGGACAGTGTTCCTTCTGTCCCACCCATCACACAGGAAGAGGATGAGGAGGAGGAGGAGGAGGAGGAGGAGGAGGAGGAGGAGGAGGATTGTGTGAGCATGGAGGTGGAGCCTGGCACTCAGCATCAGCAGCAGCAGTCTTTTAGGGATGATGTACAGTCCCAACAAGCCAGTGGACTTGTACGTGGCTGGGAGGAGGTGGCTGGCGATCATGTCATCCTCAGTGACCCAGAAGACTCCGGACCGAATGCCTCAGCTAACCTACGCTGCATGGCCTCCCTGATCCTGCAAAGCCTGCGGAAGGATCCTCGTGTTCTTCGGATCAAGGAGAGGGACCATTACTGGCTGGCCACTCTCCTTGATCCGCGGTACAAGGGTAAGGTTGCGGACCTTATCTTGCCGTCGCAGAGGGAGCAGAGGATGAGACATCTCAGGGAGGCCTTGCAGAAAGGTCTGTGCAACGCGTTCCCAGAAACTGGGAGGCTACAAACTCCTGGTCCTGGGCGACGAGTTGCTGAGGCTTCGGTCAGTGGCAGAAGGAGCGGTGGGGAAGGTGGACGTCTGACCGATGCGTTCAGACAATTTTTTAGTCCGCAGCCCCAAGGTATGATCGGTTCCAGCAACCATCGCCAGCGTCTGATATACATGGTGCAGGAATACCTTGGGGCAAGGTCAGACTTGGACACCTTTCCCACCGAAAATCCTCTGGCTTACTGGGTCCTGAGGATGGATCACTGGCCAGAGCTTGCACAGTATGCAATTGAGCTACTGGCCTGTCCTGCCTCCAGCGTTCTTTCCGAACGCACATTCAGTGCTGCTGGAGGATTTGTGACTGATCATAGGGTGCGCCTGTCCACCGCCTCGGTTGATCGACTGACATTCATCAAAATGAATCAGTCTTGGATCACCACCAGCTACCAGGCACCTGAGGCGGATATAACCGAATAATTTTTAATGTCACATCCCTTCAAGACTGCCTATGCTGATGCTGAGTGACTGTCCTCTTATGTTCACTGACTATCCTCTTCCTCCTCCTCAATGATCCATGCCACCACACCAGTGCCTAAGGCACAATTTTTCAGCCCCTGTTTAACAGGGGCGTGTACTTACAATTTTTTAAAAAAATGCTTCGCAACACGTGTGACTGCTGTGCTCCAAGTACAGTCTCTGTGAGGGCCGTGTTGCAGTGTTGTGGCACCAGCACCAGTGCCTAAGGCACAATTTTTCAGCCCCTGTTTAACAGGGGCGTGTACTTACAATTTTTAAAAAAAATGCTTCGCAACACGTGTGACTGCTGTGCTCCAAGTACAGTCTCTGTGAGGGCCGGGTTGCAGTGTTGTGGCACCAGCACCAGTGCCTAAGGCACAATTTTTCAGCCCCTGTTTAACAGGGGCGTGTACTTACAATTTTTTAAAAAAATGCTTCGCAACACGTGTGACTGCTGTGCTCCAAGTACAGTATCTGTGAGGGCCGGGTTGCAGTGTTGTGGCACCAGCACCAGTGCCTAAGGCACAATTTTTCAGCCCCTGTTTAACAGGGGCGTGTACTTACAATTTTTTAAAAAAATGCTTCGCAACACGTGTGACTGCTGTGCTCCAAGTACAGTCTCTGTGAGGGGTTGCAGTGTTGTGGCACCAGCACCAGTGCCTAAGGCACAATTTTTCAGCCCCTGTTTAACAGGGGCGGGTAATTACAAATCTTGATCTAATAGTTCACAGCAGGGCCCATTCCTGCGCCCACCAAGAGTAACTATGAGGGCCTGCAGTCTTGTGGCAACACCGTCCACCACCACCGCCAAAGGCCCAATTTTTCTGCCCTGTTCATCAGGTGCTTGCAATTACAAATCTTGATCTAATAACTTACAGCAGGGCCCATTCCTGCGCCCACCAAGAGTAACTATGAGGGCCTACAGTCTTGTGGCAACACCGTCCACCACCACCGCCAAAGGCCCAATTTTTCTGCCCTGTTCATCAGGTGCTTGCAATTACAAATCTTGATCTAATAACTCACAGCAGGGCCCATTCCTGCGCCCACCAAGAGTAACTGTGAGAGCTTACAGTCTTGTGGCAAAACCGTCCACCACCACCACCACCACCCCCAATTTTTCTGCCCTGTTCAACAGGTGCATGCAATTACAAATCTTGATCTATTAACTTAAAATTCTATCCTGTTAGACTTAATTTGGGAAAAAGGTATCTCCTCTCTACTGATACTTTATCACCAATCCTTGTTTCAATTAAAACCCCACTTTTCCAAAAACATTTGTCATTGGGATGGAAAGTGAGGTGACATGTTCTGAACAGATGTGCAAAGACAGCAAATGTTACAGGGGTGATAACCCCTCCCTATGTTCTCCAAAAAGCTTAAAAATAGATTTTTTTGGGATGGAGCTACACTTCATAATGTACCTGTTCAGATTCTACTTAAGATCAAACCTAAAGCCGCAAGTGGTTTTAAATGGCTTCTTTTTTTCCTTTACAAATGTCATTTTGTGCAAGGACAGTTCTAAACACGGGAAACACATGCCACTTCACAGGCATACTTTAGACACCCCCCAGGTACCATATTTAAAGGAAAATTTCACTTTTTTTTTTCACTTTATGCATCATTAAAATGACTGCTCCCGAAAAAACGTTAGTTTTTAAAAGTTCTTTTTGCATTGATATATGTCCCCTGGGGCAGGACCCGGGTCCCCAAACCTGTTTTATGACATTAACATGCATATTGGCCGTTGTAATTAGCACTTTTGATTTCGAACGTTCGCGTCCATTATAACGTATAGGGTTCGAAAATTCGCGCGAACTTTCGGTCCGTTCGAAGGTTCTGGTTCGAACCGAACCCGGGGGTGTTCGGCTCATCCCTAATAAGGAGGGGAGTTCATTTCAGCATAAATTGAACCTGGTAGGGGAAACAGAGTTATGGATGTGTCTTGTGGTTCTACCGGTACAAAGGTTCGCCTATGAGCAATCCCAGATGGAATTGCCCGCTATTTTTTGGCAGATGCTGAGGCTAATTGGGGTTGTGCTGGAGGGAGTATTCTCAACAGGTTGAAATATAGCTCTGTTTAAAATTCGTGAGTTTTCAGTGGCTATGGAAGGGGGGGGGCGGTCGTGAGTGTGTCCCGTGCGTGTCTGCTGGGGCGAGTGGATTGGGAGAAAGTGAAGTAGGCAGATGCTGTGGGTGTCATATGTGGATATCTAAGTGGGATATGGGGGCGGGAGGGTAGGAAGGGGTTGTGAGAGAGGGGAGAGGGGAGAGGAGTAAGGGGAAGGTGTGAGGGGGAGTGGGGGACCTCTCCGACTCCCTTCTCTGGGCATTAGGTGATTCTTGGGTAGACTTCTGGAAATCATGTGTGTTTTGAAGGGAGGTGTTCCTGAAGGGGGAGAAATGATAGAGAGTGGGATGTAAAGCCGATGAAGCGCATGTCAGTTTGTGGTTGGTCTAGTCTAGTACCATTCCGGCTTTTTAGGTGGGTGGGCAGCATATGTTCAGGTATTCAGGCGTCGTTTGGTAGTGTGTCCAACAGGCCCACTTTTTGTTAAATCTCGTTGGGGTATCACTTGCAATATGAATTTGTTTTTCCATTTCGGCTTGCTTGTGGATTCTGGCAGAGGCGTTGCTAGGGGGGTGCGGGGGGTGCGGTCCGCACCCGGGTGACACCCGCTAGAGGGGTGAGACCCTCCCTGTTTTTTTTTTTTTTTTGGATTTTTTTTTTTTTTTTTTAGCCGCCGTTCAGCCCGCTGGGCTGAAACACACCGCAGCAGCGCGCGCCTGGTGTCCTCCTTCTTCCAGCCTCAGCCAGCCCTGTCACATCTCACAGAGTGCAGACGTGACGTCACAACACAGTGTCTCCGCTCCGCCCGGGCGGCACGGCAGCTGGAAGTTGTGAAGCTGCCCTCCTCTCCAGACGCCCGCATTGTAAACAGGTGCGGGGGGGGGTGTCCCGGTGTCCTGCTGTCCCAGCGTGGTTGTTCAGTTGTGTGTGTGCGGTGGGGCGGCTGCCGCCGGGGGTGGGGGGGTGGGGTTGTCGTCTCCTCTAGAGACTCAGATTCGGAACAGGTGCGGGGGGGGGGGGGGGTCCTGGTGTCCACCGCCGGCCCGAGCCCAGGGTGAGGTGCTTGCCATGGTACCGACAGTACCGAAGAGAGCTGGTATGGGAGGACTCTCAGTGTCTGGCGCCCTGGCTGACCTGAGAGAGAGAGAGAGAAATCTGGTCCAGCCGCCCCCATCCCCCCACCAGACCAGCTCACTCAGCTACTGTGCCTATTATATCTAATATAATATATCTGTGTCCAGCAGCACCCCCCCCCCCCCATCAGACAGACAACACTCACTATATATTAGCTGACTGAGCCACCCCCACCCTGAGCTGGTCTGATGATGATGATGATGGGGGGGGGGGGTGCTGCTGGACACAGATATATATTAGATATAATAGGCACAGTAGCTGAGTGACACATCCACCCATCCACCCACCCTGAGCAAGCTGGTCTCATGGGGGGGGGTGTGTTGTGTCCACAGTAACAAGGTAGCTGAGCCCAGCGACACCAGAGAGAACTCCACACTGCCCAGCGACACCAGAGAGAACTCCACACTGCCCAGCACCACCAGAGAGAGCGCCACACTGTCCAGCGACACCAGAGAGAGCACCACACTGCCCAGCGACACCAGGGAGAACTCCACACTGTCCAGCGCCACCAGAGAGAGCACCACACTGCCCAGCGCCACCAGAGAGAACTCCACACTGCCCAGCGACACCAGAGAGAACTCCACACGGCCCAGCGACACCAGAGAGAACTCCACACTGTCCAGCGACACCAGAGAGAACTCCACACTGTCCAGCGACACCAGAGAGAACTCCACACTGTCCAGCGACACCAGAGAGAACTCCACACTGTCCAGCGACACCAGAGAGAACTCCACACTGTCCAGCGACACCAGAGAGAACTCCACACTGTCCAACGACACCAGAGAGAACTCCACACTGCCTAGCACCACCAGAAAGAACACCACGCTGCCCAGCACCACCAGAGAGAGAACCACACTGCCCAGCACCACCAGAGAGAGAAAGACTAAGCCAGTGCCAAGGTACAGACGTGCTACACTTCTGACCAGATTCGCCCCGGGGCAACCCAGAGTGAGCAATTGTTCAGCCTGGGGGATCACTGCGCTGTTTCGCTGGGTCTGGTAAGTAGGCCTATCGGCCATTATCCATTACTGATCCTAGGGAAGGAGCAATTAGGAACTGCCTAACCTGCTATCCTCTAGCCCTAATACTGCCTGTAGGCCTTTCTGACCGATCCAACGTGCACCAACGATCTCCAACGCTGTGCTGCCACCGCGAAAAAAAAAAGGGGGGTATGGGGGGGTGACACCATGTTTTACCGCACCGGGTGACACCAACCCTAGTGATGCCACTGGATTCTGGTAAGCCAATCTTTAAAGGTGGGTGTCTGTGGAGAATACCAGTAGAGGGGGATGCACGGTTTTGCTGCATTGATCATGTGCATTGCTAGGGATTTGTGGTAGGAGTTGTGTGATAAGGGCGAATGGTGGAGTAAGAATTGGGCTGGGGAAAGTTCCAGGTCATAAGACACGACCTGGGAGGTAACGCAGCACACCTCCCTCCAGAACGCTTGTAGTTGGGTGCAAGACCACCAAATATGGAGTAGAATGCCCTTCTCTTGGTGGCATCTCCAACAGATGTCTGGTGTGGACGTATAAAACTTGTGTAGAAGGGATGTCATGCGGTACCATCTGGATTGGACTTTGTATCCATTTTCCTGTGTAGTGACATTAGAAGAACCTTTGTGGATATTTAGGAATTTTTGTTCCCAATTCTGAGATGAGAGCCTGATAGAGAGGTCTTTCTCCCAGTTTCTCACAGGCTAGACTCTCATTGGCCTGTAGGTCCGCAAAAATTAGGTTATGTGTGGAGGATATCAGGTGAGATTGAGGTGTCGTCTGGAAGCATAGTCTTTCGAAAGGGGTAAGCTGTTGTGAGCATTGTAAGTTTTTGTCTAGGAGTTTGAGATGGTGGGCAAGCAGGATGTAGTCCAGGTGGGAATGGGTGGTCTTTCTAGTCGGTTTGAGAGTTGGGAGGCTGTTAGGAGTTTCTCTTGGTGAAAGAACTGATAGGTTCTAATTTGATCTTGTGGCCAGTGGTCTTTTTGGTAGTGTCGGTGCATACCTGGAGGGAATTCAGAGTTTAGTTTTACCAGGGTTAGAGGTCCAGGGATGGAGGATATGGTGGATTGGGAACACAGTTTTTGGAAACATTGTAAGGTAGGGCCTATCATGGGGTAGAGACGTATTGCAGAGGGGATGTGATTTGGGGTTGTCCATGGCAGAGCATTCAGAGGTAAGGTTGCAAGCGATGCTTTTAAGCTGCCTGCTTTCTTTACTCGGATTTGTCCCCAACTATTCTCGGATCTTGCCTGCCTTGTATCTGGACTGTCATTGAACCACTCTGCTTATCTGCCAACTGAAAGTACCTTGCTATGCTCAGTTTCCGCCTGTCCCGGTGTGGTAACCAGGCACTATAGCATTGTGTATAAGTCCTGGGGGCAACCAAGTACCAGTAGGCCTGCTTGTCTTATTGAAAAGGGGGCTGCTAAAGGTGAAGAACACAGAAGCTAGCTAAAGTGTTTGACCACCTGCAGTAGGGGTAAGAGTGACAGGTCATCTATGGAGAATTGTGGGTACCATAGTTTTTTGCACTATTATGGGCACATGCAATTTTAAGATTTGACATGTTTGGTATCTATTTACTCGACAACCCCGCCTTTTATATTTTACCATAAAAATTCTGTATCATATTGTGTGGCAGTTTGCACTTAAATTTATTTTAGTATTTTTCTGAAAATATGTGTTTGAATAAACAGTTGCGCAAATATCATGCAACAAAAATAATTGAGAAAAATAGTGT
Organism: Lithobates sylvaticus; assembly: GCA_028564925.1. Classification (NCBI taxonomy): domain Eukaryota; kingdom Metazoa; phylum Chordata; class Amphibia; order Anura; family Ranidae; genus Lithobates; species Lithobates sylvaticus. The sequence continues at coordinate 160,753,537 of CM053033.1, forward strand.
TTTTCTACAAGGCTTTTACTTTCAGAAAATAAATAATATTCTGAAGGTTTAAGAAATGTTTTAGCCAAAAATGCAAAAAAAAAATGAAAAAATGCATTGGAGGGTAATTGGTTACTACCACTTTAACTGACAATTGTATTTTGAAATCTCTTATTGTGGGAAACATTTTGCTATCATTTTTTATAGTTGCCAAAAGTCTTCCCAGTGTCAGAGGACAGGCTATAGAAGTAGAGAGGCTACCACCCACCAGCTGTATAAGTACACAAGCAGGTCACCCTGGTGAATAACACAGGCTAACCAGAGGTGCGGGGTCTAAACACTATTCATCAGAGCTCCTGATGGTGGTAATGGGTTTTGTCACAGTACTCAGGATCGCCCCACCTGGAGGTGAGCAAGCTGGGATTCAGTAGCAGATATAGCAGGTAGGAATCAAGCAGAAACTTAATCAGTAAACAAGCCAAAAGTCAGCAATAAGTGGTTGCAGGAAGGGATCAAGCGGAAGCATAGTTGAGGAACAAGCCAGGGTTAGTAACAAATGGTAGTGGAGATAAGGACAGCTGCAGGTATGCAAAGGAGCAAGACAGGAGAAAGACACAAAGTGCAAAGGCATGGCTTAAATAGGCAGTTCATGGGAGGAGCAAGGAATTCAAGGTTCACAAGAAACAAGGTACAAGGCAAGATAATCCAATGGTTCAGAGAGGATGCTATCCAGGATTTTAGGTGGCTCATCAAGGAGAGCTACTGCTGGCTGCAGCAGGGGTCATGGGTTCAGATCCCAGTCCTGACACCCAAAACCCTCATCACATTGCATAGAGCCCCTGCCCTGGGCTAGCTAAATTTAGTTTATGACTCTGCTGTGACCAGCTGATCTGACATTTTTCAGATATGTTTAGACTTTCTCTAAGCCTGGTGGTTGATGTTCCAGCAATATTGTGTGAGGATCAATCCCTGAGTTATGAATGGTTATCTGACCATAGCCAATTCCTGGAAGGCTTGCTGTTCCACTACATTGATCCCTGACTTCTGGCTTGGCTGACTATTCATTCCGGTTACTGAACTTTGGCTATGTTTTGACTACGTTTGTTCTTTTTACTTTTATTATTAAACAAGTGCGATTTAACTGTACTTCTGTCTCGGCCTGATTTCATGGCTTCTGACAATAGTAGGCGAAGGCCATGAATTCAGAAGATGCAGTCAATCCACTTGTTGGTAATATTTTTTCCAGATTGGATGAACTGGATCACTGCATGGATCAGTTTGCCATGACGTTACAAATGATCCTGAGTCGCACGGCTCACCTGGAATCTTCCACTGTGGCCGCCCGGTACAACCTATGTTGCAGGCCGACCCTGCTGCTGCTCCAGTCTCTGTGCAGGCACCCGCCTCGAGTATTACCTATATAAGAGGTATGTCTGGTTCTGCTTCGCTTCCCCAGCGATTTGGGAGCGATCCAGTCCAATGCAGAGGGTTTCTCAACCAGGTTAAGATATGCTTTGAGATGCTGCCCCAGGCGTTTCCCACGGACAGAAGCAAAGTAGGTTTAGTGATATCTTTGCTTTCTGAGAGAGCCTTGGCCTGGGCAAACCCTCTATGGGAGATGCAAAAACCTGTTGTCTTGAGCTACCCTGAGTTTGTGGCTTCGTTTGATGTTCCCGCACGCTCCGCTTCTGCTGTCAAGTGCCTCATGTCCACCGAACAGAGTACGAGAACTGTTGCCGACTACGTCATTGAATTCTGTACTCTAGCAGCAGAGGTTGCGTGGAACAATGAGGCCCTTGTGGCTGCTTTTTCTCATGGTCTCTCGGATACCATTAAGAATGGTATAGCAGCCCGAGATATACCCACTGAGCTGGGGGAAGTTGATCGTTTGCCATCCTCATTGACTCCAGACTCAGAGAACGACTCTTTTAAGGAGCGCTTGCGGAAGCCTCCTGTACGTTTGTCTGCGAGCTTTGCAGTCCCACCCATGCCTCCCTCACCTCCCATGCCTCCTGGTACCGAGGCGGTCAGTGAAGGGGAACCTATGCACTTGGGATTCACGCATCTCTCTGCAGATGACAGAACCTTTAGGAGGAGGGTGAGATTGTTCCTTTATTGTGGCCAGGCAGGTCACTTTTGAACTCTTGTCCTACCCGTCCAGCAATGCCCAAACCTCGAGGTCTTGTCACGGACAGACCTTAGGTGGCGTTGTTTTGTCCCCAGTTATCCAGAAGGATAAGCTCCTGGTTTTGGTTACCATTTCTTGGGCTGAGTAGTCCGTTGAGATACAGGCTCTAATTGACTCTGGGGCTGCAGGCCTGTTCATTGATGCTGCCTTTGTATCAAAGCCCTCGATTCCGCTGCAGCTGCATGACACTCCACTTGCCATTGAGGCTATTGACGGTAGACCTCTACAGCCTGCCCATGTGACTCATGAGACGGTTTCATTGTCCATGGCCATAGGGGCTCTTTACAATGAGATAATCCAATTCCAAGTGATTTCCTCACCTAAGTTTCCGCTGGTTATTGGTTATCCTTGGTTACAGAGGAAAAAACCCCTCTTGATTGGCTCCGTGCTGAGGTTTTCTCCTGGTCACCACAATGCAGCAAGACATGCTTCCAGAAGGTAGCCAAGGTCCTGTGCACCTCTTCACTCTCCTCCCTGCCGGAGGAGTACCGCGATTTTAGCGATGTCTTTGACAAAGTTCAAGCCGGTAGTTTGCCTCCACACCGACCGCATGATTGCGCAATTGACCTTCAACCTGGTGCCATACCCACTCATGGCCAGGTTTACCCTTTGTCGGTCTTGGAGGATAAGGCCATGGAGGAGTATGTTGCAGACACACTTTCTCAAGGTTTCATCCACAAATCCTCATCTCCTGCTGGTGCTGGTTTCTTCTTTGTGAAGAAGAAGAGTGGTGAACTGAGACCTTGTATTGATTATAGGGGTCTCAATCGTTTCACGATTAAGAATGCCTATCCGATTCCGTTGATTACAGAGTTATTTGACCACCTCAAGGGAGCAACGGTTTTCACGAAGCTTCATTTGAGAGGGGCATACAAACCTGTGAGGATTAAGGAGGGGGATAAGTGGAAAACTGCATTTAATACCAGAACAGGCCATTATGAGTTTCTCGTAATGCCTTTGTAAAAGCGGTTTTCCAGGAATTTATTAACAATGTCCTCTGAGATTTGTTGCAGTTATGTGTGGTGGTTTATCTCGATGATATCCTCATATTTTCCAAGTCCCTGGAGAGCCACCACACAGATGTCTGTTGTGTGCTTCAGAAACTAAGAGAGAACAATCTCTATTATTAACTGGAAAAGTGCGAGTTCCATCGTGAACAGGTTAAATTCCTGGGTTTTGTCATTTTCACTGCTGGTTTTTCGATGGCCTCAGAGAAACTTTAAGCAGTTCTACAGTGGCCCCGACCCATGGGTTTATGTCCTCTGCAGCGTTTCCTGGGCTTTGCCAAGAATTATTGGCAATGTATTCGTAACTTCTAGTCTCTGGTCAAGCCCCTGACTGATATGACCAGAAAGGACGGTAACCCACAGAGTTGGTCTCCGGAGTCTATTAAGACCTTTGAGAGTCTCAGGTTGCCTTTGTTTTTGCTCCTGTGTTGGCACATCCTGATCCTACGTTAACTTTAAACCTTGAGGTTGATGCTTCTGAGACTGGTGTTGGCACCCTTCTGTCTCAACGTCCTACCTTGTGGCTACTTTTCCAAGAAAATTGTCACCTGCGGAGTGCAATTACAAGATTGGTGACAGAGAGCTGTTGGTGATCATTTTATCCCTGAAAGAATGGAGACATCTCCTCGAAGGTACCACTGTGCTGGTTCTCATTCTTACTGACCATAAGAATCTCACATTCTTGTCTGAGGCTAAACGTCTCTCTCCCAGATGGGCACGATGGGCTCTTTTCTTGTCAAGTTTTAATTACATTGTCTCATTCTTACCCGGTACTAAGAATGTAAGGGCTGACACCTTGTCACAACAATTTTCCTCCACTTCCAGGTTGGAGTCTGTTCCGGTTCCTGTGATTCCTCCTGATCGTATTCTGGCTACGGTTCGCGCCAGTCTCACTTCTCCTTTGGGTGATAAAATTCTAGCTGCTCAGGTCCATGCTTCACCTGAGAAACCTTGTGACCGCTGCTTTGTCCCAGAGAGTCTCCTTACTGCTGTGCTCCAGACTTACCATTCTCCCAAGGCAGCTGGCCACCCTGGGAAGAATCAACTCATTTGGGCCATTTCCCAACAATTCTGCTGGCCTAGTCTACGCGCTAATGTAACTGCCTTCGTAGCTGCCTTTTCTGTGTGTGCTCAGAGTAAGACTCCACGACACCTTCAAGTGGGCCTCCTACAACCCATACCCAATGGAGAGAGGCCCTGGACCCACCCACTTGAATTCTGCTTCCCGATTGTCCCCGTTTATAGCAAATTATGGTTTCCAACCTTCCATGTTGCCTGACTCGTTTGTTCCGCAGAGTATTCCTGCATTAGAGGAGTATCTCTGTGGTCTTCGTTACACTTGGGCACAAGTCCAGGAGGCTTTGCGTCATGCTAATGATAGGTACAGACTCCATGCTGACCGCATACGCCTGCCTGCACCTTCCTACCAGGTTGTCATCTCGCAACCTCCGACTTCGTGTTCCCTCACTGAAGTTCGCACCTCAGTTTTTTTGGGCCTTTCTGTATTCTTTGCAGGATTAACCCAGTGGCTTACGCATTCGACCTTCCTTACAATATGCGTATTTCAAATCTATTTCATGTCTCCTTATTAAAACCTTTGGTCTGCAACCGCTTTACCACTTCGTGCCACGTCCTCACCCTGTAAAGGTTGAGGACTATAAAGTACAGTCCATTGTTGACTCCCATATGTTCCGTGGGTGCATACAGTACCTGGTGCATTGGAAAGGGTAAGGTCCAGAGGAACGCTCTTGGGTCTCATCCTCGGACATATATGCCCCTGTCCTCCTCCGTGATTACCATAGACGTTTTCCCCTCAAGCCTGGTGGTCCTCCGAGGGAGAGGGGTCGTTGAGGAGGGGGTACTGTCAGGGCTGGGCTCAGCCCTTCCTTCTCTGAGCTGGCTGCTCAGCTGTCGGCTAATTGCCAGCTCCTATCTCTCCACAGTTACTCAACTGTTGATGATATCCTGCTCGTCAGTCCTGCCTACTTAAGCCGTCCAGTTCAGAGGATCTCTGCCTTCGCCTTGGTCAACATCACAGAAACTATCTCCTGTGATCCTGTTCAAGACTTGCTTTGCTGACATCCCTTCTGGCTCCAGATCCTGCTTGCTGTTACACTACATTGATCCCTGACTTCTAGCTTGGCTGACTATTCGTTCCGGTTACTGAACTTTGGCTATGTTTTGACTACCTTTGTTCTTTTTACTTTTATTATTAAACAAGTGTGGTTTAACTGTACTTCTGTCTCGGACAGATTTCATGGTTTCTGACAGAGAGAAGATACATGTGTGGGAAGATATGATCAGTTCTGTCAAAGATCGGCTGCGGTGCTGATCTGTGTCTTACCTGTTACGGCTGTAGGTCGGCTGGTTCCTGTTGTTCCACAGCTTGTGTTCAGCTCTTGCTGCACTCAGCAGTTATGGGTGTCGCCGGCTTCACCTGCTGTCTTTTATATACTTCCTACCTGCTACTTCCTGTCCAGCCTCCCATGTGCTTCTCTATTTAAATTCCACTCAGACCAGTTTCTGGTTGCTTGAGCAACGCTTGTTTCTGAGCTCCCTTCGTGTAACCTGCTTTAACATGACCTCTCGTGAACTGATCTCGGCTAGTTCTCCTGATTATGTTGTCTGCTGCCCGCCCTGACCTTGGCTCGCTATCCGGCTCTCCCTTGCTTCATCCATCCTTGTCTGACAGTGTCTTCTGGTATTCCCCTAGCGAGCAAGGTGAACCCGGGGGTCCTGACCTGGGGTCAGCATGCAGCTAAGCCCAAACCCTTGTGAGGGGTCCCTGGCAGAATACCAGCTGGCCCTTAGACTCCGCGCCCTGGGGGATCCCGTGTGACCTGTTCGCCTGTGGGCTCACTTGTTGTGGAAAATTTTACGAAGATGTTTTAGATGTATTTTAACCACCTGAGACCCAGTATACGTCATATGACGTCTTTTTGGTCTCAGGGGTATATCTGAATGATGCCTGTAGCTACAGACATCATTCAGATATTGCCGGTTTCAGCCGGCGATTCCCTGCACCATAAGAACGATCATAGCGGCTGTTCCGCCGCTTGATCGTTCTTACGGGCGGCGGGAGGGGACGCCCCCCCCCCCCCGCCGCCCTCCGGTGCTTCTACCGACTCACCGCTTCCATCGGTGAGTCGGACTCGGGATCCGCCGGCACCGGATGATGATTATAGAGATTTCCGGCGGACCAGATGGTCGCCGGTGTCTCTATGATTGTTCGGAGGCCGGGCGCGATGTTATGACGTCACGCCCGGCCTCTGCATTCAAAAAACGGCGCCGCCTCCGCTGGGAAGCGGTGATCGCTTTTTTTTTTTTTTTTTTTTTTGATTTTAGGCTTCCCAGCCTAGAGGTGAGATGTGGGGTCTTATTGACCCCATATCTCACTGTAAATAGGTCCGATCATGTAATATTCCTATTACAAGGGATGTTTACATTCCTTGTAATAGGAATAAAAGTAATCAAATATATATATTTTTTTTTAAAGTTGTTGAACTAAAAAAATAAAGTAAAATGAACAATAAAAAGAAAAAAAATTTTTTTAAAGCGCCCTGTCCCCGCGAGCTCGTACGCAGAAGCGAACGCATACGTAAGTCCCGCCCACATATGAAAACGGTGTTCAAACCACACATGTGAGGTATCGCCGCGAACGTTGGAGCGAGAGCAATAATTATAGCCCTAGACCTCCTCTGTAACTCAAAATATGTAACCAGTAAAAAATGTTAAAGCGTCGACTATGGGGATTTTTAAATACCAAAGTTTGGCGCCATTCCACAAGCGCATGCAATTTTGAAGCGTGACATGTTGGGTATCTATTTACTCGGCGTATCTTCATCTTTCACATTATGCAACAAAATTGGGCTAACTTTACTGTTTTGTTTTTTTTTAAAGCAGGAAACTGTTTTTTTTCTGAAAAAAACGCGTTCGAAAAATTGCTGCGCAAATACCGTGCAACGACCGCCATTGTATTCTTTAGGGTCTTTGCTAAAAAAACATATATAATGTTTGGGGGTTCTATGTAATTTTCTAGCAAAAAAATTTGGAATTTTACATGTAGGAGAGAAATGTCAGAATTGGCCTGGGTCTCAGGTGGTTAATATGTATTGTAATAGTAGTCCCCCCTGTGTATGTTCTCCCCTAGTCCGCTCTAAAGAGCGGACTACGGCAGACTGACGCTGGTTGAGATCCCTTAGGTAGTGGATAGGTAGTGGATAACTTCCTGGGATTAGAAAGAGGTGTTTGCAGAGTGGGGGTATGTCCGCCAGCGAAAGGGCCCCTGTGCATCGCACAGACGATCGTCTGAGGGGATATGTTCGCTCTGCAGAGATCTGTTGTGGGCGGATGTATGCTCATTGTCTCTGCTGTGTCTGATCAGCACATGTTGGGAATCGCAGCGTACATCTGCAGATAATCTTCTAACCACAGGGAAGGTAGCATAATCCAGGTATACATTGTTCTCTGGAACAATGTATATTAAGGATTTCTATCAACCATGGAATTGTAGTCATCATTCATTGGTTATTGTATAAATGAATTTATCCTGTATCACGTTTTTATTTGGTCATGTCCTTATATGGTCATTCACATTCTGTGTTGCTCCTGTGAGGTCACAAGCTTTGTAGGAGGCGTTTAGCTGCTGGTGTGGCTTCCTGTTGATATGTAAATAAAAGCAGATGGTCGGCTCAGAGAACTCAGACATGCTGACTGATTTGAGAACGTAAGAATGCTGGTGATGTCTCTTTAATGGGGAACCAGAGGGGGCTGCTGAGAAGCAGCCAGGCTGAGATGAGGATGTAGGAATGCTGGTGATGTCTGAATACTTGAATGAGTGGGTTGATAGCTAAGGTAAAGTATTATATCATTAAGACGGAAATGGGTGTTTATATAAGCACAAGAGATGTAGCTTTGTGCTCTGCATACAGCCAGATTTCTACCACACACTGTAGTAGTACCATGACAAGTTATTTTCTGGGGTCTCCCCTCCTGTATGTTTTGGATGCAGAAGAGTTACTGCCGTTAAGTCTCAGCAAGTCATATGGTTGAAGGCCTGAATGAAGCTAGACTGAAGGGAACTTGCTGGAGGACACTACCTGTTGAAGCTGGGCTGGAGAGGGAAATCTTTCACTGACTGGGGAACTGCTTTGGAGCTGTCTCTGGACATTGTGAGTAGGACCTTTTGCCTATAGCTCCAGGTATGCAAGTGTTACGAGGGTTAGACACCTGAGGTTGCTGTAAGCACTGTAACTGTTAGTGTAGTTTTAGATTAACTGGCTGTCCCCTCTACTACCAGAATTACTTTGAGGATGTTACTGAAGGACCCAATACTCCTGAAACAGCACTCTGTTTAGAAATCTGTCTAAGACCTGTGTGTGTGTTTTGGGGTATCCTGCATCCTCATCCCTTCTTCCTGCCTATGTTCAAGATCTGAAATAAAACTTAAAAAAAGACACCCCTAGACTGAGATTGAACTATGTTGGAGTGCTTCTGGATTTGGTACCATGGCTGGCAGCCTCTGAACAGGTAAGGGAGACCTGGTTTATTCCATGCAGCCCTTCCAGGAGTTATAGCTGCACTTGCTTATGAAATCTTCACAGATTTTGAGGTTATATTTTACATATAGTTTATTGTTTAGAATATGTCATTACCAGAAGTCTCCCTAGATTACCGCACTGGAAGCTTCATCTGTGACGAGGAAGATGTATATCTGTAAAGAAGCCCAGAATGCATTATTTCTGTTGAATAATTTCTATAGAATTCTTTTTATTTGACAAACAGTATTACAATCACGGTATATTTCTGTTTTGACATGTACAGCTGTATGCAAGTAATATCTTCATGTTACAGTCAATAAACAAGACATGGCATTGTGATATATTTATCTCTAGTATTATCTGTTATTCATACCTTGTGGGTACTGGCTGGAAGAATAAATTAAGTCGCTTATATGGGTGCTACCAACCAATTTTCTATGATTATCATGATTATTAGATTCTGTCATGTATGTCTTTCATGTGTGGATTTCTCATATATAATAAAGTCCTGAAAAAAAAAAAAATGAAAAAATACCATAATAAGAGAGGAAGGTAGTTGGGTTAAGGAATATGGTTATAGCTCCGACTGGGGATTTACTGTTCTCAAGAAGCCATCAACTTAATTAGTGCTATTATAGTAGGCGAGCATCATGCAACATAATTAGGACATAATTAATATTTGACTCAAGGTTCCCATGTTTTCAAAAATGAGGATATGGTGTCAGTTAGTTTTGCATTCAGTTCTTCATTTATCATCTTCAAGATATCTGTGTCTTTACATCAGCAAACTGCAAAGTATTTTTTTTTCCAATGCAGTCTTTCTCAACTCGAACTTATATGGGATTCTAAACAAAGCAGAAGATCCAACTTAGTAGTAATTTTGCAAACTGTGAGAACTTTTATTGACATCGTCTTTCACCATCATTTTACTAAAATACCTGCAAAGCACTGTACAGGTTTCTTATAATAAGCATATTTGATATGTATGGGATTCCTCAGGGGAGATGACAAGGGCACCACATTCTATTATCAATACCAAAATTTTACCTGAGTTAAATTTCACTTGCCACGCCCAGGCCTGAATACTGCCAGAACTGTGGAATCAAGAAATCACATAAATAGAAGCTGTCTGACAAAGTGAAGCAAGCTAACAGATCACAAAAAGCCACACATCATGCCACAATCAAAAAAAATTCAAGAACAGATTAGAAACAAAGTAATGTACATGTATTGGTCTAGGAAGGGTTTCAAAGCCCTTTCTAAGGCTTTGGAACTCCAGTGCACTACGGGGAGAGCCATTATCCACAAATGAGGATAACTTGGAACAGTGGGGAACCTTACCAGAAGTGTCCGGCCTACAAAAATTACTCCAAGAGCATGACGACGACTCATCCAGGAGTTCATAAAAGAACCCAGAACAACATCTAAAGAACTGCAAGCCTCACTTGCCTCAGGTAAGATCAGTGTTCATGATTCAACAATAAGAAAGAGACTGGGCAAAAGCTACATCCATAGGAGAGTTCCAAGGCCAAAGCCACTGCTGACCAAAAAGAACACAAAGACTTATCTCACATTTACCAAAAAACATCTTGATTATCACAAAGACTTTTAGGCAAATATTCTGTGGACTGATGAGACAAAAATGTAACTTTTTGGAAGGTGTGCGTCATGTTACATCTGGCATAAAACGAATACAAAATTTCATAACAAGAACATCATACCAACAGCGATAAGGGGGTTGGTGCTGAGGTTGGTCTGGGGCGAGTCTAACCCACATCCCAGGATATCAAGTTTTATACAAAATGTATTCCTCTTGGGGACTTTTAGAAGGGAGAGAATGCTGATGTTTTTTAAAGTTAAAAAATTATTTATTTGACATCAAAGTAAGAGAGGGGTTGGTTATAGTAGGATTAGCAAATCCACATAGATATACAAAAACAACATGTACATATAAAAGATGAGTAGGATGCAAGAAACATAGGTGAGGAATTCTGTGACACAGATATTAATACAAACACAAAAATGTGCGTTGTACTCCGACGCGTTTCGAGTTTTAGGCTCTTCTTCAGGGAGTAACTTTAGGATCGGCACATATGTGTATTTATAATCTAAAAAGAAAAAATACAATGAAGTACATGGAAAACAGATATATGAACTCACAATCATTATATTGATAGGAGGTTATGTAATGGTTTTTACATTACTGATTTGTCGTGGGTATACTGACCCTATCTAGTGTCTTGAAGTCCTATGTAGGCATCCATTTGATAAAACCAAGAAAGAAAAGGGATTCTTTTGGGGGATTTAAACCTTAGTTGGAGTGAACCAGGGGATAGTGGCTGCCTTAGCGTCCTGCCAGCATTCCAGGGCCTATGGTCGAGTGTCCATCAATCTCCCTCCCATGAAGATAGAATAGTGCAGCACACACACACAGACCCGTGAGGGGATCCCTACCGGAGATGATCAGGTCGGCAACAGAGGGTGTCTTATATGTCCCCCACACTTGCCAGAGGAGGCCCAGGAACCAGAGATTAGCGTGGTAACTGTAAGTGACGTAAGAGAAATGCATATAAAGAAAAGGGGTTGAAAAAACAACATAGAAGTATAAATTTAAACGGTAACGTTGTTCGCAGAGGCTACTGGCAAGTGCTGTGAGAACAGCTTGTGTCACCCTTCCCTGAACAACGTCAGGGATCTGTTTAGGGAGCCAGAGTCGCATTGAAACACTGAGTATCTCAGAAAATTGTTACACAAGTATTGGAGTAGCGACACAGTACCTTGGGAACCATCACTGGGCATAGGGCAATGCGTGTCGGGACATCATGAACGCTGATTGCTGCGATGGTGAATTGTCAGGTAAAGATAAGCGATGCCTGGAGGGGTAACAGAGCAAACCATGCCAGCATATAAGGTAAGGGGACCAAAGAGATGTATTAGAGATGTATTGTTACGGTGCGGGGAAGGGGGGTAATGAGCAGAGGGAGAATATGCATGGTAAATATGTATATAAATAATTGCATGCACATAGATGTGTGTGCGCATGCATGCATCTACATGTACATAGGTAGAGGTCATACCTGGAGGGCCTTTTTTATTTGAGCTTCAGGGTGTCCCTCTGTGGGTGTTGGTTTGCTGGTTACCGCAGACGGTAGGTGTCAGGTATAGTGACCTGATTCCTGGAGGGAATAACAAACCATGCCAACCAATAAGAAAAGTGGTGAGTGTGTTTTCAGGGGATGGTATGGAAAGTAGTGTATATGTGTGAGCTGTACCTTAGCGCCTTGTGATGAGGCCAAGGTTGGGATCCGCCAGAAGGGGCTTCCTACAAGGAAGAAGAGTTTGAGGTAAGGGTGTTGAATGGGGTCCTGCTGGATTTAGGGAGGCTTATAGGGGCTCCGGTAGTGGCTTACCTTATTAGATGGACTGCGGTCATATCAGGACACAGCAGCGTGAAAGAGCCTGCCGACTGATGGCAGCTATAAGGGGCTGGGAACCAATGGGAGGAGGGGGAGGGGTGACGCCCCCCGGGGCAGTGGCGCAGGGGTCCGCCCCCGCCAGCGATCAGGCCGGTCATTGGTGGAGACAGTGGGCGGCTGGGGGTGGGTGATAAAACTCCATCCTCCGGCCGCAAATGCTGGTGTGTGATGGTTCCCATGACGCCGCCGCACGTTGTTGTGAGACGGTGTACATTGGGAGAGAGGGCTGCGATCACACATGACGCCGGGCGTGATGACCTCTCCCAATGTACGCCGTCTCACAACAATGTGCGGCGGCGTCATGGGAACCATCACACACCAGCATTTGCGGCCGGAGGATGGAGTTTTATCACCCACCCCCGGCCGCCCACTGTCTCCACCAATGACCGGCCTGATCGCTGGCGGGGGCAGACCCCCGCGCCACTGCCCCGGGGGGCGTCACCCCCTCCCCCTCCTCCCATTGGTTCCCAGCCCCTTATAGCTGCCATCAGTCGGCATGCTCTTTCACGCTGCTTTGTCCTGATATGACCGCAGTCCATCTAATAAGGTAAGCCACTACCGGAGCCCCTATAAGCCTCCCTAAATCCAGCAGGACCCCATTCAACACCCTTACCTCAAACTCTTCTTCCTTGTAGGAAGCCCCTTCTGGCGGATCCCAACCTTGGCCTCATCACAAGGCGCTAAGGTACAGCTCACACATATACTCTACTTTCCATACCATCCCCTGAAAACAAACTCACCACTTTTCTTATTGGTTGGCATGGTTTGTTATTCCCTCCAGGAATCAGGTCACTATACCTGACACCTACCGACCATCTATGTGCATGCAATTATTTATATACATATTTACCATGCATATTCTCCCTCTGCTCATTACCCCCCTTCCCCGCACCGTAACAATACATCTCTAATACATCTCTTTGGTCCCCTTACCTTATATGCTGGCATGGTTTGCTCTGTTACCCCTCCAGGCATCGCTTATCTTTACCTGACAATTCACCATCGCAGCAATCAGCGTTCAGATGTCCCGACACGCATTGCCCTATGCCCAGTGATGGTTCCCAAGGTACTGTGTCGCTACTCCAATACTTGTGTAACAATTTTCTGAGATACTCAGTGTTTCAATGCGACTCTGGCTCCCTAAACAGATCCCTGACGTTGTTCAGGGAAGGGTGACACAAGCTGTTCTCACAGCACTTGCCAGTAGCCTCTGCGAACCACGTTACCGTTTGAATTTATACTTCTATGTTGTTTTTTCAACCCCTTTTCTTTATATGCATTTCTCTTACGTCACTTACAGTTACCACGCTAATCTCTGGTTCCTGGGCCTCCTCTGGCAAGTGTGGGGGACATATAAGACGCCCTCTGTTGCCAACCTGATCATCTCCGGTAGGGATCCCCTCACGGGTCTGTGTGTGTGTGCTGCACTATTCTATCTTCATGGGAGGGAGATTGATGGACACTCGACCATAGGCCCTGGAATGCTGGCAGGACGCTAAGGCAGCCACTATCCCATGGTTCACTCCAACCAAGGTTTAAATCCCCCAAAAGAATCCCTTTTATTTCTTGGTTTTATCAAATGGATGCCTACATAGGACTTCAAGACACTAGATAGGGTAAGTATACCCACGACAAATCAGTAATGTAGAAACCATTACATAACCTCCTATCAATATAATGATTGTGAGTTCATATATCTGTTTTCCATGTACTTCATTGTATTTTTTCTTTTTAGATTATAAATACACATATGTGCCGATCCTAAAGTTACTCCCTGAAGAAGAGCCTAAAACTCGAAACGCGTCGGAGTACAACGCACATTTTTGTGTTTGTATTAATATCTGTGTCACAGAATTCCTCACCTATGTTTCTTGCATCCTACTCATCTTTTATATGTACATGTTGTTTTTGTATATCTATGTGGATTTGCTAATCCTACTATGACCAACCCCTCTCTTACTTTGATGTCAAATAAATAATTTTTTAACTTTAAAAATGTCAGTGTTCTCTCCCTTCTAAAAGTCCCCAAGAGGAATACATTTTGTATAAAACATCATACCAACAGCCAGACATGGTGGTGGTAGCATAATGGTCTGGGGCTGCTTTGCAGCTTCAGGACCTGGACCACTTACCATAATTAATGGAACCATGAATTCTGGGCTCTACCAGAAAAAAATAAAGAAGAATTTCCAGCCATCAGTTCGTGACCTCAAGCTCAAGTGCACTTGGGTTATGCAGCAGGACAATGATCCGAAACACAACAGCAAGTCCACCTCCAAATGGTTCAAACAAAGCAAAATTTAGGTTTTGGAGTGGCCTAGTCAAAGCCCGGACTTAAATCCAATTGAGCTGCTGCATGCTGGAAAACCCTCCAATGTGGCTGAATTAAAACAATTCTGCAAAGAGTGGCCAAAATTTGTGGCCAAAGTTTGGACAGCTTTTTTGCCTTAATAAATGAAACCATCAGTTAAAAATGTTTTTTTTTTTTTAAATGGCCCTTTATGAGCTATGGGTGGAAGTGAAATTTTGACTTTGCTTCCGCCCTGCAATCTTATCAAAAAGCGGACCGCCGTCCGAAGAAGAGGATACCGGGATTATGGCAGCTAGCTGCTGCCATAACAACGATATTGCCTTTCAAACTTAGGAAGTATATCAGCATGCGGCAGTCCGTAAGTGGTTGAAAACTGCATTTTGTATTTACTCGTATTTTTGTATTTTGTATTTACTCGGGCAAATACTTTTTCACACAACTGTGTATATGTGTATATATTTTTTATATATATATATATATATATATATATATATATATATATATATATAAACCCTTGCCCTGTTGGGAGGTTTACTCATTTAACGTTAATTGATTCAACTATTGACAATTGATCAATATAGATTTTTTTCTTGTCCGTCTCAAGGCTCTTGTATGCTACCTGCATCTGCGCATGGGGGATACCTGCCATCTGGTCATCCTAATGTCCCAGATGCTTGCCCAGTGGGGCTGGATGTTAACCTATGTTAACTCATATTTTTGCAGTATACTATTTGACATGTATGTCTTTTCAAGTATTTTGTTTCATTTTTTAATTCTCTGTAATGCTAGGTTAGACTGTTTAGCAACTGACCCTTCTACTGTATATCCTCCTGATAAAGCTGGTACTAATATCTGTGAAACCCATTTCGATACTTCTTACAATAAATCTAACGATTTGCATATATTCAGGCATTCAGAATGTTTTAAGGCTTATTCACACTGTTGCTCTGTGTTAATGCTGTGGTTTTGTGATGGATTATTGGCCAATGTTTACCTAGATGGAATCCAAATTAAGCCAGTCCAAGAATTTAAACGCCTGGGATTGTTGGTGTAGGAAAAGAAGGTCGACATCAAAGTCTTTTTTCTATTTGTTGAATTAGATGGACTTGTGTCTTTTTTCATCCTTAAAGCGGAGTTCTACCCAAAAATGGAACTTCCTCTTTAAGTGATGATGACCCCCTGACATGCCACATTTGGCATGTCATTTTTTTTGGGGGTGGGAGCGGATACCCTCTTTTTAGAGGCATCCAGCTCCCACTTCCTCCCGGGGCTCCGTGGCACGGAAAGGAAGTTCACCTCTCCGCCCTCCAAGCAATCTTCTGGGACACGTCACAGGTCCCAGAAGATTGCCCAGCCATTCACAGCACACGGTGCGGCTCGTGTATGCGCATTGCGTGACCACAGTAAGAATGCCAGTGCCGTGGAGAGGAGCAGGGCTTTGTACACCCGCATCGCTGGACCGGGGGACAGGTGAGTGTCTGATAATTAAAAGTCAGCAGCTACACTTTTTGTAGCTGCTGACTTTTAATTTTATTTTTGGCAGAACTCCGCTTTAATAACTATGTAACTATATAGGCAACAGTAGCGAGTCGATCAAATCGTGTCTCTGGAAGAAGACTTAAGGCGCGTACACATGATACGATAATCGAAAGTAAAATTTTGTCCGACGAACGATCTGCCGATTTTCAGATCGTTAATATGGTGCTTTCGACAGCCGATTACGTTTTTTGTCCGACAATAGCTGGATGTGCAAACTATAAAATTTTTGTCATACGTGAACTCTACATCTGATTTTCATTAAATTAGTACGGTTTTCATATATGAAAAAAATCGTAAGAGCAAGACTACGCATGCTCAGAAACGAAAGAATACATACAAAAATATTAAACACATTACATCACTTCTGAAGTTGAATTCTGTCGTACGAGAATTTTCATATGGTGAGTAACTGCTTCACTTCACTGCATAAATAAGACTAGCATGTAACAATAAAACAAACAAACGGTAGTCCGAAAATCTGATTGTGTGTACAAGGCTTAACATCTCCATTAAGACAAAATTTCGTTCCATAAACTTGCTTGTAATCCAAAGCACTTGTATATCAAAGCAAATTTCCCCATAAGAAATAATAAAAACTCATATAATTCATTCCACAACCATTTATTCATAGGTCCTTCAGTTTATTGTCCATATAAAGAGCAACGTGACCAGGTTGTGTAACCATAAAATGTTCATCCACAAATGGAAGCCTCAGCAAGAGGATTAGAAGCAAAATCCAGCAGGAGCTACAGAGTATAAAACAGAAGAGACAAACCTCCAATGCCGCATACACACGATCGGAATTCTCGTCAGAAAAAGCTCCGATGGTTTTCCCAACGGAATTCCGCTCAAACTGTCTTGCCTACACACGGTCACACCAAATTCCGACCGTCAAGAACGCGGTGACGTACAACACTACAACGAGCCGAGAAAAAATTAAGTTCAATGCTTCCGAGCATGCGTCGAATTGTTTCCGAGCATGAGTAGGAATTTTGCGCGTCAGAATTGCTACAGACGATCGGAATTTCCGATAGAAACCTTTTACATCGGAAAAATTGAGAACATGCTCTCAATTTTTTGCTGGTGGAAATTCGGCCAGCAAAATTCTGATTGAGCCTACACACGGTCGCATTTTCTGATGAAAAGCTCTCATCGGTCTTTTTCTGGCCGGAATTCTGATCGTGTGTACGCAGCATAAGTGTAGCAATATATTGCTAAATGTTGTACCTTCATTAAATGTAACCATATTGCTACACTTAGAGGCACCTCTCTTCTCTTTTATACTCTTTTGTGACTTGGCGCTACTTGTATATCAAGACATCGCTTGTATATCAAGTAAAAATGTATTTAAAAATGTTGCTTGTCTTGCAAAACGCTCTCAAACCAAATTACTCTCAAACCAAGGTTTTACTGTACTTTAATTGGTCCAAGCTGGACCAAGGTAATTATATAAATATTGTCATACTTGAAACCCAGGTTATAAATCACTGTATATACTGTATGTGAAATACACCTTCTAGCTGAAATCAGGGTGAGTCAACTTCTTACTTTTATTGTGAAGCCACAGAAAAATTACCCAAGTTTTCATAGCAAAGTTAATCTTTAGTTTTACAGGGAAGTAGCACTTAGAGGGATTATAATATATATTTTTAGATTAGATTGTGAAAAGCTACAATGTGAAAGTTATAACAGGGAAAATTAAAGATAACACCAGCCGTGTTAAAGGATAGGAGATGCAAAATGTCCTATTTTTATGAATCGATAAACAAGTTTATTATTACAATCATGCTCCTGTAGATTTCTCCTTATAAATGGATTTGTCATTTGTCATGAAGCTTGCTGCCATAATGTGATCACACTGTTTAGCGGGGCATACTGGGGTTTCAGCTTACTGCATCTAGAACTATGCTGGGGAATATCTGCTTTTACAGCAGAAGTACCAACTGTGTCAAATGAAAGCTGCTATTAAAATTCATGTAGTTCAGCATTTTTAGGCATCCACCTGTGTGGAATAAGAGATGCACAGCTGCATATGTGAAACTTTGGTCTTTCCTAGAAAAAAAAAAAACCTTGCAAGCCTAGTTTGCTTTCAGCTTCATAATGCTGGATGCTGTGGTTATCAAAATACTATTTTAATGTAAAAAGTCAAAAATTCGAGTTTTGCTGAAGAAAAAAAACAAACTAACAAAACAAAATTACATTGATTTTAGCATTATTGTTGATGCGTATGTGCTTTTTGTTCTGTAGATATTGAAATAGGTCATTCCAACGCTCTTTCTGAAATCTTTCAAAATGACTACTGAGTTGGTGGGTGTCACGAGAGCCACGTACCTGATGTGAGTCTGAAGTAGTGGGGAGGCCTCCCTGGCACCACAGATCCTTAAAGCCTCTGGAGATGGAGACAGAGACTTGGTGGGGACACTGAGTGGCAGAGTGCCAAGGGTACGGAGCATCGTGCAAGCCTTATGCCGCGTACACACGATCGGAAATTCGGCCAGCAAAAGACCGATGAGAGCTTTTGATCAGAAAATGCGACCGTGTGTATGCTCCATCGGACTTTTGCTGGCTGAATTCCAGCCAGAAAAAGATTGAGAGCAGGTTCTCAATTTTTCGGTCAGAAAAGGTTCCGATCGGAAATTCCGATCGTCTGTAGCAATTCCGACGCGCAAAATTCCTACGCATGCTTGGAAAAAATTTGACGCGTGCTCGGAAGCATTGAACTTCATTTTCTCGGCTTGTAGTAGTGTTGTACGTCACTGCGTTCTTGACGGTCAAAAGTTCAGCAAACTTTTGTGTGACCGTGTGTATGCAAGCCAAGCTTGAGCAGAATTCCGTCGGAAAAACCATCCAAGATTTTTCCAACGGAAAATCTGCTGGTGTGTACGGGATCCGAGCCGAGGTCAAGTCCAGTTGGGCAACGAAGCATAAAAGGGTTAATCAGAAGAAGAATGGTCGAGATCCAAGCTGAGTACAAAAGGGGCAAAGAAGTAGAATGGTTGAGGTACAAATCCGAGATCAAAGGCAAGCAGCAATCAAGAGTAGTTAAACAGGTTTCCAGGTCACAACAGGTTTAGACAGATCACAAACTAGCACAGGAACAAGGGGGGACTGAAGATGATCCAGTAATTTGGCAGTGTCTCAGCTGGGCTTATATACTGAAGTTTGAGGTCACTTCCTGTGCACCTCCTGGGCATTTTCCCACCTTTTTCCATCAGGTTGATGTCACTTCCTGTGCGCCTCCTGGGTATTTTCCCGCCTTTTTTCCATCAGGTTGAGGTCACTTCCTGTGCGCGTCCTGGGCATTTTCCTGCCCATCGAGTCTTCTGCGCAGGTGTGGGTTGGTGCCCTGAGGCGTCTTTGGCGCATGCTCAGTTGGCATGGATTTCCTCTTGCGGCAACGCGCCATTGCTGCATGCGTAGTAAGCCGTGGACTCTTACAGTGGGTCTGCCTTTTCAGTGTTGTAATAACCATTGTGCACCTTGCATCACTTTAGACTTTTAGGTAGCTCATCAAAAGTAAAACTCCATTTAGTAAGCTTATTGGGATACCATCATTCATGCAAGATCTAAAATAGCTTATCTAGCAATTTAATGTGTTGTAATCTTTTTTTTTTTTTTTATTTAACCACTTCAGGTGAAGACATTTTCACCCCCTTCCAGTCCAGGCCAATTTTCAGATTGCCCTTTGAGTGACAATTACTTAATTTTTATCATTTTATTTTTTATTTTGGTGATATTTAATCACAGCTGGGTTTTTTATTTTTTGCTATATAAACATAAATGACAGAACATTAAAAAAACAAAAAAAGTCTTAGTTTTTGTTGTAAAATTTAGCAAACAACTAACCTTTCCTGGCTCTGCGTCATGCCATCACTGCAGGTCAACTCCGCCCCCTTGACCCCCTGAATAGTAGCATAAAAGTAGCTGGTGGCTGATATTCCTGCCTAGGGTCCCATGGTGGAAGGTCCTCTTGTTGGGAGTAAATCCGCCTGAGATTGGGCGCTTCTTGTGCGATAGCATAAAATCCAGGAAGCACTGTTTTTATGGCTGTACTTTCTCTCTCCTCTCCCTCATGGTGGTAGCTGAGCGTGCATTTCACGCTGGTCAGCATGAGCCAATGGAACATTAGCTCCTATTGGTGGAGCACGCTGGCTGTGCGACGCTCGCTGTTTCTTCTTCCTAGGCTCTCCCCTGCGTTCCATGAGACCGACATCATCTTGATATGATTGGCCGAGGAGCGATGGGTTCTCATTGGAGGAGCGGGCAGTGGTTCTTCCTTTTAAACGCCAGCACATCTTCCTTCTCTGCTGCCCAGGCTGTCATCATTCCGTGCCTGGTGAGGATTTATCCTGTGTGCTGCGCCTCCATATTAGCCTGCATGGGTCTCCTGCCTAACCTCCTCTATTCTTCCTAGAAGTTCTGCCTGGCCTGTGTGGCTGCCTGGGATAGTCCTTTACCCTGTTTTGCTGCATGTAGCCCCGCTGACTGTATTTCTGGTAGGTATTGGTGTTTTCTTCCTATAAGTGCTATTAGATGATATACATCTTCTGTTCTGCCATTTCTTACTTCCTTCTTTCTATTAGCCCAGAATGAGCTCACCAACTCCTGAAGATGAGGCACTGAAGTCTACAGAAAGGTAGGGACCTCCCATGGATTGCTGTGAGATGCTTTTTTCCCCCCTCTAAATTGATACTCTGTGGTCCTTCCTTATCGCAGGGGGAGAGGCTCTTCAAACAAAAGTCGCAAGAGGGTGATATCTTCATCCAGTGATCATCATTCACCATCTCCACATCCTTCACATTCTAAGGCAAAGTTCAAGCGGCGCCATATGCATCAGGAATCTTCTTCTGTCTCAGTCGGCCCATCTTCTAGGCATGACCATAAGGGCTCATCTATTAGTCGAAGGGTGGTGGCTCCAACTGGCTCTCTGGCCAATGCTTGCTGGGCTTGTGAAGGTATGTCTATGCCATCCAAAAGGCTGTATGAATCGTGCTTCAGGGAAGTCCTCTCAGTCCAGCCAAGCGGTAAATGAGGATATTAAGAGATACATTAAGGAAGCAGTTCAGGATAGTGTAAAGGATGCAGGAAGGTGCAAGAAGATGATTCACCAGAACCAAGGCTGGTGACCAGCAGGTCTAATGAAGACTCTCAAGTGCCACTCTAAATGGATTCATCTTCTTTTGACTTTTCCTTGGTTCCCGCTTCATTACGGCAGTTAAGCAGGCGATTGAATGGGAGGAGGTTACCTCGGTTCCTCAAGACCAAAGGAAATATTACCCTAACTTAAAGAAGAATCTTCCTAAGTTTCCTCTTATGGATGAGATAAATGAAGTGATAGAAGATGAGTGGGCCAAGCCGGATAGGAGACTTCAGCATAGAGTAAATAAACTTTATCCATTGCGGCCGTGTCTTCAGGCAAGTGTCGTACTTAAACACTTTTCTCAAACAGGAATCTTTCCGCATGGAATTGCTCAGGACCATATCCGCAGTAGTACAAAGAGGCGATTGGATGATCTCGATAGAAAAGCAATGGAGAAAGGCAGTTGAGATCTGGGTAGATCGAGAATGCCTATTTTCACATCCCGGTAGCCAGGGCTCATCAGCAGTATCTCAGGTTCAACTTCAGGGGCAACCATTTTCAGTTCAAATGCCTACCCTTTGGCCTGAGAACTTTTTTGAAAGTTTTGGTGACGGTGATTGCCTTTCTTCGCGAGAAGGGTATTCTCATATTCCTCTGGATGATGTCCTGGTGTTGGCACAGTCCAAAGAGCTTCTCGTGAAGCACCGGAACCAAGTATTGCAGGCCTTGAAGGTTGGATGGTAAACTCGCCAAAAAGCCACCTCACACCAACTCAGAACATCACGTACCTGGGTATGACTTTCGATACAGTGCAATACAGGATTTTCTTTCCAGAGAACAAGGTCAATCGCATTTGTGCCAAAGCTGCAGGAGTAATGTCTTTAACTGTAATCACGGTACGTAGAGCCATGAGTTTTTTAGGCCTCTTAACGGCTGTATCCCAGCAGTGGCTTGGGCACAGTGGCATACGAGTAGGTTTCAGTTCTGCCTCCTAAACCTTCATTTCCAAAAGCCTTCTGTGGTGGACCAGGAAAAGCAACCTCTCTATGGGCAGGCCCATCAATCCTGTAGACTGGATCACGATTACCTAGGACATCAGTCTCCGAGGTTGGGGGGCTCACTGTCTAAGCCTGAGGGCCAAGGGAACATGGAACCATCGTTTACCATGCTCCTCCAATCTCCTAGAGCTAAAGGTGACCAGGGAGGTGATCAAAACATTTTTGCCTGTAGTTTAGGGCAGAAGCGTCAAGGTAATGATGGAATACACAATGGCAGTTTCGTACATTGTGAAACAAGGGGGCACAAGGAGTCTACAGCTTTTTTCAAGTGGCAGCGGAGATCTTATAATTTGCTGAAGCGCATTTACTGGACCTATCTGCTTCGTATCTACCGGGCCCTCAGAACACCCTGGCAGATCAGCTGAGCCGGAAGTTCTCGAGCCACACGGAATGGATGCTGAACCCAATATACCTAGCAGAGATCTTTGCCCAGTGGGGAGTTCCCGAGATAGATTTAATGGCAACACCATTCAACTGTTGGGTACCTCAACTCTTTTCCCGCCTCTTCTATCCACAGGCTCTTGTCCAAGATGCGCTCTCTCTGAGATGGCACTTCAAAACAAGTTTACTTGTTCCCGCCGTTTGCCCTGATGCTCAAATCATTACTGAAGGAAGGAGTACCAGCTATTGTGATTGCTCCATTCTGGCCGAGTAGGTTGTGGTTTCCCCTGCTATGTCACCTGGCGGAGTGTCCTCCAGTCAGACTGCCTTAAGTCCGAGACCTACTCCTTTGCAACGGCCAAACTCACCCCAACCCGTCCCGTCTGGCCTTGACTGCCTGAAATTTGAGAAAGGTAAACTTCTAGGCTTGAACCTCTCTAGTTCAGTAATGTCCGCTCTTCTATCAGCTAGGAAGAATTCTACCCACACCACATATTACAGAGTGTGGCAGAAGTTCAAGGCTTTTTTGGTTCAACGGGGGTTTTCTTTCCGTTCCCCCACAGTGGCTAATGTTCTTGACTTCTTGCAGTCCGGTCTTCATGCAGGACTTAGCTACAATACCCTTACGGTCCAAGTGTCAGCGATTTCAGCCCTTATAGATACTTATGGATATCAATGGAGTCTCTAATGACTCGATTCCTCAGAGCAGCGATCAAGATCCACTACTTTTTTTCAAAATGGTATTTGCCATTGGTCTTGAGAGGGTTGCTGAAGACACCCTTCCCAGATGATGAAAATTTGCTATGGAATCCCACCTTGAAGACGGTATTTTTGACAGCCTTAGTCTTGGCTAGGCGAGTCTCGGACATTGCTGCCTTTTGCTGCAGGGAGCCATTCTGCACCTTCTTCCCGAATAGCATGATATTACGGCCTTCCCCGAATTTTCGTCAGAATTCTATTTTAATTGGGAATCAGTCCTGATGGCTTTTTCACCTTCTCCAGCAGACAGAGAAGAACCTATAAACATATTTGATAACAATTTTCCATTTCTTCATAAAATTAGGCCAAAATGTATTCTGCTGCATTTTTTTTGTATAAAATAAACCAAAACAGTGAATATTATTTAGTTTGTGAAAACGTTTTAGAGTTTAGAAACTATGGTATGGTGGTGATCGGGAAACTGGTATGACAAAGCAGAGAAGAAGGTGCAGTAAACACTTTAATGACAAGGAAGGGTTAAAAACACTTACAAGATGGAAGTGAAAAACAGGCATTTCAAGCCCCCCCCAGGGGGCTTTTTCAGCACAAAAAAATGTGCTGAAAAACTCGGCTTATACTCGAGTATATACGGTATATATAAGCTATCAAGACTGGCCTTACATAATTGATGTGGTGGTTCCAATAACCATGACTTCAGTTTTTTTACAGTTTAATTGAAGGAAATTGTGGACCATCCAAGTTTTTATATCACAGTTAGATAGGAGATAAGTAGCCAAAGTAGAATCCTGTTTAGCGTGATAGTTGAACCCATGTGATCTAAGCACTTGTTCAAGTGGAAGCTTATGCTAGATATCTCTATTTTGGGGTTTTGTTGAAAAGTTCCCTCATCTCTTTAGGAAGACCTACAAACCATCAGCTAACTACGCCATCCAGCCATTCCTATTGTGAAGGGACAGGTTTGATTTTTGGGTTTTGATAGAAATGAACATAGCACAATAGATATCATTTGGTCCATTTATCGGGACATTTGGGTAGAGGATAGCACAAATCAGGTGTTGGCATCAACATTGTTATTTTTTTTTTGTTCAGTGTTTTTTTGTACACTTGTGTGCACTTGTGGTTAAATTGCCTACATGAAATGCAGCTCTATTAGATACTAAATATAACATAAAAATTCTAAACGCTGCGCTAATCATAAGTAAAAAAAAGTGAATGTGAATTACCCCATTACATACAATAAACCCAATACCTAACACAATATGCTGTTATAACTCAAATATAAATGTGCATGAATCCATATAAAGTGACACGATAACAAAAAAAGCTGTGTCAAAAAAATATAATAGTGTCCTCCCCACATAAAATGAAATGAAGAAGGATACTAAAGTGATGAGAAACCAAGTACATTCAACTCCCAATAAACCTCTACCACCGAGCTTCTACAGAAAGTCATACAATGGATCAATCAGATATGACCCCTCCTCAACAGCATTCCTCTCCGGTTATCAAGCAAATATCAGAATGGACGCAATCATATCGCACATGAATTGGGTGTTATCCACCCCTCCTCAGCAATCATCCTCTCTGCTAATCACACCCAGGTTAAATGAGAGAAAAAGAGAGCTAAGCGCTGTTATTCCACAAGTAATCACATAGAGCAAAAGTGAGTTGGCATCACCTGTAGAGAAATGAGTTAGTGGACTCATAATGTCCATGTCTTAAAGTTTGTTTAAAATTAGAAAATAATAGGATTCCAGGTATGGATATTTTTACATAATTACATTGGCCCAGCTTGGATGTAATGTAATTATGCAAATACAATACCTGTGTGATCCCTAGAAGCTAGAAATCACTGTAGTAGACACTAGGGATGAGCTCAGTATTCGATTCAAAATCATGTTCGAATCGAACATCGGCCGTTCGCCTGTTTGGCGAACCCAGAACTTTGTGGGCCGTTGAGTGACACGAACAGCCCACAATACACTGCGCCATCGCAGTGCATTGCTGGCTCATGATTGGCCAAGCATGCACTGTGACCCCGCATGCTTGTCCAATCACAGCGCAGACAGCGAAGAGAGCCATAATTGGCCACAGGCAGAATGCCTGTGGCCAATTATAGCTCAGGGGGGTTAAGTACACGCCCCACACTATATAAGGCCGCCAGCGCGGCGGCCTTGTGTAGTGTGTTGCGGCGGTCAGGGAAAGAGCACGATAGGCAGGGACAGTGCCTTTGTGGCTTGCAAACCTAGTGCTGTTAAAGTGGGTGTTGTGTGCCTCCAGCACAGTATACACCTGAAGCTACCCTTTATTACTGGTGTTCTGTAATACAGGCATCCCTGCAGCAGTTAAAGAGGGTGTTGTGTGCCTCCAGCACAGTATACACCTGAAGCTACCCTTTATTACTGGTGTTCTGGAATACAGGCATCTGCAGCAGTTAAAGTGGGTGTTGTGTGCCTTCAGCACAGTATACACCTTAAGCTACCCTTTATTACTGGTGTTCTGTAATACAGGCATCTGCAGCATTTAAAGTGGGTGTTGTGTGCCTCCAGCACAGTATACACCTGAAGCTACCCTTTATTACTGGTGTTCTGCAGTGGCGTCTCCAGCTTTCATATTTAGGGGGGGCACATGGGGGGACAGGGACAAAATTAGGGGGGCAACTATAAAATGCAATTTTACTACGATCCCCAGGGTGGCAGAAAACAAGAGATATATGTCACCAGCATACCAAGAAAATATAAGGGTCCAAAGCAGTGGGAGAACTATCAGGTTTGCAAAGGTTGTCTTGCCTCCGGGCCTTGGTGTTCTGCCACTGTGGTGTTCCCCAGCCTCATCTTGCTGTCCTGCCCCTGCTATTGACAGTGTTGGTCTGGCATCTGTGTCCTTGGCAGTGGCAGCAGTCTATTAGGACCTAGTGCTGGTGACATTATGGGTGCATGCAGGGGAAGGCTGGCACCATTGGTTGTAGAGTGCCGAGACCCCAGCTGGTCACCTAGCAGCAGTAATGCTGTACAACCTTCTCTGTTGACATGCTGATCAGGATGTGATCCAGGTGATGCTCCCAGTCAGATCTAATAAACACAGTATTTATTAGCATCAACAGTACAACCACATCCACCGTATGTTCAGCAGCCATGTGGGCTCTATGTCTGTAAGGTGTGGGCTCTATGTCTGTAAGGTGTGGGCTCTATGCCTGTAAGGTGTGGGCTCTATGCCTGTAAGGTGTGGGCTCCATGCCTGTAAGGTGTGGGCTCCATGCCTGTAAGGTGTGGGCTCCATGCCTGTAAGGTGTGGGCTCTATGCCTGTAAGGTGTGGGCTCTATGTCTGTAAGGTGTGGGCTCTATGTCTGTAAGGTGTGGGCTCTTTGCCTGTAAGGTGTGGGCTTTGATCAATAAAATCACTATGATATTTAACACTAGGATTTAACTAGGAGCATCACCTGGATTGCATCACGATCAGCATGTCAGAGAAGGCTGCACTGCTGCTAAGAAACCTGCAGGGAGGTCAACTGTCTACAACCATTAGAGATGGGCTTGGGTGTGTTTGAAATCCTACATGCCCGATCCCACCAGGAAGCCGACACTGCACACGGCTAATCACAGGCAGTGAGACATTCCTGATCTGTGCAGCTAAGGACCAGGAAATGTCTCACTGCCTGTGCTTAGTGCTGTGCAGTGTGGGCTTCCTGACAGGCTCGGGCATGTTGGATTTTGAACATGCCCTGCCCATCTCTAACAACAAATTGTGCTGGCTCTCCTGTACATTAGCCCCATAAAGTAACCAGTACTGGGTTCCAACGTGCCGCCGCTGCCATGGAGACAGAGACCAGCGCTGTGAATAGCCAGGACAGGACAGCAACCCTGGTAGTTCACTGGTCCACACTGCAAGGATTCCCCCATCCACCTATAATGTGTAGATGGGAGAATTGGATCATTTCTTTTTTTTTTTTTAATGCAACCTACTAGTTAAATTAAAAAAGTGGGGCTGCCTAAGTGCTAAGTGCCTACGTGCTAAGACCTGCCATAGGCAGTTTAAATCTCAGCTGGTTCATCAGGAACTGGCTGAGGTTTGAACCATTAATGAGCAGGCTGAATGTACCAAGTTGATCGATCAAATTGGGAACAACCAGCCTGCCAGATACTCTTATGATTATCACTTGTTGGGAGAATACAATTGCTGGGCAGGAAGGATATTCCCCTTGTCACCACTGTCTGTGTTGATGGGGGAATCATGCAAGTTTCTTTCCTGCACTCTGTGGATGCAGGAAAGAAATTTGCTTAGTCTATTACCTGCCTAACTGAAAGTGAAAGTAAGTTGTGAAGGTCTTGAAAGAACAGGAGAGGGGAGGGACAGATGGTGGAGAGAAGAGATGGAGATAATGCAGTTTAGTGATTACAGTGTACTGCAGTGCACACACTTACCCACGCGTCCAGGCTAGAAGAATGCTCCCCCTCTCAATAGAGACTGTGTTACTCCAGCAGCGGCCTGAGTAAGATGTGGCACATCTGCTACGAATGCAAACAAAAAGACATTGCCTTTTTGTAAAAAAAACAAAAAAAAAAAAATTTTTTTTTTGATTTTTTTTTTGGGGGGGGCACATGGTGGGGCACAGCATAATTTAGGGGGGGTCAGGGCCCCCTCTGCCCCCCCCCCTAGGGACGCCATTGGTGTTCTGTAATACAGGCATCTGCAGCAGTTAAAGTGGGTGTTGTGTGCCTCCAGCACAGTATACACCTGAAGCTACCCTTTATTACTGGTGTTCTGGAATACAGGCATCTGCAGCAGTTAAAGTGGGTGTTGTGTGCCTTCAGCACAGTATACACCTTAAGCTACCCTTTATTACTGGTGTTCTGTAATACAGGCATCTGCAGCATTTAAAGTGGGTGTTGTGTGCCTCCAGCACAGTATACACCTGAAGCTACCCTTTATTACTGGTGTTCTGTAATACAGGCATCTGCAGCAGTTAAAGTGGGTGTTGTGTGCCTCCAGCACAGTATACACCTGAAGCTACCCTTTATTACTGGTGTTCTGTAATACAGGCATCTGCAGCAGTTAAAGTGGGTGTTGTGTCCCTCCTGCACAGTATACACCTGAAGCTACCCTCACTGCTGGTGTTGTTCTGTTTCTGTAACACAGGCAGGCAGCTGCAGTAATTACAGTCAGTGTACTGTGTCATCTGCTCAGTGTGCACCTAAAGTTACACAATTGCTGGTTTTCCCATCTCCCTGCAAGCCATTACTATGTCTGGAAGGCCAACAAGGAGAGGCAGACAGTCACGAGACAATAAAAGAGGGCAAGCAGGCTCTGTGTCTAGAGGCAACAGTGTCGGTCGTGGACACGGTGCATCGTCATCAGCACGTGGCCATGGAACACGCTTGTCCTTATTTTCGGCAGCTGGACATGTTGAGCCGCATCATGCCGAAGACTTGGTAGCCCTCCTCATCCTCCTCATCCTCTCTCACCCAGGCTCAGGGTACTGGCAAAGCAGCTGCCAACGCATCCTCTTCCCTCATCTCAATGTCATCAGTCACTCCTTCCCTAGACCCACCATGTCCTTCTAAGGAGTCCCCCGAACTGTTTGACCACAGTGTTGGGTACATGCTCCAGGAGGATGCCCAGCGTTTTGAAGGCTCTGATGATGATACCAAGCTAGAGGAAGGCAGTAGCGTGAGCGCAGAGAGGGGGTGCTCAAGGACAGCAATCTGGCAGTCATGTTCCACCAGCCGCAGCATACTGCCAGGTTTGCTCCAGTGATGAAGAGGGAGGGGATGATGAGGTCACTGACTCCACGTGGGTGCCTGATAGGAGAGAGCAGGAGGCACATCTCCAATGAGGAAGGATGCCCTTCGGGGGCCAGCTTAAGAGCAGCACACCGACTGAATCACACCGCAGAGCTCTGCCTGTGCAGGGCGCTGCCTCTGCGCATTATTCCAAAAGTTCTTTGGTGTGGGTCTTTTTTGAGAAGAGTGCAGCAGATCGCACAGCTGCTATTTTCAACATATGTCTCAAGCGTATCTCGCGTGGCCAAAACATTAGCCGCTTGGGCACCACATGCTTGACCAGACATATGTTGACCTGCCATGCAGCTCGTTGGCAAGCGTACCTTAAAGACCCACACCAAAGAACAATGTGGACCTCTCCTTGCTCCTCATCAGCTGGGATCTCCAACCCCACTATACCTTCAGTCCTCTCTGAAAGCTGCACTGAGAGGAATGAAGGTGTAGAATTAGGTGTGTCACAGCCAAGACCGACGTCCGATTGTACCAGGCAAATTTCCCTGCCCCAGCTGCTGGACCGTCGAAAGAAGTTCACTCCCAGCCATCCACATGCCCAGCAGTTAAATGCTAGCTTGGCTAAATTGCTAGCACTTCAACTGCTGCCTTTTCAGTTGGTAGACTCGGCCCCTTCCATGAGTTTGTGCAATGTGCGGTTCCTCAGTGGCAGGCGATTCCGGCTCTCTACCGGCATGTGGAAGGCAATGTCCATGTCTAGCTGGACAGGGCGGTCAGCAGTAAGGTGCATATTACCACTGGCTTATGGTCCAGCAGGCATGGACAGAGACTTTACCTATCTTTCACGGCCCATTGGGTCACTCTTTTGGGAGCTGAGAAGGATGCAGGACAAGGTGCAGTAGTGTTGGAGGTTGTTCCGCCACCACACCTTCAAAATGCTACTACAGGTTGTGACACACCTCTCTCCTCCACCCCCTCCTCTTCTTCTTCCTCCATGGCCTCTTCCTGTGCTTTGTCCTCGGAACCAGCGGTGCTCCGCAGGTGTTCAAGGGGCTACGCAAGTACGCAGGAAAAAAGATGTCATGCCGTGCTTGCGCTGGTGTGTTTGGGAGACAGGAGCCACACTGGGGCAGAGGTTCTGTCAGCTCTGCCGGGGCAGGCCGAGAGGTGGTTGACGCTACGCCAGCTTAAGCCAGGAATGATGGTTTGCGACAATGGCACCAACCTCCTCTCTGCCCTGCGACAGGGACAACTGACCCATGTGCCCTGTGTGGCTCACATCCTTAACCTGATGGTGCAGCGGTTCTTGGGCAGGTACCCAGGCTTACAGGATGTCCTGAGGCAGGCCAGGACAGTCTGTGTGCATTTCCGCCGATCATATAATGCCAGTGCTCGGCTGGCTGAGCTGCAAAAGGAGTTGAACCTGCCCAAGAACCGCCTTATATGTGACATGACCACCAGGTTGAACTCAACGTTGGCCATGCTGCAGCAGATGCACACACAGCAGAGGGCCATCAATGAGTACCTGTGCGACTACGGCACCAGGACAGGGTCAGACGAGCTCGTTTTTTTTTCACCACACCAGTGGGGCATGATCAGGGATGCATGCACTGTCCTGTCGACATTTAAGGAGGCCACGAGGATGGTGAGCAGTGACGGTGCATGCATAAGTGACACTGTACCTCTTGTCCACCTGTTGGAGAATACGCTGCAAGGAATAATGGACAGGGCTCTTGAGGCAGAACAGAGGCAGGAAGAGGAGGACTTCCTTGCCTCTCAAGGCCCCCTTTATCCAGACAGTGTTCCTTCTGTCCCACACACACAGGAAGAGGACGAGGAGGAGGAGGATTGTGTCAGCATGAAGGTGGAGTGGGTCACTGCAGCAGCAGTCTTTTAGGGATGATTTACAATCCCAAGAAACCAGTGGACTTGTACGTGGAGGAGGTGGCTGCGGATCATTTTGTTCTTAGTGACCCAGAGGACTCCGGACCGAATGCCTCAGCTAACCTACGCTGCATGGCCTTCCTAATCCTGCAAAGCCTGCAGAAGGATCCTCGTATTCTTCGGATCAAGGAGAGGGACCATTACTGGCTGGCCACTCTCCTTGATCCACGGTACAAGGGTAAGGTTGCGGACCTTATCTTGCCATCGCAGAGGGAGCAGAGGATGAGACATCTCTAGGAGGCCTTGCAGAAAGGTCTGTGCAGGGCGTTCCCAGAGACTGGGAGGTTACAAACTCCTGGTCCTGGACAACGAGTTGCTGGGGCTTCGGTCAGTAACAGAAAGAGCGGTGGAGAAGGTGGCCGTCTGACCGATGCGTTCAGACAATTTTTTAGTCCGCAGCCCCAAGGTATGATCGGTTCCAGCAACCATCGCCAGCGTCTGATTTACATGGTGCAGGAATACCTAGGGGCAAGGTCAGACTTGGACACCTTTCCCGCCGAAAATCCTCTGGCTTACTGGGTCTTGAGGATGGATCACTGGCCAGAGCTTGCACAGTATGCAATTGAGCTACTGGCCTTTCCTGCATCCAGCGTTCTTTCGGAACGCACATTCAGTGCTTCTGGAGGCTTTGCCCCTGTCCACCTACTCTGTTGATCGACTGACCTTCATAAAGATGAATCAGTCTTGGATCACCACCAGCTACCAAGCACCTGAAGCTGATGTAACCGAATAATTTATTTTGAAATGTCACATCCCTTCAAGACTGCCTATGCTGATGCTGAGTGACTGTCCTGTTATGTTGACTGACTATCCTCTTCCTCCTCAATGATCCTGCTGATAGCTTGGAAGAACATTTTTGGTTCTGGGTGCCGCCACCAGCGCCTAAGGCCAAATTTTTCAGCCCCTGTTTAATAGGGGCATGCAATTACAATTTTTTATGCAATGCTTTGCAGCAGGGCTCATTCCTGCACTCCAACTAGAGTATCTGGGAGAGGTTGCAGTGTCGTGGCACCAGCACCAGTGCCTAAGGCCCAATTTTTCAGCCCCTGTTTGTTTAACAGGTGCATGTAATTACAATTCTTGATATAATATTTCAAAGCAGGGCCCGTTCCAGCGCCCACCAAGAGTAACTGTGAGGACTTAGTGTTGTGGCACCAGAACCACCACCACCAAAGGCCCAATTTTTCTTCCACTGTTCAACAATGGCATGTAATTACAATTCTTGATATAATGGTTCACAGCAGGGCGCTCCAGCGCCCACCAAGAGTCACTTTGAGGGTTACAGTGTTAACTTTTGGCAACACCAACACATTAGAGCCAAATTGCTGCATAGCATATAGGGCAGGCCCCTACTTTCAAACATCCAACTTACAAACGTCTTCTACTTGCAAACAGAAGGAGACAACAGGAAGTGAGATGAAAAAAGACGGACGGCCCAAAAAATTATACAGGGGTGATAACCCTTCCCTATGTTTTCCAAAAAGCTTAAAAATAGATTTTTTGACTGGAGCTACACTTTAAAAATGTACCAGTTCAAAATTACAAACAGATTCTACTTAACACAACAAACCTACACAGTCCCTGTCTTATTTGCACCGCCTGTATACTGCTGTTCTGAGTATATAGGGCCTGGGGGCCCCACACCTTTCCTTTTTTTAATTTGGGTACGGGGTTCCCCTTAATATCCGTACAAGACCCAAAGGGGCTGGTAATGAGCGGGGGGGGGGGGGCTACCCATGCCATTTTTCTCAATGATTTTCATCCCCACAGGCACGATATTTAAAGGAATATTTTACTTTTTTTGTTCTCACTTTAATCGTCATTAAAATCAGTGCTCCCGAAAAAATTTCTTTTTAATTTAAAAAAAATTATTTGCACTGATCCATGTCCCCTGGGTCCCCAAACCCTTTTTAGGACAATATCTTGCATAGTAGCGCTTAAAATTAGCACTTTTAATTTCGAACGTTCGAGTCCCATAGACTTTAATGGGGTTCTGAAGTTCACGTGAAGGTTCCGTTCGAAGGTTCCGGTGCGAACCAAACCGGGGGGGGGGGGGGGGGGGGGTGTTCGGCTCATCCCTAGTAGACACTGCTACTCAAGTGATTTCCACTAGGTTCAAGGTTCCTGCCATGCTTCCACAGGAGGTTGGCCACAGGATATCGGTGCCATTCACAGAATGCTTTGCATTTTCTCAATGAATGCAAAGCATTCTCTGAATGGAAAAGATGGAGAGAATGTGTCACCAACCTGCCCCTCCACCTTCTCTGATTAGAGAACGCTTTGTATTCATTAGGAGAATGAAAAATTACCTCTGAATGGCACCCATGCCCAGTGGCCAACCTCCTGTGTTCCCAATGCAGCAGTAGAATCTCTGATTAGAGTTTCACTCTTAAAATCGCCCCCCTGCTTATTTCCTACTCTCTACATTTCTCTATTTTACTGTTCTCTTCTTTTATGCACTAACTCCTTACCTACTTCCTTCTAGTTCCTGCATCCTTCATAGTTCTTTTGTTTCCTTACCCATTCTCCACTTCGTCTACTTATTTTTTTCTTCGTCATCTTCCAAACCAGAAGATGAGAAATTGGGTCTACCCATAGGATCTGGAATTGAGGTTTGTCTCTTGGAATGTTAACCACTTCAGCCCCGGACCAATTGGCAGCCAAAGGACCAGGCCCCTTTTTGCAATTCGGCACTGCGTCGCTTTAACTAACAATTGCGCGGTCATGCGACGTGGCTCCAAAACAAAATTGGCGTCCTTTTTTTCCCACAAATAGAGCTTTCTTTTGGTGGTATTTGATCGCCCCTGCGGTTTTTATTTTTTTGCGCTATAAACAAAAATAGAGCGACAATTTTGAAAAAAATGCAATATTTTTTACTTTTTGCTATAATAAATATCCCCAAAAAATATATAAAAAAACATTTTTTTTCCTCAGTTTAGGCCGATACGTATTCTTCTACATATTTTTGGTAAAAAAAATCGCAATTAGCGATTATTGATTAGTTTGCGCAAAAGTTATAGCGTTTACAAAATAGGGGATAGTTTTATATAGCATTTTTATTAATATTTTTTTTTTTTATTAGTAATGGCGGCGATCAGCGATTTTTATTGTGACTGCGACATTTTGGCGGACACATCGGACATTTTTGACACATTTTTGGGACATTTGTCATTTTATACAGCAATCACTGCTATTTAAATAGCACTGATTCCTATGTAAATGACAGTTGTAGTTAGGGGGTTAACCACTAGGGGGCGGGGAGGAGTCAGTGTGACGTGTTGTGTTTTTTTTTACAGTAGGGGGGCGTGGCTGTACGTCTGACGTCATTGATCGGCGTTCCCGATGACAGGGAACCGCCGATCACTGACAGTCAGTGTAGGAAGCGCGGGGAGAGGTTTGTTTACATAGACCTCTCCCCGTTCTTCAGCTCCGTAACCCGATCGCGGGATACCAGCGATCACGTACAGGTACGTGATTCTGCCTGCCCGTGCCATTCTGCTGACGTATATATGCAGTGGCCGGTCGGGAAGCGGTTAAATACCTTACTGATTTATGGCAACATGACTCATGTAGTCCTCTAACATAAGACACATTTTAGGACTGACAAGCCTTTAGTACTGAATAGCTCTCTCACACATTATTCTTTTCTATGATAGGAGATGCCCCCAGCCGCCCTCTCTGGCCCTGTACTTTTCCCATTACCCCCCTCTCCATCTTATATTTTTTTCCCTTCTCTCTTTCCTCGCCTCCTTCTTTGTTCTTTTACCCTTTCTTCTATTCTTTTCTCCCATCTGCACCGATAAAAATACAGAAAATCTGGTGATTGTTACTAATGGAATACCCCTTCCGTGGGATGTAGAATTCACAATTTACACTTTTCATACTACAGTGTAAAGCATGTCAATTTATGTTTATTTGTTTGATTATGACTTACTATGTATACCGACACTGATTGTCTGTTGCAATGTAACGTGGCAACATCCTGATGTAAGACGATAAAAAATAAAAAAAAGGCCCAGTTGCCCTCCCCATCACAAATATATGACCAAACAATACATTCAATTAGATCAGTTAATCATCTGGTTATGAGTGCTTATAGTGGGACAGATAGCAGCCCTCTCTACTGGCAGCCATTATGCTGTGTGCGCCGACTTCTTACGATAGTATATAATAGACCAGAAGTAATTAATTACCAGCAGAGGTCCGAATCGCATGTTCTTCCAATCACTCAGATCCTTCACATCACAGCCCCCTATATCACAATCCTGTTTTTACATCAGTGTCATCTGCCACTTTATAGTTGTGTATTGAACCCCATGCACATCACCACCCCCACAGCAGTGTCCTCTGCCCCTTTCACATCACTCCCCACAGTAGTGTCCTCCTCTGCTCCCCCCTCTTTGCCCCCCCCCCCCCGAGTAGTCCTTTCTGCCCAATTCACATCACCCCCCCCCCCACACACACAGTAGGGCTCTCTGCCCCCTTCACGTCCCCCCCCCCTGCAATCCTTTCTTCTCCTTCACATCACCCCCACCTCCGCACAGTAGTTACCACTGCCCTTCACATAACCTGGGGGGCTAGGGCAGATTACAAAAGGCCTTTTAGGCCAGACCAAGAGTTCCCTGTGAGATGCTGTTTCCCTTGAGGGTCCCAGGAGAGATGTACTTAGCAAGGAGGTGACTACAGAGATCACAGTCCTGTGAGCACTAATGACCCCATATAGAGAAGAGACTGTAAGGGAGATGGCTGCTGAGGTGTTGCATATGCTTTCACATGTGACTACTGCGGCCCATCCACTAAATGTGATTGACTGTGTAATGTCAAGTGACTCAGGAATGCAAGTTCCTTGTGATGTGAATGTTATGTGAATTGCTGAATTCCACCAGTAAGATGCAGCAAAACGACTTTTACGTGTGGACATTCCTTTCTTTCGGGATATGGAGGTAAAAGGCCTCTGATATGGAGTAGGGCACAAGATGGCAGAGGGTTCGGCCTCAGCAGGAGGGATAGTGTTCTAGCAGGACAGGAGCGGATGGTGGGGACTAGGGATGGGCCCGGTGCTCGATTCGAACCCACGTTCGAATCGAGCACCGGGCGTTCGCTCGCTCGGCGAGCCCAGAACTATTTTGGCCGTTCGCATCACATTCGTGTGATGCGAGCGGCCCCGCAATGCATTGCGGCCGGCGCGGCCGCGCAGTGCATTGCTGGCTGATGATTGGCCAAGCATGCACTGTGACCCCGCATGCTTGGCCAATCACAGCGCCGGAAACTCGGAGAGCAATAATTGGCTACAGGCAGGACGCCTGTAGCCAATTAAAGCTCAGGGGCTTTAGTACACGCCCCACCATTTAAAAGGCCGCCACGCCGTCGGCCCCGGTCACATGTGTTCCGGCTTTAGGAGAGAGCAGTCTGCTGATTCTGTCTTTGCTTGATTGCTATTTCTTTGCTAAACCATTGGCTATTTCTTTGCTAAACCATTGCGTCATTCATCATAGAGTCATTCATCATTAGTGATCGTTCATTGCTGCTGATTGCACAGTTAGTGTGTTATTAGCTGCTGCTGGGGATTAGTCTGGTGCGTGCTTACTGTTAGTACAGTATTGCAGTAGTACCAACCGCAGTGCTGTTAGCACAGCATTGCACCCCAACAGCACCTATAGGACTTCTAGTGTGTTAGTGGCAGCAAACAGAGCTCCTATATTTTCTTCTCAGCAGCACCCATAGGACTTCTAGTGTGTTAGTGGCAGCAAACAGAGCTCCTATATTTTCTTCTCAGCAGCACCCATAGGACTTCTAGTGTGTTAGTGGCATCACACAGAGCTCCTATATTTTCTTCTCAGCAGCACCCATAGGACTTCTAGTGTGTTAGTGGCATCACACAGAGCTCCTATATTTTCTTCTCAGCAGCACCCATAGGACTTCTAGTGTGTTAGTGGCATCACACAGAGCTCCTATATTTTCTTCTCAGCAGCACCCATAGGACTTCTAGTGTGTTAGTGGCAGCACACAGAGCTCCTATATTTTCTTCTCAGCAGCACCCATAGGACTTCTAGTGTGTTAGTGGCATCACACAGAGCTCCTATATTTTCTTCTCAGCAGCACCCATAGGACTTCTAGTGTGTTAGTGGCAGCAAACAGAGCTCCTATATTTTCTTCTCAGCAGCACCCATAGGACTTCTAGTGTGTTAGTGGCAGCAAACAGAGCTTCTATATTTTCTTCTCAGCAGCACCCATAGGAC
Source organism: Lithobates sylvaticus (assembly GCA_028564925.1). Taxonomy (NCBI): domain Eukaryota; kingdom Metazoa; phylum Chordata; class Amphibia; order Anura; family Ranidae; genus Lithobates; species Lithobates sylvaticus. The sequence goes on from CM053033.1 coordinate 160,790,732, forward strand.
TTCTAGTGTGTTAGTGGCATCACACAGAGCTCCTATATTTTCTTCTCAGCAGCACCCATAGGACTTCTAGTGTGTTAGTGGCAGCAAACAGAGCTCCTATATTTTCTTCTCAGCAGCACCCATAGGACTTCTAGTGTGTTAGTGGCAGCAAACAGAGCTCCTATATTTTCTTCTCAGCAGCACCTATAGGACTTCTAGTGTGTTAGTGGCATCACACAGAGCTCCTATATTTTCTTCTCAGCAGCACCCATAGGACTTCTAGTGTGTTAGTGGCAGCAAACAGAGCTCCTATATTTTCTTCTCAGCAGCACCCATAGGACTTCTAGTGTGTTAGTGGCAGCAAACAGAGCTCCTATATTTTCTTCTCAGCAGCACCCATAGGACTTCTAGTGTGTTAGTGGCATCACACAGAGCTCCTATATTTTCTTCTCAGCAGCACCCATAGGACTTCTAGTGTGTTAGTGGCATCACACAGAGCTCCTATATTTTCTTCTCAGCAGCACCCATAGGACTTCTAGTGTGTTAGTGGCATCATACAGAGCTCCTATATTTTATTCTCAGCAGCACCCATAGGACTTCTAGTGTGTTAGTGGCAGCACACAGAGCTCCTATATTTTCTTGACAGCAGCACCCATAGGACTTCTAGTGTGTTAGTGGCAGCACACAGAGCTCCTATATTTTCTTGACAGCAGCACACATATTTTACCTATTGTGTCAGCAGCACCCATAGGACTTCTAGTGTGTTAGTGGCAGCACACAGAGCTCCTATATTTTCTTCTCAGCAGCACCCATAGGACTTCTAGTGTGTTAGTGGCAGCACACAGAGCTCCTATATTTTCTTCTTAGCAGCACCCATAGGACTTCTAGTGTGTTAGTGGCAGCACACAGAGCTCCTATATTTTCTTGACAGCAGCACACATATTTTACCTATTGTGTCAGCAGCACCCATAGGACTTCTAGTGTGTTAGTGGCAGCACACAGAGCTCCTATATTTTCTTGACAGCAGCACACATATTTTACCTATTGTGTCAGCAGCACCCATAGGACTTCTAGTGTGTTAGTGGCAGCACACAGAGCTCCTATATTTTTCTTCTCAGCAGCACCCATAGGACTTCTAGTGTGTTAGTGGCAGCACACAGAGCTCCTATATTTTCTTCTCAGCAGCACCCATAGGACTTCTAGTGTGTTAGTGGCAGCACACAGAGCTCCTATATTTTCTTGACAGCAGCACACATATTTTACCTATTGTGTCAGCAGCACCCATAGGACTTCTAGTGTGTTAGTGGCAGCACACAGAGCTCCTATATTTTCTTGACAGCAGCACACATATACTACCTATTGTGTCAGCAGCACCCATAGGACTTTTAGTGTGTTAGTGGCAGAACACAGAGCTCCTATATTTTCTTGTCAGCAGCACACATAGTACCTATAGTGTGTTAGTGTCAGCACCCATAGGACCTACAGTGTGTTGTGAGCACACATAGGAGCTCTATTTTTTAAACTATATACACTACCGACTACAATGGCTGGAAGACCGCCAAGGAGAGGCAGAGCGTGCCGAGGCAAGAACACAGGGCAGGCAGGCTCTGTTTCTAGAGACAACAGTGCTGGCCATGGACGTGGTCGTGCATCGTCATCAGCACGTGGCCATGGGACACGCTTGTCTTTGTTTTCGGCAGCTGGACATGTGGAGCCGCATCATGCCGAAGGCTTGGTAGAATGGATGACCAAGCCCTCCTCATCCTCCTCATCCTCTCTCACCCAGGCTCAGGGTACTGGCAGAGCAGCTGCCAACGCGTACTCAATGGCATCATCAGCCACCCCTTCCCTAGACCCACCATGTCCTCCTGAGGAGTCCCCCGAACTGTTTGAGCACAGTGTTGGGTACATGCTCCAGGAGGATGCCCAACGATTCGAAGGCTCGGATGATGATACCCAGCTTGAGGAAGGCAGTAGTGTGCGCGCAGAGAGAGGGGATGCTGAAGGACAGCAATCTGGCAGTACTGTTCCACCAGCTGCAGCTTACTGCCAGGTTTGCTCTAGTGGTGAAGAGGGAGGGGATGATGAGGTCACTGACTCCACGTGGGTGCCTGAAGGGAGAGAGGAGGAGGAGGAGGAGGAGGATGCGGCGTCACATGTCCAACGAGGCAGAATGTCCCCTGGAGGCCAGCTAGAGGCCAGCACAGCAACTGTACCACACCGCAGAGCTCCGCCTGTGCAGGGCGCTGCCTCTACACGTTATCACAAAAGTTCTTTGGTGTGGGCCTTTTTTGAGACGAGTGCATCAGATCAAACAACTGCTATTTGCAATATTTGTCTCAAGCGTATCTCGTGTGGCCAAAACATCAGCCGCTTGGGCACCACAAGCATGAGCAGACATATGTCGACCTGCCATGCAGCTCGTTGGCAAGCACACATAAAAGACCCACACCAAAGAACAAAGCGGACCTCTCCTTGCTCCTCATCAGCTGGGATCTCCATCCCCACTATATCTTCAGTCCTCTCTGAAAGCTGCTCTGAGAGGACTGAAGGTGTAGAATTAGGTGTGTCACAACCAAGTACTTGCAGTACACCGACGTCCGATTGTAGCAGGCAAATTTCCCTGCCCCAGCTGCTGGACCGTCAAAAGAAGTATACTCCCAGCCATCCACATGCCCAGCGGTTGAATGCTAGCTTGGCTAAATTGCTAGCACTTCAACTGCTGCCTTTTCAGTTGGTAGACTCGGCCCCCTTCCGTGAGTTTGTTCAATGTGCGGTTCCTCAGTGGCAGGTTCCCAAACGCCACTTTTTCTCACGGAAGGCGATTCCGTCTCTCTACCGGCATGTGGAAGGCAATGTCCATGCCTCGCTGGACATGGCGGTCAGCGGTAAGGTGCATATTACCGCTGACTCATGGTCCAGCAGGCATGGACAGGGACGTTATCTTTCTTTCACGGCCCATTGGGTCACTCTATTGGCAGCTGGGAGGGATGCAGGACAAGGTGCAATAGTGTTGGAGGTTGTTCCGCCACCACCCCTCCAAAATGCTACTACTGGTTGTGACACACCTCTCTCCTCCACCCCCTCCTCTTCTTCTTCCTCCAGTGCTCAGTCCTCGGAACCAGCGGTGCTCCGTAGGCGTACAAGGGGCTACGCGAGTACGCAGGCAAAAAGATGCTATGCCGTGCTTGCGCTGGTGTGTTTGGGGGACAGGAGCCACACTGGGGCAGAGGTTCTGGCAGCTCTGCAGGGGCAGGCCGAGAGGTGGTTGACGCCACGCCAGCTTAAGCCAGGAATGGTCGTTTCTGACAATGGCACCAACCTCTTCTCCGCCCTGCGACAGGGGCAGCTCACCCATGTGCCCTGTATGCCTCAACCTGGTGGTGCAGCGGTTCTTGGGCAGGTACCCAGGCTTACAGGATGTCCTGAGGCAGGCCAGGAAAGTCTGTGTGCATTTCCGCCGATCTTATAATGCCAGTGCTCGGCTGACTGAGCTGCAAAAGGAGCTGAACCTGCCCAAGAACCGCCTAATATGTGACATGCCCACCAGGTGGAACTCAACGTTGGCCATGCTGCAGCGACTGCACACGCAGCAGAGGGCCATCAATGAGTACCTTTGCGACTACGGCACCAGGACAGGGTCAGGGGAGCTTGGCTTTTTTTCCCCACGCCAGTGGAGCATGATCAGGGATGCATGCACTGTCCTCTCACCATTTGAGGAGGCCACGAGGATGGTGAGCAGTGACAGTGCATGCATCAGTGACACTGTACCTCTTGTCCACCTGTTGGAGCATACGCTGCGTGGGATAATGGACAGGGCACTTGAGGCAGAACAGAGGCAGGAAGAGGAGGACTTCCTTGCCTCTCAAGGCCCCCTTTATCCAGACAGTGTTCCTTCTGTCCCACCCATCACACAGGAAGAGGATGAGGAGGAGGAGGATTGTGTGAGCATGGAGGTGGAGCCTGGCACTCAGCATCAGCAGCAGAAGTCTTTTAGGGATGATGTGCAGTCCCGACAAACCAGTGGACTTGTACGTGGCTGGGAGGAGGTGGCTGGCGATCATGTCATCCTCAGTGACCCAGAAGACTCCGGACCGAATGCCTCAGCTAACCTACGTAGCATGGCCTCCCTGATCCTGCAAAGCCTGCGGAAGGATCCTCGTGTTCTTCGGATCAAGGAGAGGGACCATTACTGGCTGGCCACTCTCCTTGATCCACGGTACAAGGGTAAGGTTGCGGACCTTATCTTGCCGTCGCAGAGGGAGCAGAAGATGAGATATCTCAGGGAGGCCTTGCAGAAAGGTCTGTGCAATGCGTTCCCATAAACTGGGAGGTTACAAACTCCTGGTCCTGGACGACGAGTTGCTGAGGCTTCGGTCAGTAGCAGAAGGAGCGGTGGGGAAGGTGGACGTCTGACCGATGCGTTCAGACAATTTTTTAGTCTGCAGCCCCAAGGTATGATCGGTTCCAGCAACCATCGCCAGCGTCTGATATACATGGTGCAGGAATACCTAGGGGCAAGGTCAGACTTGGACACCTTTCCCACCGAAAATCCTCTGGCTTACTGGGTCCTGAGGATGGATCACTGGCCAGAGCTTGCACAGTATGCAATTGAGCTACTGGCCTGTCCTGCATCCAGCGTTCTTTCCGAACGCACATTCAGTGCTGCTGGAGGATTTGTCACCGATCATAGGGTGCGCCTGTCCACCGACTCGGTTGATCGACTGACCTTCATAAAAATGAATCAGTCTTGGATCACCACCAGCTACCAGGCACCTGAAGCGGATATAACTGAATAATTTATAATGTCACATCCCTTCAAGACTGCCTATGCTGATGCTGAGTGACTGTCCTGTTATCTTCACTGACTATCCTCTTCCTCCTCCTCAATGATCCATGCCACCACACTAGTGCCTAAGGCACAATTTTTCAGCCCCTGTATAACAGGGGTGTGTACTTACAATTTTTTAAAAAAATGCTTTGCAACAGGTGTGTCTGCTGTGCTCCAAGTACAGTATCTGTGAGGGGTTGCAGTGTTGTGGCACCAGCACCAGTGCCTAAGGCACAATTTTTCAGCCCCTGTTGGGGCGTGTAATTACAATTTTTAGGCAATGCTTTGCAACAGGTCTCATTGCTGTGCTCAGAGTACAGTATCTATGAGGGGTTGCAGTGTTGTGGCACCAGCACCAATGCCTAAGGCACAATTTTTCAGCCCCTGTATAACAGGGGCGTGTAATTACAATTTTTTTAAAAAGATGCTTCGCAACAGGTGTGTCTGCTGTGCTCCAAGTACAGTATCTGTGAGGGGTTGCAGTGTTGTGGCACCAGCATCAGTGCCTAAGGCACAATTTTTCAGCCCCTGTTGGGGCGTGTAATTACAATTTTTAGGCAATGCTTTGCAACAGTTCTCATTGCTGTGCTAAGAGTACAGTATCTGTGAGGGGTTGCAGTGTTGTGGCACCAGCACCAATGCCTAAGGCACAATTTTTCAGGCCCTGTTTAACAGGGGCGTGTAATTACAAATCTTGATCTAATAGTTCACAGCAGGGCCCATTCCTGCGCCCACCAAGAGTAACTATGAGGGCCTACAGTCTTGTGGCAACACCGTCCACCACCACCACCACCACCACCACCAAAGGCCCAATTTTTCTGCCCTGTTCAACAGGTGCATGCAATTACAAATCTTGATCTAATAACTCACAGCAGGGCCCATTCCTGCACCCACCAAGAGTAACTGTGAGGGCTTACAGTCTTGTGGCAACACCGTCCACCACCACCACCACCTCCACCAAAGGCCCAATTTTTCTGCCCTGTTCAACAGGTGCATGCAATTACAAATCTTGATCTAATAACTCACAGCAGGGTTCATTCCTGCACCCACCAAGAGTAACTGTGAGGGCTTACAGTCTTGTGGCAACACCGTCCACCACCACCACCACCACCACCAAAGGCCCAATTTTTCTGCCCGGTTCAACAGGTGCATGCAAGTACAAATCTTGATCTATTAACTCACAGCAGGGCCCATTCCTGTGCCCACCAGTCTTGTGGCTACACCAACATCTAATAGGGCAAATTTCTGCAGAGTATATACGGCAGGCCCCTACTTTCAAACATCCAACTTACAAACGACTCCTAGTTGCAAACGGAAAGAGAAAACAGGAAGTGAGAGGAAATCTACCCCTAGGAAGGGAAATTCGATCCTGTTAGATTTAATTTGGGAAAAAGGTATCTCCTCTCTACTGATGCTTTATCACCAATCCTTGTTTCAATTAAAACCCCACTTTTCCAAAAACATTTGTCATTGGGACGGAAAGTGAGGTGAAATGTTCTGAACAGATGTGCAAAGACAGCAAATGTTACAGGGGTGATAACCCCTCCCTATGTTCTCCAAAAAGCTTAAAAATAGATTTTTTTGGGATGGAGCTACACTTCATAATGTACCTGTTCAGATTCTACTTAAGAACAAACCTACAGTCCGTGTCTTGTTTGCACCACCTATATACTGCTGTTCAGAGTATATAGGGTTGTAGGTATAGGGTTTTATTTTGGGTGCGGGGTCCCCCTTAATATCCATACAAGACCCAAAGGGGCTGGGGTGGGGGGGGGGGGTGATGGGGTAGCCATGCCATTTTTCTCAAGGATTTTCAGCCATATGGCGGCCAGGACAAGACATGACATTAAAGCCGCAAGTGGTTTTAAATGGCTTATTTTTTTCCCTTACAAATGTCATTTTGTGCAGGGACAGTTCTAAACACGGGAAACACATGCCACTTCACAGGCATACTTTAGACACCCCCCAGGTACCATATTTAAAGGAAAATTTCACTTTTTTTTTTTCACTTTATGCATCATTAAAATGACTGCTCCCGAAAAAACGTTAGTTTTTAAAAGTTCTTTTTGCATTGATATATGTCCCCTGGGGCAGGACCCGGGTCCCCAAACCTGTTTTATGACATTAACATGCATATTGGCCGTTGTAATTAGCAATTTTGATTTTGAACGTTCGCGTCCATTATAACGAATAGGGTTCGAAAATTCGCAAGAACTTTCGGTCCGTTCGAAGGTTCTGGTGCGAACCGAACCCGGGGGTGTTCGGCTCATCCCTAGTGGGGACTTGTGCTCTTGGCGCCAAATGCAGCCAACCACAAAGCCCCTCATAAACTCCCACTTGTAATCTCCATCAGGGCAGGACAGGATGGGAATGGAGGTGTACCATTAGGAGACAGTAATCATTCCTTAACAGGAAGAGCTTTAAGAAACGACCACAGGGTATTATTTTACTGAGCTGCTTATTTTAAACATGTTAACAATTTAGTGATTGAAGTTAGATCTGATTTAAAGAAAGACATTTTTAAACTAAGTATTTCTACAGTACTGGATCTGAGAATAACTCACCTCTACACAAACAACAAAGAACAAAATAGTTATCTGGCTGACACGTATGAGTGGTATTAGCTCTTGTAAAATTTTAGGATTTGCAGATAGTGGTCAGGGCTCAGTTAGATGGCTGAGGAATTGACACTTGGTTTGAAGATAAGCGGTCCTGACACACTTCACACCTAAGTGCAAACTGGTGATAGTGAAAGGCTTTTTTAAAATGTCTGTATACCATTCATCTTAGGCCTTAAAGTAAATGAGTCTCCTTGACATCATTTCAAAATTGTAGTGACATATAACATCTCAATCTCGATTTAGAGCACAGTCCAGAGTTCCACATCTCTGTATAAGTTTACATTCCCATTCTTTTTTTGTGATTTGATTGGATTGGACAGGATTACAGCACTGTAATTCTGAGATAATTTAGGTTATGGCTTCTGCATGAATGGGCCTTTACAGCAACATTGGCTTTGTAGCTGTTAATCGTGAAGCTACAAGTTCACTACCTGGCACAGGGTTTGTCGCATTTCCCCTATGTATAGTTTTGTAAGGCATTTTACATATTATAAAGTAATTGGGACAGCTTTTTAGCCCAGTTCCTGCAAATACAACAGACAGGCTAAATACCTACCTTTCTAGAAGAGTGGAAGCTGAAAGGATATGCCCCCACCCGTTCACAGTTTTTAGCCAATGGGGGTGTTCGGGTGGACTGGAGGTATGTCCGGCATCTCCAGCAGACTGCCACAAAGCTTAACATACTCATTGTTCCATTCTTTTCGTGGTCAGTCTCTAATTGTTCTTTAATAGTTACGCTGTTTAAGTTCAACATTGTACCTATGTTCTTACCATATCATGTATAAGCGATGGAATATATCCGATCTGAATGTTTGTACACTTTCTTTTTCATGAAAACCTTAATAAAAACATTGAAACAAAAATACCTAACTTTCTAAAGAAGTAGTAGCCAAACTGCATCCCACTGGCCAGATGTGGACCTTTGTTTGTCTTTAAATGGCCCTTGAAGCACCATTCCATTGATTAATACCAATAATGGGGCATCATTCCACTGACTGATACCAATGATGGGGCACAATTTCTCCCACATACACCAGCGATGGAGCACTATTCCTCCCACAGACACCAATGATGGGGCACTATTCCTCCCACAGAGACCAATGTTGGAGCACTATTCCTCCCTTTAATATCAACAATGGGGCACTATCCCTCCCACTAAAATCTTTGATTACTCCCACTGACGCTGTGGCATTTTCTACTCACATTGGCCACGGTCTGGCCCCTCTGAAGCCTGAAGGACAGTAAACTGGCCCTTTGTTTAAAAAGTTTGGAGACCCCTGTTCGAAAGTAAGAATAGGGAGTGGGGAGTGGGGAGTAAAAGATACCTTGTGGAAAGGTTTGTATCACCCTGAGGTATTTTTGAAATGATTATTGTTTAAGAACATCAAATACAGCCATCACGTTTTGGGGGACAGGTCTCCCCCTTCTTCAGGGCTTGAGCAATGGATGTCATTAGAGTCACAATGAGATACAATAGGAGACATATGTTAAGGCTTGACATAGACTGTCAAATCTTAACGGCACTATGAACTGCCAGCAGTTCCTTTGATGATTTTAAATAATATGGACCAAAAATAGGGACAACTGAGGAGGGAAAAGGGGTAGAGGGTTTTGTCTGCAAAAGAAGGAGAATCCCTCCAAAGGAGGGACAGTTGGAAGCTATGAGACTATATTGTTGTACCATAAGAGTGTGCATGGGGTGTGCCAGGTGTGCCTGGGCACACCTTAATCACTCTGTGTTGTGCATATTCCCCCTTCTGCCATACTGACACCATTCTCTACCCTACTGACATCATCCACTACCCAACTGATCATGTTCCACTGATCATGACCATCCGCTATCCTACCGACACCAACCTCTGCCCTACTGACACATCCACTGCTCTACTGACACCCTCCGATTCCCTACTGAACCCATCCATGTTTTAATAGATTTTGAAATGTTTGCTTACATTCAGTTATAAAGGTGTGTGTATCTGTATATCTATATATATATATATATATATATATATATAAATAAAAAGAACTATAAGCAGCACTCTATGAGTAAGAGCCAAAGTGTAGTAGTCTTAAAAACAGGCACTTGTAACCATGGAATGATGATCCAACAAAGTTTATTCTATCATAGATATGATGAGCTGATGCGAAGTCTAAAATTAAAGTCTAAAAATCAGCTTGGAAACAAGTATAAAAACAATGATGTAATAGACAGATAAAAGTTATTCAACGTTACCACAGGTGACCTCAGATGGGGAAGAGGGGTGAACAGACATCCTGGGTGGGATCGCTGGTATCACATGGGGGGCGCTAATGCCCATGTTGAAAAGGATGTAAATCTGGTCCCAAGGAGCCCAGAGGCTGTAGAAGATGGTGATATAGCCGGGTCCAAGATGGATAAAGCCGATAGGGGCGGGAAGATAGAGGGCCGTGTATGTCTGGACTGGGAAGGTGTGAGGTTGCCTGGATGTGGCCAAATGCCAGCGGTAACGTTGAATAACTTTTATCTGTCCATTACATCATTGTTTTTATACTTGTTCCCCAGTTGATTTTTAGACTTTCATTTTAGACTTTTTATCAGTTCATCATATCTATGATGGAATAAACATTGTCGGATCATCATTCTGTCCCTGTTTTTATGACTACTACACTTTGGATCTTACTCATAGAGCGCTGCATATAGTTCTTTATGTAGCACCCACACTTTATTAAAGTGTACGCTATCAATGTAAATTTTGTTTTTTCCAGAACTGTAACAGAGTTCTGGGGGTTAATTGTACAGGTTTTACTTTGGCATCGGTTTGGCTGGGCTATACTGAAGTTCCGCCTGGTCATAGGTGCAGTGAGGCACCTGTGACAGGCTGAGAACCAAGCCTGGTTGGACGTGTTAGGTACCAATCTTTCCCAGAGCCAATCAGTGGGCGCGTCTGGCCCTGCTGTGTAATCTGGGAAGGGGTATTTAAGGTGCTGAAGTCATGTGTTCAGGGTTTGGCTGCTGCTTTGATTCCTGGTTCCGGTCCGGGTCAGCCCCATGAGGGGTCCCGGATCCAGGAGTGTCTGCTGTCCTCACAAGCATGGTCACCCTGACCAGCCCCAGAGGCCCTCATGGTCTGGGGTGGGGATTCGTCCGTTTCCAAGCCTCAGAACTGGCTAGTTCGAGGCCCAGTAACTGAAGGAGGATTCAAAGGCATCCCGGTGTGCTCTCAGTATTGGAGGGACACGGCAACTCGTACAAGTGACCAGCGGAGGACTCTTCGGAGGAGGGTGAAGAAGCTGGCTGCTCGATAAGAGCCTGGGAGCTGAAGTTGTATGGACACTAGAGAATCCACCCTTCTCACAGTATCGCCAAGCAGGCGGAGAGATCCAGGTACTGTGGGAAAGGTTCCCCCTTATCTTCAGTTACTATCTAGTCTGTGGCAGAGACTTTGCAAACTTTCCGGATCACATGCTGGCTGCTAAGTCTCTGGCTAGATGTTTATCCAGCAGTGAAGCGCCCAGTTGCGAGTGGCTACTCTCTGGGCTAAGTAAAGACATTCAGTGTATGTCAGCATTTCAAAGTGCCTGAGTTTTATCACCCGTGCCCTCTATTCCCACCTGAGACTGTGTTACGAAAGACGAGCTACGAGGAGGTAATTGGTAAGCCCAGAAAAGTCAAGGCCGCCCCGGTTATGGCCGTTACATTTATGTTCCACATTATTCCAGCTGCTCTGAGTTTGATCATTATCAACCAATCATTCATGACCCTACAGTCCTTTGTAGCGCTTCAGTATATTTTTTGTTTCTCTCTCTATCTATCTATATATTCATATTCATATACATACACACCCACACGTACTTTGAGCTATGGGTGGTACACCCTAATGGAATAAGCTGCACACACCTATGTGTTATACATTGATACAGATATTCTACATTCATAGGGGCCAGGGTGGTTCCCTTGGGTATAGAGCTGATGGCATCATGCCTGGTCACTATTTACATCTAAAATTTTACAACACTAAAGTCACTTGTGTGTTAAGGACATAATTACATTCTTTGTATTGTGTATAAATAATGGGTTTCCACAGTGTGTGTATACCGTAGATATACTGTATATTATAATTGAAATCCCCTATTCATTCTGTAGCCTGTTGTGGATAGATTTTATGTCAAAAGATAAGTAGCTGTCATTGGCGGTGGTAGAGAAACTATTAATTTGTATCAGGAGGACATGGCTAGAAATCCTTCATTAAGTGGGCTTAATTTATTTTCATACAGATTATTTTATATACAGAAAAACAATCCAGTAGATTGGGATCTTGAAAACCAGTAGGCTCTTTATTGAAGGATCAAGTATGTGAGGGTTAATGTGAGGGATAATTTCATTCAGGATCCACTCACTCTCCTGTCCAACCTGCTTACCACAGGTACCCTTGAATAGATCAGAAACGCTGTAGTATTCCAAATCTATTCAGAGCTTTATTCATTGTGTACAAACATATTTGTAAAAGCAAGTGGGCAGGTATAATATGGCCTTTAACCAATAAAAATAAATACATGTTTACAGTTATGAATCATCTAATCATCAAAATTTCAAGTCCTGAGCTACTAGCCATGCCTCAAAGGTTACTCGCCACCAGTGCCCCTCTCAATCCCTTCCCTGCCCCGCTCCTAATTCCGCCCCTAGACACACCCTCATAAATTATCTCATGAAATTACATTAAATGTTTTATGCAAAAATATTATAAATATTAAAAACATTTTTATCAGTGCAGCCTCACCTGTGCCCCTCAATTCAGCCTCACCTGTGCCCACCATTGCAGCCACACTGTGCCCACCATTGCAGCCACACTTTACCCACCATTGCAGCCACACTGTACCCACCATTGCAGCCACACTGTACCCACCATTGCAGCCACACTGTACCCACCATTGCAGCCTTACTGTGCCTGTTGCAGCCCCACTGTGCCCGTTGCAGCCCCACTGTGCCCGTTGCAGCATCACTGTGCCCATTGTAGCCATACTGTGCCCCTTTGCAGTTTTACTGTGACCATTGTAGTCTCACTGTGCCCATTTCAGCTTCGCCTGGGCAGGGGAATGTATGGCTGGAGGAAGAGGAGAGCCGCGGGAATCGGGATAGCACAATGTTACCGGCGCTTACATTATACTTGTCTCCGCTCTGCTTGACACAGCCCCGCCTCCTCCTGACCCATGCAAGTGATAGACTAAGAAACAAACAAAAAAGCTTTGTCGCGAAAAAAAAAAAAAATCGGGTACATTGCACCCCTACCCATTCCCCAAAATAGTGTCAAAATGTTAAAAATTACAGTAGACGATTTGGGACCAGTCCTTTATTGAAAAAAAAAAAAAAAAAAAACTGCCCCACGATGTCCATTCATCTTCAGTCACAGCGTCTGACGACCCGATAAAAAAAAAAAACCTGGAAAAAACTCTGACTGGAGCCTCTTTGCCATGACAGCTGTTATATAGCTGAGGGCGGGGCCACCTGGTGATGTAAATGGGTGACCCTGCCCGCCTCTGACTTTACGTGATGTCACGTAATGTCAGAAGGGGGCGGGGTCACCTGTTTACGTCACCAGGTGGCCCCGCCCTCAGCCATTAAAAAAAATTTTGGCGCAGGGTTCCCCTTAATATCCATACCAGACCTGAAGGGCCTGGTTTGGATTTTGGGGGACCCTCACACAATTTTTTTTAAATTTGGGTGTGGGGTTACCCTTAATATCCATACCAGCCCCAAAGGGCCTGGTAATGGACTGGGGGGGGCACCTATGCCGTTTTTAAAAATGATTTTTATCTATATTGTTGGGATCCGACAATACATTACAGCCGCGAGAAGTTTTTAATTACTTTTTTTCCTTTAGAAATGCAATTTTGCTGTGGTATTGTTCTAAACATGGGAAAAATGCGGTACCTTACAGGCATACTAAGGACACCCCCCAGGCACGATATTTTTTTTTTTTTTTTATAATTTAAATCTGTATTCAACTTTTTTACAGTTTACAGTTATAACACTTTTTAGTACAAAAACATACAGTAGGACATTGTCTTATTGCTAGTTAAAACCATAGAGCCAATTCTCATTAACACAAAGTCATATTTTACTCAGGGGTTGCTGCAACTTAGCCTCCTATAGTCAGTTCCCTACCGCTTGTCTATGCTGCGTCCAGCTCGTACACCTTGTGTATTGTCAGTTTTTTACTCCCCTCCCTCCTCCCCCCCTTTGTATTGATGCATTTGTATTTAACTACTCCCTATCACCTATTCTCTGTGAAGGGGGGAGGGGAGAGGGAAAAAGGAAGAGAGAGAGAAAAAGGAAAAAATAAAAATAAAATTTTCTCTCTCCCCTCTCTCCCCCTCTCCCTCCCCCAGCATCCACAAGCATTTCAGTGATCTATTCGCCTCTTCCTCAACCTTGGCGAACAGCTATCATTTCTCTTTCTTATTGGCTACCCTGTTCAATAAAGCTTCATAATTATTGACCTGTTTGCGCAGGGGAGCCCTTTTTGGTCGTCCATAAGCCCCACATCCTATCAAATTCTTTGAGGTTGCCTCTTTTTAAATATACTGTTCTTTCCCGGCATAGGGTCTTATTTATTGTATTAATCCAATTATTTACTGTAGGGGGCTCTTTTGATTGCCAGTTCATCGCAATCAATTTCCTGGCCTGGAACATGCTTCTTAAGATCGCAACCGTGGTGCTCTTCCTCTCTCCCCTTTCTCTTCTAAATCCCAGAACACACACCATGGCCTCCTTTTCTAGTTTAATTGCATATACATCTCTTAAGATGTTGATCACCCCTTCCCAATACCGGAATAGTTTAGGACACTTCCACATCATATGCAGGAGGTCTCCAGCCTCCTGACATCTTGGGCATTTGTCATCCGCTCTCCTACGGAACTTAAACAGCCATTTGGGTGTATAGTAGGCCCTATTTACCAGCATCAAATGGGATATCCTTTGCGGGGGGGAGACTGATATAACCGGGGCCATCTCTAATATTCTTTTCCACTGATCATTCGTTATTACACCTATATCTTCCTCCCATTTTAATTTTACGTTGTGAAGTTCTCCTCCTGAATTCATTTTGTGGGTTATCTGCCCGTATATCTCTGTTATCAGTCCCTTCGTGGAGCCTAAGTGTAGTATACTTTGCCATAAATGAGTCTCGTTCCATATCAAAGGAAGACCCAAAAACTGGGCATCGAGAGCATGACGTATTTGCATGTAAAAATAAAATGTGCCCTGTGTTATATTAAACTCTTTTACCAGCTCACTAAATTTTTTGATTATATTGCCATTATATAATTATGGTCTAGAGCCCTACGGACGACATGAGTAAAGATGACATATAGGAACAACACAAAACTCACCAACATGAAATAGACCTGAAAGTGTGCCTTGGTCTACCGTATGGTACACCAAAATAAGGGGGCATACCCTAGATAAAGAATGATAAGAAGTAGTTATGGAATAATGTGGAATGAGTATTCAGTCTGGGGTAAGAATACTTGGAAGAGGCTTTTAAAAGGGGAGGGTGGGTGGGTATCACGCACAGGAAACCGACAAAGACCGGCGGCCTTTGGGCTGCTTAAATACCCTCCGGGCTCCTCCCATAACTTCAGGCCGGTACCCGGCCTTCCAATTTATGGTCTAGAGCCCTACGGACGACATGAGTAAAGATGACATATAGGAACAACACAAAACTCACCAACATGAAATAGACCTGAAAGTGTGCCTTGGTCTACCGTATGGTACACCAAAATAAGGGGGCAAAAACCTTCAGGTAGGGGATAATTATTTATTAAAGGTAATGTCACTGAGTAAGACGAGCAAAGGCCTGAGCCATCTCTAACTGTGGGTTAGGAATGTAGCGAGAGAAGCAGGCCGATTTCCACCGACCCAGTTTCTTGATCACGTGGTCCGGAACCCCCTGTCTTGAGGCCGTCGTGGCCGCCCCGATCCGGAATGAATGCCCGGAGTACTGGCTGGGGTCCAACTGAAGATTGCCGAGAAGGACCCGGACATGTTCCACGAACTGCGACGAGTTAAGGGGTTTTACCGGAAAGGGTAGAAGCGGACTGGCCCCTGGGCGGTCGGATAGCAGTGCCGTCAGGCGGTCCAACACGGCAACTGGGCACCAGTTGTTGTGAGTCCTGTACAGGTGAATATCTACTCCGGAACCTCGCTGCTGAGTTTTGGATGTCGCCAAGTGAAGGACGTAGTGATCCTGGTGGCGATAGAAATTACTTCTATGCAAGACTGGACCGGCTGGGTGGCTGCGAGTGAACTCGCTGGGCCGTAGAAACCCATAAAACGCCATGTGTATCGCAGCCTGCAGGACGGTGCTGAGGAGGAGACCGAAAGGGGACCTATCCAGGATGTCAGACATCCCCTTGAAGATCTCCCCCGTGATAGGCAGCCGCTTTGGGCTGGCTGGCGGCTGGTGTTTCTGAACTCCACGTAGTAGAGCCCTCACCGCGTGGCAGGAGAACACCGAAGGCCTTGCGGGGTCTTGAAGTGACAAGTAGTGCTGCACTCCGGCCACGTACTGGCGTATCGTGCTGTGTGACAGTGCTAGGTGTGAATGGCAATAGGCGATGAACGCCATGACCTGCTTGAGGCTGGAAGACTCGCGAGGCCGCTGGGGCAGGAACTTGTTAAACGCCCTCCAGGCCGTCCGGTAGGCCCGACGGGTGTTGCGGGTGAGCGAGGCGTTGATGATGTTGGTAGCTGAGCGTAGATGTGGGGCTAGTCCAAGGTCAGTTGTGACCAACCCGGGATAGTGGCTGAATGATGGCAGGCTCCTGGCATCTGTTCAAAGAAAGAAATAAAGTTAAAACGGGAGAGTGCGTCCGCTGCTGAGTTAAACTTCCCTGGAATGAACGAGCAGTAAACATTGAACTGATGCTGTAGGGATAGCTGGACCAGTCTGCGGAGGAAGGACATGACGGGCCTGGACTTAGACCTGCCCTTGCTGATGATCTCGGCTGTGGCTTGATTGTCTGTCGAGAAAGCCACAGTCTGTCCAGACCAAAGGTGACCCCATAGGTGAGCGGCTGCTACAATAGGGAAGAGCTCAAAGAGGGCTGACGTAGTAGTGAAGCCCGGTGTGGCTAGTGCATGAGGAGGCCAAGGGGCGGCGAACCACAAATGGCCAAAAATGGCGGCGCATCCTGTGGATGCCGCCGCGTCGGTCACCACCTGTGGTGACTGCGTGGACACGACTGGGATGAACAGGGACACACCGTTCCAATCACTAAGAAAGTGTTCCCACATGGCCAGATCTGCCCTGGCTGCAGAATCCAGCCTGATGACCTGGTCTGGGTCCTGAGTGTAGGACAGGAAGACCAGCAACCGGGACACGAAGGAGCGGCCCTGGGGGATGATCCTCACAGCAAAGTTCAGCATCCCGAGGAGAGACTGAAGTTGCTTCTGAGTACATCCCCCCACCCGGGTGAATTCTCGCAGAACCGTCCTGATACGGTCCAACTTGTCTGCGGGAAGGCTGGCCTGCATGGCAAGCGTGTCAAGGTCGACGCCCAAGAACGTGATCTTGTGTGCCGGGCCGTCAACCTTGTGCTCCGCTATGGGGACGTTCAGATTGTCGAAAACCGTCCTCAACTTTCCAAGGTCCCCTGGGGGAGCCCCGGGCGGTTCTATCAGAAGGAAGTCATCCAAATAATGGATGACCTCGTGGCACTGTGCCTCATGGAGAAGGATCCACGCCAGGGTCTCCGCGAACTTGTCAAATAGCCAAGGACTACTCTTAGACCCGAAGGTCAATTTGGTCGCGAAATAATATCGCTCCCTCCACTTGATGCCGTGCCAGCACCACAGGGAAGGATGAATGGGCAGCAGCTTGAAGGCGTCGGATATGTCCGCCTTCGAGAGCCAAGCACCCACCCCTGCCCTGAGAATGGCCTGGATAGCCATGTCTACCGAAGCGTACTTCAGCGAGAACTCCTCGGAGGGAATGAGCGAGTTGAGACTGGGAACGACGGAAGAATGAGGCGCTGACAGATCATACACCAGACGTTTTTTATTTGAAAACTTTCCCTGCACAAGCCCGATAGGGCTAACCCTCCAGATGCTGAAGGGAGATTGACAGAACGGGCCTATCATGAAGTCCCGATCCAACTCCATCTGCAAAAGGACGTCAATCGCTGGCTCATCTGTTGCTGCTGAGCGTAGGTTCGGACATTCGTGGGTGGAGTGGGGCAGGGTGATGAGCCCGGTATGAAACCCATCAGTGAAGCCTCGGATGAGGTAGCTGGCGAGTGACGGAGTGGGGTGTGAGGTCAAGTAAACACCGAGCCAAAGGACATTGACCCGGCTTAGTCATGGTTTCTTCTGTTTGACCTCACACAGGATCCTGGGGTGCGCCCTCTGGCATAGGGTGCA
Source organism: Lithobates sylvaticus (assembly GCA_028564925.1). Taxonomy (NCBI): domain Eukaryota; kingdom Metazoa; phylum Chordata; class Amphibia; order Anura; family Ranidae; genus Lithobates; species Lithobates sylvaticus. Next base: position 160,808,562 of record CM053033.1, read on the forward strand.
AACGTGCAAGAGCCGGCACTGGCTGAAATTGCAGGAGCCGTAATTAAAATTGTTGCAAATGGCGGCTCCCCCAACCATCCGCACCGGACGTCCCAACTTGTCCACCTTTTGCCCCTGCGCCGGGGCCTGCTGAGCCTGGCTCGTGCTGGTAGAGGCCGTGCTAGCTATCGGATGGACAGAGGCTATGTTGGCACACCAGACCGTGGTGTGGGACGCTGACTGACAGACAGCACATAGCGGGGAGCGAAGGCCTGCGAAGTGGCGGCAGAACAACTCCGTGTCCACTACGCTCCAGTCCGTTGCCAAATGAAACTGTGAGAATCTGGCTGCGGCTTTGGCCGAGAAGGACCGATGATAGTCGTAGAACGCTGAGCCACCGTATTTGTGGCCCAGGTCTACGATCAAATGGAGGTAGAGGTCCAGTTCCTCCCGTCTGCCGGGGGAGGCTGAGCACAGCACGTCTCTAAACATGCCGAAAGCGAGCGTGAACTCGGGCACCGTGAGTTTTCTGTTGAGCCTCGGATCCTTCGCTTTCAAGACCACCGAGACGTCCCCCCAGGTGTAGGCCTTGTTCTCGGCTAAGTCATGGACCGAGATCAAGAGTGAGGCCAGATTAACGTCTCTGCCCTCTAGAATGTCCTTCCTTACGCTGGGTGGCACCAGGTGGGAAGGGTGAACGGTAGTCGTGGCAAGCTCACTACCTGCGGCCGGTGCACTGATGGCTGGGACCACCGCAGGGTCCGGAACCGTGGCAGCCGGGCTGGCCTCTAGACGAGACACCCTGTCCTGGACCTCAACGATTGAGGAAGACAGGGATATTTTTTATTATACAGCCACTGCTACCATATTTACAAACATAAAGTTTACATAACAAAAATCAACCTTATACACTCATTTCATATTACAATCAAATTACAATAGTCTGGCTCACCAACTACTTCCCACAGGCAACGCCACTAATTAAAGCAGCATCACCAAGGTACTAAACTGTTGGATCACTGCACTCACAGTTCTTCCTCCTCCCCATCATACTCAGCCCCCGAAGAAGGAACCCCGCTCACAACCTTTAAACAACCTCCAGGTCCCTGCCGGGGACCCGACTCAAGAACTTTCTTTTTCTTTTTTTTGTGGTTTTGTTTCTTCTTTCTTATGGTTACCCATTCTGTACTTTCACGCATGGGATCCCTATCACCCTCCTCATCAGATATTTCTTTAGGACGCTTCTGGGTTCCTTTTACAGTTACCTCCATCTCTTCTTCCTCCACCTGCTCGTCGCTAGTCATAGAGGAATCAGAGAGGATATGCCTGGGGAGGGAAGGGAAAGCACGGTAAGGGCTCAGGGAACGTGGGGGAAGGGACACTGGGGGGGGAGGGGGAAGGGGTAGGGGTGGAATGGGGGGCTCAGCAGAACCCCCACTCTGCAATACAGGACCAGGATTTCCCGAGGCCAAAGCCCGCACAACCTTCTGACCTGCCACTTTACTAACAGAAACCCTTTCCTTTCGTTCCTTAGCCGGCCTTTGCTCCCGGGGAGGTACCCGACCCCCACCAGGAGCATCACCAGCAGGGGGAGCACCCTCTCTGTAGGCCCTAGGGCATCTACTAAAGGGGTGCCCCATTTGGCCGCACAGATTACACTGAATGAGGCCACAGGAGTCACTCGAATGCCCAAACTTATTACACTTGGTGCAACGCATCACTGTGCAGTCTGCACTTAAATGGGTTGGGCACCCACACCGAAAACAGCGCCGGGGCTGACCGGGATAGAACACCAGGATCCTGTCCCTGCCAATAAAGGCACTACCAGGGACATGTGCCATCGTGTTCCCTTGCCTACTTAACTTGATCCTGGTGTTCCATGCACCGGTCCACACCCCGCGCTCATCCAACCCTTTCCTCAAGGGACCCTGCAACTGACCATACCTACTCAGCCATGTCCCGATATCTTCAGGCGGCAGACTTTCGTTGCGCACCAGAACAGTGATGCTCTTTACATCCTCCTGTCGGCTAAGGGGAATGATCCTGAACCCCTTCCAGGGCTCTGTACCATTGATAATCCCAAAAGCAGTTATAAAAAGTTCCATAACCACCACATTCACAAAACTCAGATCAAATTCGCGCGATCCAGCAGGGTGGATCACTGCAAAGATATCTGCGACTTTGATCCCAAGAGACAGGATCACATCCACCACCTGGCCCCTACTGGGGCACTGACCCTCCCCCTCCCACCTGAGCTGGACTACATTTCTGCGCCTTCTCTCCGGGCCCCCAATACCACGGGACCATGAATTTGCACCTGAAAACTGGTCCGCTGGGGGGACCCGAAAATTACGCGCACCAAACTGGTCATATATTGGACCCAAAGCTACCCTAGCCCCTGCCACATTAGCATATGATCGGTTCTCCCCCAAAGCTGTCAGGAGGTCAACCTCCGGCGCACCCCTAAGGATCTGCCCGGGGAGGGGGACCCCCGGAGGAGACCCCACAGAAGCCGCCAAAGGAGAAGCCCCAAAAACATCCTTTTTATCCTGGACCACCGAACCCTTCCCCTGTATCCTCTCACTTCTCCTGGGTACAGGCTGAACCTCAGACGGACCCTCACTTGCGGAGTCCCCCGAGGACCGGCCAGCCAGGAGGTCATCCCAGTCCTCTGACCAACTTTCTTCACCAGCCATGTGAGCCCCACATGAATCCACCACAGTCTCCCCCTGCTGAGACCCCTCCAGACCACGGATAAATACTAGTGCCGGATCATCCACTCTTTGTGATCCCAACAAGCAATCACCCCCGGCTACAGCCTGTGCTGGATTCAAAGTGCCACCAGTTGTTGACACTGACTCACCTACCTCCCCAGAGAGACACGGAGCACCGCAAACCGCGGGGATCGCCGTCCGGAAGTGACGCGCAGCGTCACTCTCCGCAATTTCCGGCTTCACGGCTCCTGCCATAGCTCCGCCTCCCACCATAGCTCCGCCTCCCGCTGTAGCTCCGTCTCCCGCCGTAGCTCCGCCTCCCGCCGTAGCCCCGCCTCCTGCCGTAGCTCCGCCTCCCGCCGTAGCTCCGCCTCCCGCTACCACGCCATTCCCGGAGGACACCAGCTGATTGGCTCCCGGCTGAGATGCACCTCCCACCTCCCACTGGGAAGATGGCGTTCCTTTACCACCCTCCGCCATTACCAAAGTCTCGCCACATGTTCCCCCCTTAGAGGCAGCCATACTGGCTTGACTCCTACTGTCAGTCTTAGTTCCCTTAACCTTAGCCTTTCTCCCCTCACCCTGTGTCTGGCTTACAGCAGTGATTGCCGACACAGTATCTGACGGCACATCCTGCTCACAGACTTTTACAGAGCTCACTGGGGATTGCACAGGTAAGACCTTTTTATTGCTCTTCTTCTTATTGTCTTCTTGTAATCTGGAAAGCTTAACCACCGGGGTTTTCTTTACAACACACAGTGCTGGATCACACACTGCTTCACTAGACTCCCCCTGGCCAACCCCGTCTACTGCCTCTCTCACAGGCAGAGACTCAGAAGGCACACAGGAGCCTTCCACATTATCACCACCGGGGCACACTGTCTTTCCATCTGTCTCTGGGGCTGCCACCTCCATTGCTGAAACTTGCAAACTTGCTTCTTCCCCACCAGTCTTTGGGGCCATCACCTCCATAGCTGGGTCTCTTGGATCTACCGTCTCACCACCAGTCACTTGGGCCGGGTCTGTTTCCATCTCCTGCATACTACCGCTCACTGGGGCTTCCTCCTCCATGGCTGGATCCTCCACCTTGCTTCCACTCCCTGCAATTTGGGAGAGGCGCTGGTTGCGCCTTCTCACAGCCTGGGAACCCTCTTCACATGCCTTACGCATCACTTTATCGATTCCTTGCAGAAAACCTTTCTCTCCAGAGCCAAAATCTAAGAGGCCTGTCATGACCTCACTGATTCGGTTACACTGCTTCTTTAAGCTGTCAATAGCCGTCTTGAATTCAGGCCTCTTTCCACTGCTAGTTTTGTCCCTTCTGTTCCTTAGCTCTGCAAGCAACTTCATGCGTTCACAATACACCTGAGTGTATCTTGACATCAAGGACTTAGTCTTGTCTATCCTTTTTGCGGCTCTCACCGCATCTTCACCTGGCTGCATCAAGGTCCAGTCAGCAAGCTTCAGCTGGGCCTCAAGATGCAACTTCTCCTCCCTTACTAGGTCCGCGAGAACAGGGCCCTTCTTGGGTCCTTCAGGCCGGAGGTCAGGCACCTGGCCTGGGCTAGAGGAGGCCATGCTCTCCCTCTCCTTTCAAACGCCAGGAAACGCAGCAGCTCAGGACAAAAACAAAACCTTCCTCTTTCCACCAGCACTTCCTCTACTGCTCAACAGCGCCAGTTTCCTCTGGTGGTTGAAACTGGAACTGCACTCCAAGGAAGACAGGGATATTTTTTATTATACAGTCACTGCTACCATATTTACAAACATAAAGTTTACATAACAAAGATCAACCTTATACACTCATTTCATATTACAATCAAATTACAATAGTCTGGCTCACCAACTACTTCCCACAGGCAACGCCACTAATTAAAGCAGCATCACCTAGGTACTAAACTGTTGGATCACTGCTCTCACAGTTCTTCCTCCTCCCCATCATACTCAGCCCCCGAAGAAGGAACCCCGCTCACAACCTTTAAACAACCTCCAGGTCCCTGCCGGGGACCCGACTCAAGAACTTTCTTTTTCTTTTTTTTGTGGTTTTGTTTCTTCTTTCTTATGGTTACCCATTCTGTACTTTCACGCATGGGATCCCTATCACCCTCCTCATCAGATATTTCTTTAGGACGCTTCTGGGTTCCTTTTACAGTTACCTCCATCTCTTCTTCCTCCACCTGCTCATCGCTAGTCATAGAGGAATCAGAGAGGAGATGCCTGGGGAGGGGAGGGAAAGCATGGTAAGGGCTCAGGGAACGTGGGGGAAGGGACACTGGGGGGGGAGGGGACCCTGGGGGGGGAGGGGGAAGGGGTGGAATGGGGGGCTCAGCGGAACCCCCACTCTGCAAGACAGGACCAGGATTTCCCGAGGCCAAAGCCCGCACAACCTTCTGACCTGCCACTTTACTAACAGAAACCCTTTCCTTTCGTTCCTTAGCCGGCCTTTGCTCCCGGGGAGGTACCCGACCCCCACCAGGAGCATCACCAGCAGGGGGAGCACCCTCTCTGTAGGCCCTAGGGCATCTACTAAAGGGGTGCCCCATTTGGCCGCACAGATTACACTGAATGAGGCCACAGGAGTCACTTGAATGCCCAAACTTATTACACTTGGTGCAACGCATTACTGTGCAGTCTGCACTTAAATGGGTTGGGCACCCACACCGAAAACAGCGCCGGGGCTGACCGGGATAGAACACCAGGATCCTGTCCCTGCCAATAAAGGCACTACCAGGGACATGTGCCATCGTGTTCCCTTGCCTACTTAACTTGATCCTGGTGTTCCATGCACCGGTCCACACCCCGCGCTCATCCAACCCTTTCCTCAAGGGACCATGCAACTGACCATACCTACTCAGCCATGTCCCGATATCTTCAGGCGGTAGGCTTTCGTTGCGCACCAGAACAGTGATGCTCTTTACATCCTCCTGTCGGCTAAGGGGAATGATCCTGAACCCCTTCCAGGGCTCTGTACCATTGATAATCCCAAAAGCAGTTATAAAAAGTTCCATAACCACCACATTCACAAAACTCAGATCAAATTCGCGCGATCCAGCAGGGTGGATCACTGCAAAGATATCTGCGACTTTGATCCCAAGAGACAGGATCACATCCACCACCTGGCCCCTACTGGGGCACTGACCCTCCCCCTCCCACCTGAGCTGGACTACATTTCTGCGCCTTCTCTCCGGGCCCCCAATACCACGGGACCATGAATTTGCACCTGAAAACTGGTCCGCTGGGGGGACCCGAAAATTACGCGCACCAAACTGGTCATATATTGGACCCAAAGCTACCCTAGCCCCCGCCACATTAGCATATGAGCGGTGCTCCCCCAAAGCTGTCAGGAGGTCAACCTCCGGCGCACCCCTAAGGATCTGCCCAGGGAGGGGAACCCCCGGAGGAGACCCCACAGAAGCCGCCAAAGGAGAAGCCCCAACAACATCCTTTTTATCCTGGACCACCGAACCCTTCCCCTGTATCCTTTCACTTCTCCTGGGTACAGGCTGAACCTCAGACGGACCCTCACTTGCAGAGTCCCCCGAGGACCGGCCAGCCAGGAGGTCATCCCAGTCCTCTGACCAACTTTCTTCACCAGCCATGTGAGCCCCACATGAATCCACCACAGTCTCCCCCTGCTGAGACCCCTTCAGACCACGGATAAATACTAGTGCTGGATCATCCTCTCTTTGTGATCCCAACAGGCAATCACCCCCGGCTACAGCCTGTGCTGGATTCAAAGTGCCACCAGTTGTTGACACTGACTCACCTACCTCCCCAGAGAGACACGGAGCACCGCAAACCGCGGGGATCGCCGTCCGGAAGTGACGCGCAGCGTCACTCTCCGCAATTTCCGGCTTCACGGCTCCTGCCGTAGCTCCGCCTCCCGCCATAGCTCCGCCTCCCGCCGTAGCTCCGTCTCTCGCCGTAGCTCCGCCTCCCGCCATAGCTCCGCCTCCCGCCGTAGCTCCGCCTCCCGCCATAGCTCCGCCTCCCGCTACCACGCCATTCCCGGAGGACACCAGCTGATTGGCTCCCGGCTGAGATGCACCTCCCACCTCCCACTGGGAAGATGGCGTTCCTTTACCACCCTCCGCCATTACCAAAGTCTCGCCACATGTTCCCCCCTTAGAGGCAGCCATACTGGCTTGACTCCTACTGTCAGTCTTAGTTCCCTTAACCTTAGCCTTTCTCCCCTCACCCTGTGTCTGGCTTACAGCAGTGATTGCCGACACAGTATCTGACGGCACATCCTGCTCACAGACTTTTACAGAGCTCACTGGGGATTGCACAGGTAAGACCTTTTTATTGCTCTTCTTCTTATTGTCTTCTTGTAATCTGGAAAGCTTAACCACCGGGGTTTTCTTTACAACACACAGTGTAACTGAAATTTATTTAACTTGTCCGGGGTCAGATACCAGCCCGAGAGGCACTTATAGTTAATCTCGGCAGATTTGACGTCAACAGCCGAACTATGTGTGAGTTGAAAAATTTTCTTAGTGGCACCAGTGTGCGGTGTTCCCAGTTCCCTTCCCCATTTTTGGACGAAGGGCGGTACCTCCTGTCCGTCCCCTGACAGTAGGAACTTATAGATTTTTGTAATCAATTTCTTAGTGTTCTCAGCCGTAAAGACACGTTCCATCGCCGTGAGGTCCCCCCGTCCCCTCATAGGGGGGGGGGGCATTGATCCCACTAAGTGGCGTAACTGGAGGTACCGCCATTCATCCACCAAAAACAAATCATTCTTCTTTTGTAGCTCCTGAAAAGTCAAAATTTTCCCTTTGCTAATTAAATCTCCTAACCGTGCATTGTCATCTCTAATCCATTCTCCTCCCATTTCCTTCCTCCCTGGTTGAAACAAAAAATTCTCCTTTAGTGCAATCAGTGGTGAATTAAATTTAATCTTAAAGTTTTTGTGCATTTTATCCCAAATTTTTAAAGTGTTTTTTGTGATCGCGTGAGTTTTTTCCCCTAGTTTTCTAAACTTAGGTGGGTTCCATATGATTTTCCCTAACTGTGTTTCACTTAGTGCTTCCTCTAAACTTACCCATCTCTTTTCACTATGTGGCTTCCCCCATTCTGGAATTCTCAATAAGGCTGTTGCGTAGTAATAATTGACTATATCTGGTACTGCCAAACCCCCCTTACTTTTTTCTAGTTTTAAAATTTGTATTGAGATTCTGTGTGACTTCTGTTGCCATATGTAGTTCATAATAATAGCTCTTAATTTCCTCAGGAACTGTTCTGGTAGAGATATTGGGATCATCTGCAACTTATAGGTGATCAGCGGGAGTATCATCATTTTGACCGCATTAACGCGACCCAGCCATGATATTGGTCTAGTTTTAAACTCCTGGCATTTTTTCCTTACTTCGTCTAATAGAGGTAGATAGTTGGCCTTAAACATTTTCCCCACACTGTTCTTCAGCTGTATACCAAGGTATTTAATTTGTTTCTTCCACATAAAGTTGTACTCCCTCATCAAAACTTGTTTTTCTACTCTATTTATATTGATATTCAAGATTGAGGATTTCGCCAAGTTGATCTTAAAGTTTGAGACCTCGCCATACGCCGCGACGTTCTTCAGAATATTAGGGAGTGATTTAAGCGGGGAGCTGACATAGAAAAGGACGTCGTCGGCGAAAGCCGCCAACTTGTGTTCCTCTCCCCTCGCCTTGCATCCCTCTATGTCTATATTTCCCCTTATTGTAGCCAATAGTGGTTCCAAAGAGAGGATGAAGAGGAGGGGGGAGAGGGGGCAGCCCTGCCTAGTCCCATTATGCATTTCGAAAGGGGAGGATAATACACCGTTCACCTTAATATTGGCCTTTGGGTGGCTATATAGGACCCTTACTTTCTGAATTATTTTCGGTCCAAAACCCATGGCACCCAGTGTCTCGAACAGGAACCCCCAGTCTACCCGATCAAATGCTTTTTCCGCATTGATAGATAGTAGTAGACTGGGGGTCCGTGAATCCCTCATCTTCTGGATCGCCAGCAGTGTCCGCACACTGTTGTCCCTCCCTTCTCGACCCGTCGTAAATCCCACTTGATCTGGGTGTATCAGCTTGCACAAGCATTTCTTTATGCGTTCGGCCAGAATCTTAGCATAAAGCTTTGTTTCAAAATTAAGTAGTGATATTGGTCTATATCCCGCACACGTCGCGCCATCTTTCCCCTCCTTTCGTATGACCGTTATCGTTGCCGATAGCGACGCCTCACTCATGCCATACTCCGAGCCTAATCCATTCAGGTATCTCAAGAGTATGGGTGTCAAAATCTCCCTGTATGTTCTGTAATACAGGGCCGTAAACCCGTCTGGCCCCGGGCTCTTACCTAATGGGGAATTATTGAGGGCTTCCCGTACTTCCTCCTCCGAGATGGGTCTTTCTAGCCTCTCCTTCTCCTCTGGACCCAAGGACTGTAATTTAGCATTTCTCAAAAATACATTAGCTTTATCCCTCTTCCCCCCAGCCTCTTCTCCCCTCCTCTGACCCACTGAATATAAATCCTCGTAGAAATCTCTGAACGTCGCAGCTATGTCTTTTGAGCTGTACCTTACCTCTCCCTTTTTATTGGCTATCTTTTCTATAAAATTTTTGATTTTATTTTTTTGCAGCAACCTCGCTAGGTGTTTCCCTGACTTATTGCCGAAGATGTAACGCTCTTTGGCCACTCTGTTAAATACTTGTTTTACCCCCTGCTCTGCAAGTTCTCTTAACTCTTCCCTCTTGAAAATTATTTCCTGTAATAAAGTCTGGTTCTGTGAGGGGTCCTCCTTATGTTTGTGCTCCAGCTTTTGTATAGTGTTTGTTAGCTCCTTTACTCGTCTTAGTCTTTCTCTCTTTTTCCAAGTGGCCTTGGAGATGAATACCCCCCTGATGAAAGCCTTGTGAGCGTCCCAGAGACTAGACTCTTTCACGGCTCCATTGTCATTAGTCTGAAAAAAACACTCTAGTTCTTTTCTAACGCTTTCTCTTATTTCCTCGTCTTTCAGCAACTCGTTGTTTAATTTCCAACCACAGCTAGGCTGTTTAAATTCTGGGACGCTCAGGCTCATACTCACCGGGGCATGGTCTGACAGGGATGCTATTTCGATCCTGGAGTCAGTTACTCTATCTAATAAGCCGTGATCTACCCATATGTAATCCAGTCTAGAGTACGTCTTGTGTACAGGGGAGAAAAATGTGTAATCTTTGATGAGTGGGTGATGCATTCTCCACACGTCGACTACTTGTTCCGTACTCATCTTTTTCTTAAGGGCCCTCAGTTGGGCATTTCCTGTCCCCTGTGCACAAGACGAACTATCCATACCCGGACTGAGGGTAAGGTTTAGGTCCCCCATCAGCACCAGGTATCCTCTTCTGAAGGACCTTAGGCTAGAGAGGATTTTGATCATATACTCAGGTGATCTCACATTGGGAGCGTAAATATTTGCGAGAGTATATGTGGTCCCGAAGAGGGCCCCTCTCAGAAATAGGTACCTTCCCTCCGGGTCAACTTTTCTGTCTTCCAGACTGAACTGCAAATCTTTTGCCATCCCTATTGCCACCCCTCTGGTTCTACTTGATATGGTATCACTATAGTACCAAGTGGGGAAGGCTTTAGAATGGAGTTTAATATTTGATGTCAGAGATATGTGGGTCTCTTGTAAAAAGACCAAGCCGGCCCCATACCGCTCCACCTCCTGTAGCACTCTGTGCCGCTTACTCGCGGCATTTAGCCCTCTCACATTGTAAGTGAGACACTTAATTTCTGTCATCTAATTGTGTTGTTTTGACCTATGCTTCCCTGGTGCGACCCCCAGCGGCTGGGTCTCCCTCCCTTATACCTCCCCCCCTTTCCCGAACCCTCACTCCTCTGCCCTCCACCCCCTCCCCCCCTCTCTAACCCTCCCCTCTCTACCCCCTCCTACCCAATCCTGGGTCTCTGAGTCAAGGGGTGCCATTCAGTCACTTGGCCTCCCCTGGACTCCAGATCTCTGGAGAGGCAGGGATCCGAGCCCGCCCCTGGGAGCCCGCCCCCCCCTGCCCCGTTGTTACCTGGCAGGTAGGTGGGCTTTTTTGAGGACCTGGCTTCCCCTTTCAGGGGGCCCCCCTTACCCCTCCCCCCCAAACCCCCACGCCTCCACGCCCCACCCCCCTTTTTTTTTTCCTTTTTCTTTTTTTTTTTTTTCCCCTTGCCTTCCTTTTTAAGCTGTTACTTCTCCTTTTTCCTCTAGCCCATCTCCACCCACCCCGACAGGTCTGGGATCTGAATATCTAATTTCCCACAAAACTCAGGCAGCTCCTCTGGATATCTCAGCCTGGCCCATCTACCCTCTTTTGAGCCCATCAAGCTTGCGGGGAAACCCCACGTATATTTGATATTATTATTTCGTAGGGTCTCTAGTAAAGGTCTCTGTTGTCGTCTTCTCTCGAGGGTACGTGCTGACAAGTCTGCGTAGATCTGGATTTCAGTCCCTTCAAACTCTATGGGTGTCTTCCCTCTAATTTTGTGCCAAATCTCCTCCTTGTCCTTGAAATGGCTGAATCGGACGATTACATCTCGAGTTCTGTTTACATCGGAAAAATCGGCTCTGCCTATCCGATGAATTCTTTCGGTCCTGGGGAACTGCTCTTCTCCCATTCCTGAGAAGGGAGCTAGAATCGTTCTAACGATTTTTACAAGGTCTTCTCCTCTATGCTCGGGGATGGCTCGAAGTCGTAGATTTTGCCTCCTGTCCCTATTTTCCTGGTCTTCAATTTTATACAGCATATCCCTTTGGTGCAGTTGGGTCGTCTTTAGTTGCGATTTTAAATCTGCGATTTCTTGCTCCAGGTTGTCCGCCCTCTTCTCCATCTCCTCGACCCTTGTTAACAGGTGGCTCAAATCCTCTCTCACTTTATTGACTTCGCCTTTAATCACAGATTCCAACCTCTCCATCATCTCCTCCATTTCCTTCTTGGAGATTGGTTGGGGTCCTGTTGGGTGCTCGTCCATCCCGCCAGCGTCCCCCTCACTCTCCATTGTCTGGTCGGCCCTTGATTGATCGTGTGTCGTGTCAGGTCTGTGGGGTTTCTCCTTCGCCTTGCTGACTTTAGGGGAAATGTCTATTGCTGATGTAGTTGGGCTCCCGCCCTGTCTAAGGTAGTGTTTAATAGTACTCGAGTCGTTTTTCTGTATTTTTGGGGCTCCTTTTTTAGGGGCTTTGTTCGGTTCTTTACTCATGATGTTTTTTCTTTTGTTTCCTCTTATTCTCTTCCCCAGTTTGGAGGTGCCCCCGTCCGTGGACCTTTCCCCTTGAGCTCCCCCTTTCTCGGGGAATATTGTTGGTCTTTTTTATACTCCTCTTTTTCCTTTCCCTTTCCTTTCCAAGTTTCTTTCTTTTTTATTTCAGACCTTGTGTTTTATTTCAAAATTGGTAAAGAGAAAAAAACAACAAAAAAAAAAAACATCCAACAAGTTCCCTGTTATATCCTGTTCTTGTGTTGCTAGGGAAATCCCCCTGGGCTTCTTCCTTTGGTGGCCTCTGCTCTGGGGGAAATAGTGGAGTTTCTAGGGGTTTCTCCCCCCCTTCTTCGTACCCCAGAGTTTAGGGTTCCAACCCCAAAATTTACCCCCTGGGGGACTGAGCTCCCCAAGGTGCCAGCTAAAGCCGGGCGTGTCTCCAGATGGAGGGTCCTGGGACTCTAGCGTCTTCTTCTCTGTATTGGGAGTCCCCTTTATTCCGAGGGATCCGCCACCTCCTTGTGCCTGAGAATATGGGAAATGTCCTAAAAATTCTGACTTCCTGGTTTTGAGTATGGCCCCAGAGTATGGCCCCAGTGTGGGGAGGGCCCCGGATACCTGAGTCCGTTTTGGGGTGGTCTGGGCTACGTCAGAGCTAAACTCCTGTATTGACGCCCCCCCTGCGATGGGATAGAGTGGTTTCCGACTCTGTCCCGTTTCATACACTTCCCCTGTTGGCCAATGAATAGTGTATTACTCTATTTCTTTGCGGCGTATAGTGGCGGTCTTATAAGCACCCCCCTCAATTCACTTGCCTCCAAGGGTCGCTATGCCCCTTTGTTGGGGGGAGAGGAAAAAAAAAAACAAAAAAAAAGAAGAAGTGGGGTATATTAATGTTTTCCCTTCTCTTCTTCTTCCTTCTCCTTTGCTGATCCTCCAGAATCCCTGAATTAAGTCCTCATCCTATGCACCTGACCGTTTCTCAAAAGAAGGGGGGGTCCATGGGGGTCTGAGGCTACTTGGCGAAGCTGAGGTATGTTGTCTCCAGGGCGGAAAATAGCCAAGCGACCCTATAGCTCACAAGGCCTCACCGCAGCCGTTCTATATATCCCTGCTGCTGGTTTTATTTAAGTCAGGATAGTTGTATATCTTCCAGCATTCTTAGAGCTATGATCCCCCTCACCCCCTCACCACGAGGGTGCGTATCCAGGTTTTGTGCTTATTACGCTATGTGTGCCCTGTATATAGTATCTTGCCACCACAACTCTTCCATCAAGCTACTTATGCGTGAGTTATACATCCGTTATCTTCCTGGATTTTTTTTTTTTTTCTCTTCCCCCTTCCTTCTATCCCTTCCCTGTCTCCCTTCGGGGTGTGCAATAGGCGAAATGTGGGCTTCTAGGTTCAATCCAGAAGTCTGTCTACCCCAATCGTAAGCCGGATTATTCTTGCCTTCCCCTCAGTTTTTTCAGGTGCTGGAAATATGTTAAATGTGCAGCTCTTACAACAATAATAGCTCAAGTAAGCTTCTCATAAAAACAGTTCTTCATTTTTTTTTATATACCCCTTCAAAGTGTTCGGCAGGTGAAATGAAATCTTCAGGGAGCATTTCAGATTGTCTCAATCCCCTAGATATACCAAACTTGTCTTACCTTCACATCCGACTTCTCCCTCCTGAGGTAATGTTAGGGAAAATACTCACAGACCTTCGCGATTGTTGCTATCGTTTCGTTGTCATTGTGCTGTATGATGGATAGGACCGGCGGGGTATGAGGAGAGAGCGAGCGTGAAGGCGGGCAGGCTGGCGGCGTGGTGGATGAGGGGGACGGGAGAGCCGAACGAGCCGCCGAAACGAGGACCTCGTACGTAGGTCCGCCACTACCCGGAAACGTAGCCCCCTCCGGGGGTACTCTCATGGGACCTCCGGGCCCGGTCTAGGTAGGGGCTGCTTTGGTGTAATGCTCCGGGCATAGGCACGCCGTCTCGGCGGTCTTCGGGTGGTCGGGATCAGCGGGGAGCCGGCGTTCACATCAGCCTCGCTCCAGTCCTCAACAGCTGACGGGCTCAGGTCCCTCCCTCCATGCTGATCGTTACGTCAGCACGCCCATTCCCTGACGTGTGGATGGATGATAAATTCTTGTGCTTTGGTTAATTTAATACTAAACATGCCAAGTTTTAGAAATGCACATGCTCATGAAATGGCAAAACCTTCAATAGGCAACATTTTAAAATCCTTTACAGCCCATCAATTTAGACTGTAAATGATAACACTAGATATTTTTTTTGCATTGCAGAGTTCACAGTGATACTAACTAGACATGTGCACACTGAAATATT